>JARYHS010009186.1:36416110-36476150 GCA_031002005.1 Vandiemenella viatica | reverse complement strand
ATACCGAGAGATTTTTCTACAACAATCTGGACGATTGAATGACTGCTCTAGGGAATTAAAATAAATTTCTCCTAGGGTTTGATTACACATGGATAAGGGTAACAAAGATGATATGGTTAAGAAAAGATCAGTGGTCCTATATCCAAAGACAGGCAGCACCATTATTACAAAATAATAACTGCACCTAATATGCTCCACGTCTTCAAATTCTTGGATTTCACCACCAACAATGTACTGCCCGCCCATCATGTTGCCTTTGCAACTTTCTAATGTTCACCATGTGATTTATTTTAGTTTATCGACATTTTGGAGTTCCTCATTGATAACAGAGTTCGTACTGACTTCGCATAGAGCATATTTCTTTATCTATATAGAGCGAGTCTGAGGTTGTTCTTTCATCGAATCTGTTCTTTGAATGAAGCAGTTTTGGTTTCTCTATTCCAGATAAACATAGTTCTGGTCTCGAATATCCATTAGAACTTGCAAGAGATTCATTCAACGCAACGTTTGAATACTCAGTACGAGCAGATAATTCCCACGTCGGTACTGTTTGATAAAACCAAATGTCAATCCTGCTGAACGTTGGCACTGCTGCGTTTGATGTTGTCAGCTTACGCATTATGTAGCTTCTCGCCCCTATGTTTTCTTTCAGTGTTGATTTAAAGACAGGGCCCAGTTTGATTTAGAGTTATCGTGGTTTGTGAAGGGTTACAGTTTCGCTATCTTCCACTTTATGCTAAACTGTCTGCTGGTATACATGTTACGAAGATGACAAACACGAATTCTAGTTTTCCCTACGTTTGGTTTCACCTGCCGTTTGGACGACAACAGGTCTAATACCACAAGTAACTTTTCTTATTCGCAGAAATAAGAAACACATGTAACCCAGTGCTCATTATTCAAAAAAAAGTGTATGCTGGGTTTCCAGATAAATGTGTAAACATGTATTTCCCAACATAACAGACGCTATCTAGGATCTATGGCTGCAATTAAAGACGGCAGCGAACAACACCCAGAACAAAAACAATGTAGGCTACGAATTACCTTGTTCCACGAATCACTTCAGATCAGGTTGTTGACGTGATACCTGGACCAACAAAATGAGCATGTTTGATGTGATAGGTGGCCGTAAAACTGATGTCATAAATACATTGTATTAGAAATGAAACGATCGTAACACTTTACTTTTTATTAAGATATTGACGCTATTTTTTAACGAAAGATTGACATGTATACTTGACGAACATCGACCAATTGAACTCATTCTTATCCATCGTTTCAGCGTTAGATCACAAATCGCGTCTTAACATTACTTCTTTTCCTTCATAAATTCAGCAAACCGATATATATATGTTAATGATAGCTTTAGACATCACAGACAACGAACGAGGAACTCTTAGCATAGTGGGATTAAAACCAAGTTACTTCACAGCACTGGTAACAGGAAAACAGCATTTCTCTGCCACGTATTTTGGCGTGAAACCACCTATACCATCAGCTGGTGATGGTAGAAGGCAAAATCGAAGAAAAGAGTTGTAAAGGAAATAGAAAGATCAGCTGCATGACTGATATACAAATGTTACAACTGAAAAGATATGAATTTACAACAGATCAGTGTAACAACCCAAGACAGAAATGTATGCGCCGAAGTGGTATGCGGTGTTTACCAAGGACACTCCACAGAAGAAGAAAAACTTGTTTCTTGGATTTTACGCATTATGGCTTAACTCAGCTACCGACATGGAACTGACGCTAATGCAAGGTTCACGAATCTGCACTGAGATCAGTGTTGCCAACCTATTATTATTATTACTTGAGAGACAAAGAGCAAGTTTGAGTTTTGTATGGGAGACCGACCCCGTACTGGAAGTTAGTTTGAGCTGGAGATCAGAGAGCGGGCAGCAAAGCCTGACGGACGGTACGGGGCCAACGATACCGGAAATCAACGCTCCCCCTCCACCTTGCAAGCCGGCGGACCGCGGACTCTCAGTCGATACTCGGGGGAGAAGGGAAGACGCCAACATGGCGGCCCGCGCGCACCGCAAGACAAGAGAGAGTCAGCACGCCAAACGGAATTCATTACCCCTCCCACGCCAGTGTCAACTGCCGGCTCTGAAGGAACTGTGCCTGTCTCTTTGCATACGTATTTAGACACAATTTCTTTAAGGTACTAAAAAAAATACATATACTTCACTTTAGACGTAATGACACATTAGAAGGATTATTCATTATTTTAAGTAGCAAATAATTGTTGTTATTTACGATTCTTTTTAAATTAATCTTCTTTTGCACTGTGGGTAAATTCATTGTGTTTTATCGGCATTTCACGCTCTTCTGTTGCCAACTATCGGTTCTTATATATAACGATTGGGTATTGTGTTTTTAAAATCCACACAAGAAATTAGAAGAGCAAAATGGCTGCCGCGAAATGAGTGAAGAGAAGTTGCGGAGTCTCAAAATTAAATACAAAAAAGTAGAAAAAAAAAAAAAACGATAACCGAGATAAAGTGGAGATGAAGTCAGTATGACTGAAATAACAGACGACGGAATACAGTGTCTTCATTATCAAGAATTACAACGTGTAGTAAGTAAAAGAGTGGGCAAATAAAAAAAAGATTAAGGAAATCATCCCATATTTCTGAAAGTAAACGAAGAACAACCGTTATGTATTGACACCCAAATACTATAACATTAAACTAATTTTGTGAATATAATAAATAAACCTGCCGGTACAATTCAATGCTGTACTGTACTTTTATATGTATATAAATAAATTTTTTGGTTCACCTCTTTACTGGCCATTTATGCTTACCACGTATTTTAGCACATTGTATTTCTCACGTAACAGCATATCGTCGATTATACTGTTACGAAGATAATAAATAATTCTCACACACATTTCGCTGTAATACCTTAATATCGTTTCAGCTCAATAAATTGCGACTTACAGCCATGGAAAATTTATTTGACGTTGTAAATATTTGCTCTTGTAATTGCTCTGATATATTCTAAGGCTTCGGTGGCATAAATACTCGTAAATACTTCCCATGCTTGCCGGCTGGCGCCAAGTCGTAGTGTTAAATACCGACTTTTCGATCCATTTTATTCGGCCTTCTTCCATCGCGGAACCACACTGATATATGCAGTTTCTGCCTAGAATTTCTGGGAAGAGAAGAAAAAAGGACTATAGTACTGTATAGTCTTAGGTTTCAAGTGGCCTATAAATGACGAAATTATTAAGGAAATGTTTAATAGGGTATCCAGTTAACGTGGGTGTTGTTTGTCACCCTTCGATAGTAACATCCTAGTGAAATGTTGTGGAGGTCATTTCAGAATGCCTTCCCAGAGTAATAGCGTTACTGTAACTGTGATGACTTGCGCGTTCAGTGAAGTGTGTTGTGTTTGAGAGGTGAAATAAGGGAGAAGGTAAACACGCTATCCGGAAAAGTTAGTTTAATGTGCTACAAATTGTAGATTTTTTTTAATCTCATGGAAATATGAAGAATATAATGAGAAGTTTTTTGGTCCTTGGGTTCAGAAGATCCAAAATTTGCAAACGAAACCAGCTAAAAATTCTAATCAAGAGACAATTGCGAAGGTACGTCATTTTGAACCTGGTCTGGTTGTATTTTCCGCGTACAGCGAGGTAGCCTTTCGCGAGGTTGGTGGAATTGCCGAATTGACGGCTGAGTAGAGACTACAAAGTATTGTCAAGTGTTAGCGGGATACACATAGCACATAGTTCAGTAGATTTTAAGTAATGATTCAGGAGAGATCAAGTGTTAATATCTCATGAATACTCAACTTAATGCAAGTTTCCCAACATTAATTGTATTTTCAAATACGTGTTTAGTGCTACCATATTCAATGGAGTACTAAAAAATATATCTTTACCACATGTATGGCGGACGTAACCATAACGATTTTTTTACTATTTGTTTTGTTATCAATAAGAAAACATCGCGCTGTAAAATTTCGCAACAAACAATGCAAAAACAGTGACTGGAGAGGCTCATTACTAGTAGTAGACTGGCATGCAAATCCATGGAAACTATAGAAAATAACGTTCGTTTGAAGTCGTTTTTTATGTGTAATCATCCAAATTTTTTCGGATATTTCATTCAAATGGTTCGAAAATTAGAAATAGGCAACTAAATCAAAATCTTGCAATTGAAATTTTAATACAACTGAAAAATATCACACTCCGTGGAATTAGCGAAAAAAATAAAATCATCCCTTGGATCTTTTAGTATTATTTTTTATGGACCTGTGTTAAGAAAATTATTCCGTTGGTCTTTTTTAATGTTTGATTATGGACCTGTTTTTTGATCAGTGAAGTGAATCTTTCTTTTAAATTTCACCGGAATCGATTCCCGCTTATTGCTTTACTCCGCGTAAACTAAGTCACTAGAGGCTGAAAAGGACTGGTGACAAGTAAAGGGAAGGAATTCGGCCAAGGCATTTAGAAGGAACCATCCCGGAATTCGCCTGGAGTAATTTTGGTAAACCATGTACAACACTGAAATTCATTTTAACCCGCGTCTTCTGCGTACCATGCTCGGTAACTGATTCACATGCGGAGAACTCTGACATAAAGACAGACAATTATTAGCAAACCATTACGAATTCATAAAAAATCTAGACCTGCTTAAAACCAATAAGAAGCTGTGGGTATAGTGACTAAATGATACAGTTACATACAGAAACACTGTAATACCCGAGCAATTTGACAGCTAGCACTTAAAAGTAAAGCCGTGAATGGAACAAGATGTACGTTTCGATTTCTTCGCGGTCTCAGGTGTCTGATATGAGAGAGAGAGACGCGACACGGCGAGGAATCGATAGTCGGCAGCAAGTGTTGCTGCTACTCGTACAGGGCAAAGGGAGGCCAAGGGCCGCCCCTGATAGGGCGGCACCACAGCGATACAGCGGCGTACATGGGAGACGTCATTTGACAAGCCAAGAAGGATGACACATAATAGAGTACAGAAAAAAAAATCATAAATAGCTGCGATATTGTATCACAAATATGACATGTCCTCCTCTTCTACGTCAGCATCCGCTGTAATTGGTCGTGTGTGCCTGATACGTCAACACGTTTAAAACAACCTGCAGTAACTCATCTTCTACGAACGGAACAGTAAACGCTCATAATATTCATCGCCGTTTAAACGCTAAGTACGGTGATCGGAACTATGGATAAAAATGCGGTACGGATAATTGATCGGTTGATATCATCCATCGAATAACACAGTTCATACACAATGGAGATAATATTTGTAATATCTTTCCATCCCTACCAGTTACCATGAGAAATTACTATCTTGTGCCAGACGGATGGTGCGGAAGAAAGTAAATCCAGCGGTATAGTACAGCTCGTTGTTTCTAATACGATCTCTGTACCAATATTATCATTACAGAATTATTAATGATAAGAATGCTAACATGATTGTAGTATTTTTCTATTTATGAGCTTGCATGATACGTGAAATAATAATACCATCTTTTATTCAAACAACTGGTGCGAAAGAAATAGTTCAAGCTGTATCATATATATCATCACTCCAATATACCCGCATGTTCCTTAGCACACATAAACGAATGTCAATATTACATAATTTTGCATTTTCCTCACATTTCCGATTTTGCATAGTTGTAGAAAGAGTTCATGTTTTCTTTTCTTTGATCCTAATACTTATTCAACCATTCATTACAGCTTTTTCTTCTGCCGAAACTTTTTATTTAATTCATCACTTTCCCTTGAAAAATTTTTAAACTCTACCTACCATCTTTGCTAACTTGTTTCCCAGTTTAAGATTTCTTATCATTTATTTCTGTTTATCCTTCAGTCAACCATCAAATTCGTGTTTTGGAGTATCAATCAAAATAGTTAAGTAGGCTAAGCTTTTTGGATGAATTGGCACAAAATCTAAATAAAAGCACATCCGTGTTTTTATGATAGCAACTAAAGGCATTCGAGGTGTAAAATATAATTTTTATTACTAATTCTTTATTTTGATTCATTTTAGGCGTTCTTAAAACCCAGAATTTTTATCAAACCTGTCTTCATATGTAAGGAATTTGCTCGTTGTTATTTTCTGTCCTCTCTTGCTGTTCTGCACATTGTGTGACAATCAAAAAATTCAGCAATTCAGCCATGAACGGTTGAAGAACTTTAATATACATATTTCCTTGTGTTAGTACCTGCAAAAGATGGTTTTTAGGATTTGATAACATGGCACTGGTAATTTTCAACACTTCGTATGCACTCTACAAGACATTTTTACACTATAAACATATTAAACTGTTAAATACAGAAGCTCAAAAATCTTTCATTACGAGACACTCTGAACATTGTCTCGACCACATCACGTCTGTCGGCTACAGCCGCAGACCTACCACCACTGCCGACCTCCACTGGTCGCAACCCTCTGTATTTTATGTGGTCTGCCGCAGACTGCTCTGTTGCGGGACACTAAGACAGACAGTATTAATACTCACACCGACTAAACAAGCCGCCCCAACGGTATTATTATTATTCCCGAATCATAATCATCAAAATACACACTTAAAACATTGTGCAAACACATTTCGCCCAGTACTTGGCAACGTCAAGTGCATTCTGTGTTGCTCGAAACAGATCATCTTTGTTGCAGGATGATGGACACATAGGACACTCAAGAATATGGTTCATAGTTTGGTCTTCACCACATTCGCACTTAATACTGGTAGCATTAGTATAATCGCATTTCACTAGGTTTTCCTTGGAGCTGACCACTACTGTTCGCAATCGATTTAAGGACCGCCAGACGTTCCAGTCCTCTGCGTGACCAGGTGGCAAGCGCTCTGCAACTGTCAGTGGTCCCGAGATGTTAGGAACCTTCATTTTGCACGACTGTACTCTTGCCTTTTCAGGTGACCTAATTAGTTCCCGCGATATTCTCAGGAAGCTTTTCCTGGACTTGAGTCTCTGGGCTGGTGGTGTATGGCCTTCCAGTGGATGAGCGCTTTCCCGTTGTACTTTTGTCTTCTACTTGTTCGCAGCCACTTCTCTCCGGATACTGGGTGGTGCAATCCCGGAGGGCTGGTAAAACCTGTCAACTGGGGTAGGCTTAAGGCAGCCTGTCACCAGTCTACAGGTGTTACTGAGGGCTACATCCACCTTTTTGGTATGAGATGATGAGTACCAAACTGGGCATGCATACAGAGTAACAAATGGCCATTGTTGATGTACCTCTCATACAAAATTTCTTTTAACTTTACACGTCACACATATAAAACCAGATCATACTATTTAGGCACGATAATTATTCTGAAAGTGGGTAGGTTCATATTACGTTTTATTGAACTGATATTTTCCGTTAGTTCCACTTTTTAAAATATTCTTTTATGTGACTCTAAAGTACCTAATTTTACTTAATTTACTGATTCTCATAAATTTCGTGTTTAAGTATTTTTGTGGATTTTTCTTTTCTTCTCCCCATTGTTTTGTTTCCCACTTTATTCGTAGCGTCAGGATTTACAACACAACTGTGTCAACTGTGTTTACGAGACCACTCCGCTTACCACTCGAGTCTGTGTGTCCGTCTGCTGGATGGACCTAAAGTGTCACCATCTGTCTGTGAATTTGTGTTTTTTTGTTTGTGAATTGCGTAGTTATCGAAGTGTAATTTGAATGCCCTCCCAGCATTCACCTACATGATTATGAATAAACAACTAAACGCATAATCAGGAGAGCCAACATGTATGGCCCGAGTTTTGAGCCTCGGTCCATTGAGCTTCCTCTGTGCTGTGAGGGGGGCTTAAACACTCACTCGAAACTTGCTGGAATCTTGCAACGCCTTTAATATTTCTTCGCCAGTTGGTTGCGGTACCGTGATTGTATACGGTGCTGAGACGGGAGTTTGTGTTATGGAGATGGAAAAAATTTATATCATCAGGAATTGGCCGGCAGAGGTGGTGGTGCACAATTCCTAATCACACGATTGTTCACCAAGATCTGGTGTAAAATTCAGAACTTTGCGCAGTGTGTATGGAGTAAGGTGATTTGTCCGTTAGATAGGGACGTTGAGGTTGGTGACCCCTCGTTCCTTTGGAGGGGGTGCCTAAATGGTCGTGTATTGCGGAATTTGTTGAGTTAGCAGAACACGTTGTGGTGCAACACGCCAACGCCCTGCCAGTGGCGCTGCAGGGCCGCCAACATTGGCGCTGCAGTATCTCGTGATTTGCTTAATCAGCGTCACTCCGCCTGCGTTTACCCGCTCTCAGTTTAATGAACGCTTCTCTTTTTTTTCTCCCACCGTCGCCGGCCCCGCTCCATCCTCCTCGGAAAAACAAAAAAAAAAAGGATAAGGAAATTAGAAGAATACGCGGCAATAAAAGAAAGTGGATTCGGAAAAAACGTGCCCCGAAAGTAATTAGACAATAAAAATCCGTTGAGCGCAGAGGGCGCTGTGAGTAGAAACAAATGAACGGCCGGGACAAGTGGCTCGCGTTAATTGGCTGAGCTAACGAAGGCGCAGTAAACAGATCGCCGGCGCCAAATTAAAGAAGCGCGCGGCGGACCGGAGAGGACGATTTTTATCTCCACCTGTCAAGCGCTAGTGACACTACGAACTTCGTCAAACGAGTAATTACTAGGAAAGGGGACCAGCCTCCGGAATGATAAAAGATTTTTTCAGAAAAGCGCAAGAAACGCTGTCCTTCTTTCTTACCTTGTAATTTTTAAATGGTAAACCTACCTCACAGCCGAGATCGCTAGAAGTCTGGACAGGTTCTTCCACTAGGCGGGGTTTCAGCTGGTTCTGTCGCTGTCGCTCCGTACTTTATCAGTGAGATAGGATAGTACTGTAGGCTACCAAAGGCCTGTGTCAACTTGTCACATTACAGTAGGCTTGTCCCCCTTCAGTAATTAACTTATTTAATTAAATTTATTCTATGCCGAGTATAGAATGCTATGTGCATCGGTGACTTGCGAGACTGACAATCGATTAGTAGAGCAGAGAGTGTGTTGAGTCGTGCAGAGAACGTCGTGTGGAATATCGTGCCTCTGGGTTTTGTGAAAGTGATTGAAAGAGTTGTTTTTACACTCTGAAGAACCTGCATCTTCGGATTATATATTCACTACCAGTAATTTTACGTGTGTGTGTGTGTTTATTATTATTTTTCCATTGGTGGCCGGGTGCATTTGTGCAGCACAAAACTCTGAATAAATCTTTGGCTTGTGGTCTGCATGCTCGAGGATTTCTTTGAAGAAACTTTTAGTTATATTTGTTTTGATTTGTACCATAGCCAGCCAATGGTGGCGGCCGAGATTAACTAACGAAGTCTGATGGACCTTATCTTAGGTGGTCGAAACTAATCATAAAGGGGACTAATTTGTGAGTCGGAAGGAACTATTATGTTATCAATCACGTACTTTCAATTTGTTCCCCGACAAACTCCTGCGCCTTACGCTTTGCTTTAGGAGCGAGGGAATACGATATTGTTTTTGTTTAATAGAGCTCCATCCGTCAGATGGTGACTTCAAAATTTGGTGTTTCATCAACCAGGAAAGTAATGAGGTTCTTACGAGTTCTTGTCCCCCAGGCATCGGTTTAGAATGTTACAGCTTCCCAACAAATGTCGATTTGGGTGGCTTCCTGTAGCCTTCCGCTCGTAGAGTCAGTATTCTTGAGGTCTTACAACTCGTCACATAGCATTCTGTGTCCAGTACAGTGAGAAGTATCTATTTTAATTGTGGTCTTTTCTGAGCGTAGAAAATGAATGAAGTGTGAAAGATATCTGGTACCGCCACATTCAAGACTACTGTTCCTAAAACACCGACGATTCCGACTACTTTAATGTCCCAAACAGAAGGCCCTGACACCATAAATTTCGGTCCACAGTCATCCGAAAATAATATCGCCAGTCTTCATACAGCACCCTCTGTATTCACATGCTAATTTATCCTGTGATCGATGACTATGCCTACACTCTTGGCCATGCAGGTTGTGTTTTGGAAGCAGACACTACCACACCTGCCACAATGCACCTATTCTGAGTTAAAAGTCTCGACGGAGATCAAAAGTCCAATATCCAATACTGCAATGACAAGGAAGAACGTATATGTTTTCATTGCAAGCTGGATGCTTTGATTATTGACGCTCCATATTGGGGTCACAAAGATGTATCCTACAACCGCATTATTGAAGTATCATTGTTTTATGTTACGAAAACTCAACTTCATCCTTGTACCAAATGTATGAACCTCGTCAACGAGTAGGTAGAACAGCAAGTCAATTATGTTACTTATTTCATTTATAAACAGCCGTAATTTCGTGACAATAAAATGAATGCTCAAATCATAAACTGGGTAGGTTTCAAACCATTGTCAGTACTGACTGATGTTGTAGCTTTAATAAACATACACTCGTGTTCGCTACGCCAATGTGTTGAATATAACAGACAATCATTATCATCGACGAACCACAAAACAGACATTAATCCATTAATCTGGATAACGTTATCCCATTCTCATGTAACATTATTTAATTTGTTTTCCGTAATTTGTAAATTCATTGTTTGTACTTTTGCAGTCAAATAAGTTGTGCAACACTTGTTTCCTTACAGTCTTCCCTTTGACAATAAATCCAAACACATCCTAAACATTGTGACAAGATTAATAATTTGCTAACCACTGTGGCTGTGCGTATTAAGACCGTCCCCAATCTGCGCCTCATAGACCACCCCTAAATGCTCTAGATCTCGGATATCCGACTCCAGAACACATGCCCTCACACTGGACGCCTGTATGACAGGTGGCCGGTGTCTCTTGATGCTCTAAAGTCAATGTGAATAAAAAAGAATAGGTATTGAGCCATTACACCATCAATCAACCTGTGGTTGTATACGCTCTGAATCATACGTTACGTTAAGTATGAAGGGTTTGTTTGAGAAGTTGTAAGTCAAAGGAACATGGAGCTCCAGAAACTTCGCCCAGTTAAAGAAAACGGTGAATACGGAAGTCTGCATATCCAAGACTTGCTCAAGATTCGAATAGAAAGCAGTGTCTTCTATGGTCACGCGACACCAACCAGGTTGACCAACCGAACCATTAGCTATTTTCTGAAGAAAAAAATCAAGGAAGCCGGATTCACTGAGGTGGAAAGAGATCTGGAAGCAATGGGGATGACACGTGAAGACATCCAAGAATGTGACACCCCATGAAGAAACTTGAAAGACATCAAGGTTTCCATGAAAATCCGTAGGTAAGAAGAGGCAAGACGTGTACTGTTAGCAATAATGGAGGAACACCGTAAAGAAATGAGGTAATACATAACAAAAGTTATAGCCTAGCTGTAATAACGTGGTCCAGAGCTCACCCAAATGAAAGTAGTGCGTAATCAAACGAACCTATATATAAACTGAGATTTCGATTTCTTAACCGTGCTAAATGGTGGGTTCGTGCAGTAGCATGGTATCTGCGACTGCTTCAGCAGGGCAAGAGGAACCTGGAGGGCAGCGCAGACGAACGAGAGAGATTTGGCGAGTCCGCAGGGAGAGCAGTAAATCCAGACGTCTGCATAGAAACAGCGGGACGGACGTAGCTTCGCTGGTCGCTCATGACGAATTCAGAGGTGTCCAGTCCAGGCCTGGCTCCAGATTGGCGGCTCACCCCTGCAAGATTCATGACCGACTAACCGGGCGGTCAGCAAAAGGCTGCGCCAACCTCGCGGTGCATAATGTACAGTGCTGGGTCCTCAAGCTGCACAGAGCCAAATACGACAGGACGTGATATCCATCTCCCGGTCGAGGTGCAACGCCACATGAAATCAGCATTTAACTATGACAATAGCTGTCGCTCTAAACTGTAACATGATGGGAAAAGATTTTACTGGAAGGGATTATCCCGCACGTAACTGGAACTGCCCAGCACTAATTCAATGGTTTTGCGGGACCCATGGAAATGAATGCGTTGATAATGGTATCTGAAGCAATACTTTTGTCATGGATTTGACACAAACACGTTGCAGTTTTTATCACTCGATGGAGCAGAAATGGTTTGGATATAACTATTAATTCCAGTGGGGCTCATATGCTGCTGGTAGGTTCAGATTCGCCCAGATTTTTGGTTTAAACTCTTTTACAGTTAGAGGCAACAGTACCGCACTCGCATACCTACAAATAAAAACTTTCCTACTCCCTTATTTCCAATATTTATCCAGGTCTCATCGCCAGTATATGCCCACAATTCTCTTCAACCTCATTTTATCCCCCGATGACTCGCAGCGCGGATCACTTATTTTAATTACCATTTGCATCCTAAGGTAAAGTTATTACTCTCCTTTGCTCCACTTCAAATGCCATTATTTGAAACGCATAATCGGGGTCACATACGGTATCATTCCACAACCATCGGAAAAATTTTGTCTTAATTTTGTTTGCTTTTCCCCAGCCATCATGCACCACTATTACGCAACTTCATTTCCTCTTCTGAGTTTCCTTCCTCCATCGCCAGTAGTCTTTCATTCTCTGTCTCACTCTTGTTTTTTCTTCCTCTGAAAACGCCCTTCTTTCACTGACTGGTGTTTCTTCGGTCAGATCCTTTACCTACGCAATATTTTATCTGAACAATTCCTGTCTTGGATGTCTACCATGCTGATTCCAAATTTTTTCAGATCCTAATGGATCTCCTTCCCCCTTGGAACTTGAGTCTTCCTGTTCCCTTGAAAGTTGAGTATTTACTTTGCCATTCTTTCTGGTTCGATTCTCTTGATGTGGCTGTAGAAAGTTAATCTCCTTTTGTTAATTGTGTTTGATACCTTTTCAAATTTGTCGTATAAATCTCGGTTCGATCTCAAACGGAAATTAAATTCGCTTCCTGTCACTTTTTTTTTAGTCCAAAGATTTTCCTTAGAAACTTTTTTCTTTCTTTTCTATTTCCGTCAACCCTGTCTGACCAGCGTTTCTGCTGCGTATAAACATTCAGGCTTCAGTATCGTACTGTAGTGCTTGTATTTCATCTGATGGAAGAGAAATTTCTTTTATATGTCTTTTGACAAATCCTGAAAGATGTTTCCATGTTTCTTGCCCTATCTTCAGCCGTTCAGTAACATTGGGAGTCAAAATTTCACCTAGGTAGGAACTTGTGTTCTTTTAATACACCGATCGTGGTGGTGTAACGGTTAGCATTCTGGTCTCGCATTCGGGAGGACGCCGGTTCGAATGCCCATTCGGGCATCCACATTTGGGTTTTCCATGGTTTCGCAAATCACTCAAGGCAAATGCCGGGATGCTTCCTTCAAATGGCCATTGCCAAATTCCTTCCCATTCCTTGCTCCATCCTTTCCCGTCTCTAAAGACCTCGCTGTTAAGAGACGTTAAGCAATTTTTAAAAAAAATCTTTTAATATCACCATATTCATTCTTCATTAATTGTTGTTTCGATGTAACGAATTTAAAACTCAGGTTTTCAGTACATTTTATTGAACTACGGCATAATACTTTAGTCTTTTAGATCGTGTCTGATCCCAGTAATCATTAGATGTACTATATATAATACTCCTTAAGGTGGAAATGAATTTGTTCCTCTGCACCTAGAAACTGCCCGTATGTTTTGCCGTCAACGATGTCGTTGCGTTGTATTCCTGATTGACGGAGAACGTGAGCCTCTATTGCTGAGTAATTATTTCGTTTTTCCAGTCTTCACTGCTCGTCGACGTTGAGATCATTAGAGTTGGCAGAGGATGGAGAACAAGCAACGGGAAAAATTCAAACATGACCTTATCGAGGAATCATCGCGACTTTCGCCTGAAGTGAACCGTCTAAGGAAACAGTCATTTACATTTTTCATTTCAGTTTTATTGTATATACATTCTATATTTCGATTGGTTGAATTAATCGTTTGGCTTAATTTATTTTCTTTTGTAAGAGAAAAGCTAATGATTAGTTTGCGAGTGCATGTAGTAGTGTGTTGAAATAACATCTGTGCCAGTTGAATATTAATTTTCAAGACGGAGTCCGGCAAGAAATGATGGCAATTTAGCAGACGAATCGTACGTCGAAATACACTGCCAATATATTTGATGGATACTAAAAGAGAATGTTAGTTGGGACAAGTGTGGAACAATGAAGAGAACGTTGAACAATGCATGGTGTTGAATAAACAGTATCAGTGGTGGAACGGTGAGAAAGAGAGTTATTACGTTTGTGAAATAATGAAAAAGAAAACTCTGAAGTAAGAATTTTTTTCTGTGGCCTTGTTCTTCTTGGAATGAAATAAAGGAAATTGTGTTTTGGTTATATTCTATGTTTAAAAAGTGAACTCATTAACTACCTAGTTTAATTTGATTTAGGTAAAGAGATACTAATTATTTGATTTTACAGAAATAAGTACGCAGCATTTATAATACGAGAGTAAGAAATTGCTTCATTGGTTTCGGAGGTGAGTATTACCACCCAAAGCAAACACGGAGCAAACCAAATAGGAGAAATTCTACAGACAAAGTTGGATAATAATTTACAACTGGGAAATCATGGAAAGCCGAAATCGTCTGGACGACGGAGATTTGAACCGGCACCCTCCAGAATGGCAGGCTCGGTGATTCTTCCTCCCGCTGATGACGCGGTTCTGAGATGACGGACTTTCCGAGACACCAGATTGGGGCGGCGCGGCGCCCTGGAATGCGTATTTAATATGTCCGACGCCTTCGCTTGCGCCCGCTAGATCTGATTCCCTGCGCGCCCTCCACCCCTCTGCCGTAATTAGTGAATTATTCACCGGCTGACGATTAATAACGGCGAGGAATTCCTCTAGCTGCACTCCCCTCACGCAGCGCAAAGTTCCAGAGGCGACAAGGCCTCTGTACGTGTGTGTGTGTATTTGTGTGCACGGCTGTTTCCTGTGTATTTTTGTATGTATGTCTTGTCCTTATTTTGTGCTGTATGAGCAAGCAATGTGTGAATTGCTTGGTGTGAATATTGAGTTCTGTGTTTGTAAATATAACGTAGTGCATTTCAGTCCTTGCCAATACAGCAGATAAACGAATTCAAGGGAAGATCGGGTTACAGTGGCAATCTACCAGGTATCAACTGCTATTTTAGAAAGCTTTTAAGTTGTCATTTAGTTCCCATAAAACTTGTTTTCTATGGCTAAACTGCGCACATAGCTCTCCCTTGTTTCATAATTCACGTAAAAATGCAATTCCTTTTTACCGGATGCAATTAATGCAATATGTTAGGCGGATTGTCTCTTGGACGACCGAAGTACTGTTTTGGGAGTCCCGTTCACTAATGTCAAAGTTATTTAATATTACGGTCGGTGACACGAAGATATTATTTATCGGATAACTTTTTCCGCCGAATTTAATCGTTTACTTTCCCTCGTACCATTAGGAATTGGAATGCACAACAAAGAGATTAGCTTTGGTGCTGAGCACCCTCTGCCACCCACAATTTTGTGAATTGCAGAGTATATATGTAGATGTAGATGTAGACTTGAATCACGATCCTACGCACCTCTAGCAAGTGATCTAAGCTTTCATAGTAAACATTGAAAGTTCTTTTGTGTTAGCACAAACGTTTATTAATACTGTAAGAACGGAGGTTTTCTTGCAGTATGAAATACGCAATTGTGTTGTAGAAAAGCGATATTTCGACGTTTTACTACGTCGTCTTCGTCGGGAGGGAGGCCTCCTGCACTGGTCTGCTGACTGTCAGCTGTTGAGTACACTCACGTGCCGGAGTATCTTTAAAGGGAGACCTGTCACACAATCCGGCGGTTCACTCATGGAGATTTCATTTTTGCTTCCTGTCTATATGTACGAGTAGGGTAAGGCCAGTTACACTTTTTCTAAGTGCATACCGATAACCAGCTTATAAGTTCTGATGAAAAAATAATTTCCTACATAGAAAAATTCCGCACTGCCCTTCGTTCTTTCGAAACTTCTCCGACAACAGGCAATGGCAGGAAAACAGAACATACAGTGATTAAAACAGACTCGAAGTGAGAAAATGGATATCATATATCTGCCTTGCGTTAATGTTTTTTTTTTTATCTCTGCCCTATGTAGTTTTACTATTTTTAAAACCCATCAAAAACCACGAAAATTTTTATTGCTATGAAAAAATTTCTAAGCAAAGCACAATTCCAGAAACTAATATAGATTACACTGGTCTCCAAAAATAAACCTTTGTTTCTTTCACAACAAGTTTTTTTCATTCTGAATTCAAATATAGTTTTAATTTTTCTCCATCATGCAGGAGTTTTTTGTTATATTAATTTGATTTTTTTAATAATTTGTAATAAACTCTCTAACTATCTGACTCTAAATGATATACTACTCATTGTGGCTTGCATAGCAACTGGTAGAAAGTGATTTCGGGCATATATGGATGTGTAACATCTCTCATCTCGGTACAACCAGCTTATTAGAACTCCACTTGCCTTGGTACCTCACTTGCAGTGTAGAAATTTGCTAATGAAACCGCTCACCATGCTCATCACTGACAGCTCCAAGATATTCCGGGAAGAAGTTTAAGTGAGAGTCCAAGAAGAGAATTTTTAAGGACATGTTGCATCCAATAGCTTCATAAGAATGCAGAAGATCACTATGTCACGATAGTTTTCTGCTTTATGGTTTCCTAGTAAATTGTAACATACCTTTCTGAAAGACTGTCAGGCTGCTTTTTCTAGTTGATTTCGTATTGGATTTTTTTCTAAAACATATTTTTATATGCCTCTTTCAAATCAGCGGTATGCGCTACAGGTACTGATGGATGTTCAGTGCCAATATGTAGCAGGACAGCCTTCAAACTAACTTAGAACTATCGCCAATCATGTGGCGGTGATGATGTTATGATTAGGGTTCGGATCTTCAAGACCAAAAAATAGAGAAATATGCTGGCAAATCTATATATACAAAGATGTTTGTATGTTAGTTTGTTTGTTCTTCATACAAATCCACAGTTTTCATCCGATATCGATGAAACTTTGCACACCTATCCTTTGAAACAAGGAGAAAAATACTGTCTTCATTTGGTTGAAAAATTATCTATATAAATAATACATGTTGTCTCATAATTTCGAAATAGTACTGAACGGCGATAGACACACGCGTTGGATATGTAGATCAGTGGCTAAAGCATTGACTTACTAATGTTTGGATCGCGGTCTCCGGTTCAAATCTCCGTGGAGGCTAAGATTTTTAAAAATTGTTTTTGATCGTAAGAGTCACACCTGGGCCGTCGGTTATTCGGATTGAATGTTGAACTGTAGAAATTACAAAGTTAGGGGTGCAATGTGAAGCAAATCATAGGTAGTCTTTCAATGCTGTAGGTGTACACTTTTTTACGTTATAATGATTCCTCAGGGGTTGATCACAGTTAGTGTGTGTGTGTGTGTGTGTGTGTGTGTGTGTGTGTGAACCGCAGTAATAATGCTATCAATACGGAAGTAAGTCTCTGTCTTTTTGTTACGATTTGACGACTAAATAGCTATATCGATATTGATTGAATTTGACAAGAAAATCTGTATGAAGGGCACAGGGCATTTTTTCCAGTATGATTAACAGTTGTAGTCACGAAGTTTTGAGACCTTACAGAATGGTGACAGAAATATGTTGGAAATTGATTCTCTTCAATAGACAGGTTCGACGGTCGAATGATATAGTGACAAAGCTGTCATTCCTGTCATTTTATGCCGACTCAGTGTTGTTTGGGACCAATCCTTCGTTACCAACAACTTTCTATATTCAATTCTGGCAAAAAAATCTTAATCCACGCGTACAAAGTCGCGGGTACGAGCTAGTAAATCCTTAAAAACTGGTAAAAATGACAAAATTACAAAATATGACCAAACATTTAAATTTACTAAACATCAGAACATGCTCAATTACACATCATTTATTTCATCTAGTAGTGTCGCTTCCACGTAGATAGCATAATTTGTTTCCGTGCCCTCATGGCACCTTCGGATCGACACAGGCATGCTGCTGCTGCTGCATTGTCGAGATTTAAAGGCGGGCGGAACATTAACGTTTAGAGAGTGGTGAATTCTGACCAATTCAGTGACAATTAGTTTGATTTTTCTCCAATGTGTAATAGGAGTACAGTTCATGAATAATTATCTTAATTTCTTCTCATCCGTATCCAGTGAATTCGAAGAACTTAAAAAAAAAAAAAAAAGCCAGATTTTTCCTCAAAATATTACCATAAATATTATCGTAATATGACCAAAACTGGGAAAATGGCCTAAATATTCATTTGTATGATATATCAAATACAATCAAATACAATCATACAATCAGAAACCTTTTATAGTTCAGCATTACAGCTCAAAAGGAATCATCATCATCATTAGTTTTCTGCCCTCGGGCAGGTTTTCACTTGACTGCTCTCCATGATCTTCTATCTTCTGCCTTTCTCTTAAGAACCATGTAGTTGCCGTCTTCCTTGATGTTGTCTATAATTTGGTATCTCTTTCTTCCTCTTATTCTCCTCCCACAGACTAAATCTTCCAAGGCGTCTTTTATAAGGCACTCCCCGCTCAACAAGTGTAAAAAAATATGACTTGTCCAAAAGATCTTAGTTATGATGTTCACGTCTACCGCTGTTCTCTAGCACGAAGTCGAACCCACGATCATCGAAACGTAGGGCCAGACAGTGCTCTGTGTTGTGTCGTATACCCACGGCCTTGTTTGCCAGCGACCGCTTCATGCGCCCGGGTTAATCAGCTGTGTCGGGGAAGACCGCTCTTTGCCAAGTGACGTAACACACACCCGTAATTCAATCTGTCACACTCACACACACACACACTCCATTCATAGAGACACAAACAAAGGCGCCACAATGACACACGGCCCTGTTACGAAGTCTGTCCACTTATCACGAAAACTGGCTACCCCAGACTGCTTAATATCACAGCAAACCTTCCGTATAGACCAGAGTTTATCAAAGTGAGGTACCCGAACCCCTATGGGTTCCGCAGTTGTTCGTAGGGGGTTCGAGACAAGATATCCGTAATGGCGGATTGGCTATCTAATGTGTATAACGCGCACAATGGTGAATATTGCTCGTTGTTGCCCATTGTCGATAATAGTGGAGCTAAAAAAGAAAAACAAGAAGGTCGCAGTTTTTTCTCAAGGTGGTTCGCCAGGGCTAGGACGTTTTATAGGGGTATGTGCCCTTAAAAGTTTCAGAAACACAGGTCTGGACTATAGTTTATCAACCGTTTTCAGTCCATGGGCCAGTAAAATGACCACCAACTTATATGGACCTGCTTTTTACCTTTTCACAAATTATTAATAAATTTCTATCGGTAGGTACCCTTCACACCTACACCTGCAGTAATAACCTCACGAAATAATCTTTAACTTAATCCTTAATGCAAAACCGCAGTCTCTGAACACGACTGGAAACTTATTTAGTGAACAGAATATTATGAAAACACGAAGAAAGCAAATTGTTGCCGGTTATTGTAATATATATGGCTTCCAGAAGTTTGGGCTTACAGCATATACTCTCTCGTAACCTTATACAGTACAAGTATGGTGTACATTTAATGTGAACATATTTTACTAAATTATTTTTGTTATATCTATCATTTAGAATTAACAACTTTGAATGGATCATCGCATAATCAGTACGATTACCAGAAAACTTCTTATGTAAGAGCAACGGGACATACGACCACTATGAGCCGTAACGATATAGACTCCACGTATACTTGGTTTCGTCTCAGCAAAACCACGATTCAGTTAGTTACACTGAAAGTCATTAAAGTTGTAATAAGTTGCACCAGTCGAACCAAAAGTACACAGAACTAGTTAGTAAAACTGATTGAAAGGCTCTTGGAAAGGTGGCTCTACATTAATCAATCGTTGTAGGCACTATAGAGAAAATGGCCTGAAATCTCAATATGTCATTTTATTGTTTCACGAGAGTTTTAAAGACTTTGAAGATGGTATTGATGCAAATATGAGAAATCTGATGATGTGTGGCACACAGAACTTCAATTCACCGAGATTTAACTGACGAATTGTTTTGTAGCGCACCTGGAAATAGCGCCACCATGTATAATGAGACGTGTTTCCGCTGTTTGTACAAACACTCAATGATTGCCGCGATTAAGCTTGAAACACGATTTGCTGATTGAGCGCCGAGACCGAATTGCGATACAAGTAAATGAGGCACGCACTATTGTTATGGGACCCCCCAGCGGGTACTTCTCACTGACAATATTATCGCCCACCTTTATAACGTTTAAGTAAAAGCACAACAAAGATAGAAAACAACACAAACTAGATTAACAGTGCGAAAATGTCGCGAATTCAATGAATAGTAGGGTTGGGTGAATAGGGTGAAAGAAGAACTGCTTCATTTGTTTCAATTGTTTACTAGTTTAGTGTAACAAAAGTCGACGCCAGTCAAGCGGTTTATTAATATCTCTGTGATATCTGCCACTGCTATCTAGCGGATTAGCTCAGAACTAACTCATTCGCGCCACTTTCATAGTTATTACCTTTTCCCTTTAAGGGTCAAATTCCGAAAAATTTCGTTCTTAAGATATTATGTGAACAAAGCATAAGGCCTTAGTTTTTAATAACATAGTTCATTTATCTATTTCAGTTAGATATTAAGTGAGATAAACGGCTCATCATAACAAAATACGTTACGGAAATAATTATAATTTTGCCCCTTAAGGGCCGAAATCCGAAAAATTCCTTTCTTAAAATGTAATTTGATCAAACCGGAAACCTTAATCTCTACAATAATAGCTCATTTCTTGATTACGGTTATATATGAAGGGAGATAAATAACTCGTGACAAAAAATTACGTTATGGAAATAATGATACTTTTGTCTTTAAGGGTCGAATTCCGAAAAATTGCTTTCTTAATATAAGATGTCACTAAAGCGGAGATCTTAATCTCTAAAATGTTACCTCATTCATACATTTCGGTTAGTTGTCAGGGGAGATATTCGTTTGTGACAAAAAAAACACCTTATAGAAATAATATATATGATAGCAATCAATAGTATCCTGATTGTTCCACTGATAAACGGAGCGGTATAGTGGCACAGTGATTAAGGCGTCGGACTGAAGATCGAAAGGTCTTCGGTTCGTATTCCGGTTTTGGTTGGGACTTTCAAACAGCCTGAACGCAGCCTTTGCCTATGACACAACTGCTGCAGCTTCCGTGGTTCGGATATCACATTAAACCGTAGCTCCCCCAATACCCGATAGGATCACCGGGTTAGGTTAAGTGGGATAAAACAACAAACAATTGCAAGCCAGTAGGAAACTGTCATCGAGTCATTCCGTCCATACGAGAATTTATTGATGAACAAGAAACCGAGTCTGGTTTCTGAGTGATAACTTTGGGACATGGCATTTCGGGAGTCACGGGTTTGATCTACAATATAAAATATTTTGGTTTGCAATGGTTTACCGAAATCACTCCAGGCGACTGCAGTGTTGGTTCCTTCAATAAGGCCATCGTCGAATTCCTTCCCGTTCCTCATCCCAATCCCGGTTGTAAAAAATTCGATGCCAATAAGTCTTAATCCGTAAAATACTAAAAAACATTTTACCTCTTTCTTGGAGTTTTTACTTTTCTTCTCTCTTTATTTTGTATGTAAATGTTTTAAACCCGGTTGTACCAGAAAGGTGAAAAATTCTTTTACCCCAAAACCTGATATGGTTTAAATGATAGTTTATGTAGATATTAATAAAACATCAAATAATATGTGATGCTTGTTTTTTTCTTTGTATAGGTAAGCATACGTCTGTTACTCTAATTAGTACAATTAGTTGCCAACAGATTGCAGCATTGGTATTTTATATGCTGTGACGATAAGTTTAAATCGTCCCTATTCTAATATATTACCTATATCATTCAATTAGGTATTTTATATATAATTTTTATAAATAAGACATAAAGCAATCTGTTGGTATGTTCACCAAGATCGGTCGCAAAAAACTCTCATGTTTCTCTTATTGCTTTATATGCAGCCAACACATCTTCGACAGTTCATCAGTGACTCAAGAGCACAGAGCTTAAGTTCAACGTGGTCGAATTCGCGAACACAAACAATTTAAATCTAACAATCAAACAGACCACACACATAGTTCTATTTGCTTGAAGAATAATTACAATGTTTTCAACGGTCGGCAATTTTGTGTAGTATTTATACGTCCACAAAGACAAAGAAAATTAGACGTACCTACACAAATCTGGAAACAACAACCACATTCTCCCAAACTTTTCATAGAGTTTTTGATGTCACTTGTAGGTGTATACAGAGTTTATGGTGTCACTTGTAGGAGTGTACAGAGTCTATGATGTCACTTTTAGATGTATACAGAGTCTATGATGTCACTTTTAGGAGTGAACAGAGTTTATGATGTCACATATATGTGTGTACATAGTTTATGATGTCACATGTATGTGTGTACATAGTTTATAATGTCACTCGTAGGTGTATACAGAAGTTAAGATGTCACATGTATGTGTGTACATAGTTTATGATGTCACTCGTAGGTGTATACAGAGTCTATGATGTCACTTTTAGGAGTGTACAGAGTTTATTATGTCACTTGTAGGTGTTTACAGAGTTTATGATGACAAATATATGTGTGTACACAGTTTATGATGTCACATGTATTTGTGTACATAGTTTATGATGTCACTCGTAAGTGTATACAGAGTTTATGATGTCACATGTATGTGTGTACATAATTTATGATGTCACTTTTAGATGTGTACAGGGTTTATAATGTTACTTGTAGCTGTGTACGGAGTTTATGATGTCACTTATATGTGAAAACAACAACCACATCCTCCCAATGTTTTCATAGAGTTTATGATGTTACTCGTAGGTGTCTACAGAGTCTATGATGTCACTTGTAGGAGTGTACAGAGTAGTGATGGGCAAACCGATTCTTTTTGATGAATCGTTTGGAATCGATTCACTCCTCACTGAGAATCGATTCTTTTAAACGACTCTTCGATTCTTTTCACATGATATTTTGAATGACGAAAATAGATAACGAGTTATTAACCAACAAGAAGGAAATGATTAACAAATTCTAACTAAAATAATAACATTTGTTTTTGATAGTTAAATTGTAAGTTATTTATTGCAAAAACAATTTATTTTATTATTTAAACAAATGAAAGCACTAATTTTACAATAAAAATGACTAGGCAAGATTATAAGTGTAAATGTAAATAATAAATACCTGAAACGTGAAACTGGACCGGTGACTTGAATGTAGTGAAGCACAAAAAGCAGGCTCTCCACTAACTATTTGAGCGCCCTTGCGCAATACCGATTACGCCGCCCCCTGTCTAACTACAACCAGTGGTGGATCTGGGAATTTTCCGAACCGGGTCAACAAAATGTGAGATTGCCACACTGTGAAATTTTCAAGGCTTCCAGCTAATTGTTGTCAAACCTCATTACTGATTCTAAGCCTTGTTGCAGATTGTAATTGTCGATTGAGATTGTTGATTTAGATTGTTGATTTTGTAGGTGGCATGTTTGTTACACGTCTCGCTAGAGGGCGTCCATAAACCACGTAGATCGGTCTTGAGAGGTGGGTGGAGGGGGTTGGAAGGTGGGATTCCGAGCCAGGCCAAATAGCTTTTCATTCATATTATTTGTCACACTTAAAATGAGATACAGAACACTCAACACCATGTAAATATTTATTTCCGTCATGGAAAAAACTACGTGGGGAGAGGGGGGTTAGAGACATAAGCCACGTCGAGTTACTTGGGGGGAGGGAGGGTTCACAAGAAGCCAAAATGAAGCTACATGGTTTATGGACGCCCCTTACATATGCTCCAATTTTACTCCATAAATTTGGCAAATTTTTTGAATTTGCCGGATGGTGCTTTTCTTAAGTTAAACAGCGTATCACTAACATTTTACCTACAAACCAATAAATCAGTGTTTGTTTAAATGGCATAATTTAAATTTTATATTTATTTTCTTCGTTTCAGTATTTTGGGGGACGTCCAGAAATTACGTAAGGCTATTTTCCGGAAATCTAGACCCCCTCCCCCCCTCCGTGAGACTTGGTGAGATTTTGCCGGACCTCCCCCCCCTCCCCGTTGGTGAGATTTCATGAGATTTTCACGGAACCCCCTCCCCCCAGTTGTTCGACCAGGAGAAGTTTCGAGACTTTTTTTAGCTGTCGTGCTCCCCGAAAGAATGATACCCCCTCAAAAGCCGGTTTTTGGCCCTGTAAACTGGTATTTTTTACGCTTTTTTTAGTTCTACACTCGTTCAAGTTCAAAATTTCACGTGAGATATCCGTCGACCCCCCCCCCCCTTGGTGAGATTTCGTGAGATTTTCCGGACCTCTTCCCCCCCCCTAAAAAGTCTCACGTAATTTCTGGACGCTCCCCTATATTCATCGACGGCACTGTTCCCCAACGTCTTTTCGTTTAACCTTTTTCCTCGTAGAAACCTCACCAGCTGGAACAGTATATATGCCGCTTCAGCACCTGCTAATTTTTGTAATGGTCCAATTCATAAACTTCGTTCATTTCTATTGCAAAATGTTTGCATTATCCACAAAATTAAGAACTGAAGAACAACTAAAACACTGATGAAGTTCGTATGATAATAACCGGACGCGCTCCATCGCAATTAAATTCAGTACTCGATGCATTCGCAATTTGAAAAACCCACGCAACATGGGAATAGCAGATGACTCTGAAATCGGTATACTTTTCCCTGTCCTCAAATAATCGGGAAATACTTTATTTGTGGTAAAATATAAAAGTTATAGGACGGATAATTCATTGATAATTTATTTGTAAATCTAAATCTGTGTTGTGGTAGCATCTATAACAGTCTGGAAGGAAACCAAAAACTTATAACTAGTTCCAAAAACACTAGAAAAATGTGTATTTAAGAAAGTAAATTCCTAAATTTAAAAATACTTTTTATTTCTGTAATATATTTTTAATTTTCCTGTTCCAAAGATAAATATTCTTTATTTCCTTACAAATAAGTTGCCAAACCAAGAAACACGCCGTGGGGACTAAGATTGTGAATCGAAAGGAATCACGAGTTACGCAGATATCAAGAGTTAAAAAGAGCCGAATCCATGGAAGAGTCATTAAGACAGAAGTGAGCCGAGAGCGAGTGAGCCGAGAGTCGTAAACATTATCGAGTTAACGACTCGGAGTCGACTCAGAACCTGGACGAGTCGGTGAGCGATTGCGCAACAACGGCTCAGCTCCTGAGCTCCCTCTTAACAACTCTTGAGTGAACCGTGACTCTTCCAAGTGAGTCGATTCCACAAACGATTCTTTTAGACGAGTCGACTTTTTGAATCGATTCACGATTCTTTTGCCCACCTCTAGTACAGAGTCTATGATGTCACTTGTAGGTATATACGGAGTTTATGATGTCACCTGTAGCTGTGTACAGAGTTTATGATGTCACTTGTAGGCATGTACAGTGTTTATGATGTTACTTGCTGGTGTGTACGGCCTATAAAATAATATTTTGACTAATTTTACTATCACTTAATGTAAGTTCCGTTCGTATCTTCATAATGTTAGCCTGTGCGTGTATTCTACCTCAGCCCTAAGCATCTAGAAATTCAGTAAAAGTAACTGCACCGACAGTCGTACTTAGAAAATTTTGTCCAACTATGCCACATGACAACTAAATATTCTTTCTTGTTGTGTAAATGATGTTGCTCAAAGGAGATTTTTCTTTTAGTAATGAATATTTTCGTAAATGTTTCTTGCCTAACAAAGGCAGTGTTATATTTTCCGTCAAAATTCTTGCGTTCAGTGATATCGCGGCTGTATCTTTCTGTTTCACTGATTCGCCGACAGTCAGCAGCACCGGAAGCCGACCGATGCCGGTACAGGTTTGAAGTAGGCGTTGAGACTCACCGGTGTGTATGTAGGTGTGTTTCTTCATGTCGGACTTCTGGTGGAAGCGCTTGCCGCAGAACTGGCAGGGGTAGGGGCGGGTGTCTGAGTGGATGAGCAGGTGCGTGGACAGCGTGGAGGACCTCTTGAAGGACTTGCCGCACTGCTTGCACTCGAACACCTTCTCCACGTTGTGCACCGCCCTGAAACACCACACGGTGCAAACACACAAACTCTATCACTATTATCAACAACTATTGTAAGCCCGTGACAGTTTTTTGCGTATCGTCACGGGTCTAGAATAGTTCAAGTTTTTAGTGTCAAAGATTACGATAGGTCCACCTGATCTGACCAAATACGAACTTGAATGTGTTTCACACTTATCGTGAATAAAATCTCTTTAGCGCGAAGATCTAGGAAGTATTAACTGACGTAGGTAATAAATACGGACAGGAACGATCGCATTATCGTGTAATTGTTTGAAAGGTCATAGACTCGAACTCACTGAAATACAAACTAAAGTTCACTCTGCAAAATTTGAAGAATTGCTATTTGCTTTCAAAGCATCACGTTGTTTTTTTTTTTTTTTTTTTTTTAAAAAGGCTTGGAAAACAAGTTTATATTTTAATGGTTGGTCAAAGTTTCTGTAAGGGCCAGAGAACTTAATGCAGGTTCCAGATTATTGAGCAACTCCAAAGAAATGAATTTCCAGAATACTCGATTCGGTAACATGTTCTCTTTAAAAAAAAATCTAATAATTCACGTACAGCGAACATGAACAAAGACCATTAACGAAAGTGGTCAGTAAAATAACCAAAAAGCGAATAAATCGTAAACTTTGGTCAAGCAACAACATTAGCGACAGTTTTAATTGAATTGAAATTAAGCCTACGCCGGAATAATAATTAAAATTCGTGGCTACAGCAGAAACCATAAGCAATTTACTGCTTTTTAAGATTATTTTATGTTGCTTTCAGCAACATGTTACTGTAAAGCAGTTCCACTTTTTTTCAGCTGCAAAGTTCAACGATATTTTTTTAGCTGTGAAATGCTACCAAAAGCAAACTTAATTATATATATATCTATATATATATATATAGAAAATGTGTAGTAGCTCAATATCATAGTTTACAATTTTACCAAAAATGTTGCTTTTTCAATCACTCAACTTGGGTTTACCATTGCCGCATTTTATATATAGTATACAGCGAGAATACATCTACGCCCCATCAAAATCAATAGAAAATGTTCAAAATTTGAAAAGCGAAATTCTAGAGTCAAATTCCCTTCAACTTCATGTTTTATCTTGATCGCTTCACGCGAACATGATCTTTGACGCAACTCGCCTCATTTTATGGCCATAAAACTATCTTAGACGCTGTACTATGAACGTATAGTGTAAATCGACTGTAAAAGATCCCAGAATGACCATATCAAATAAGGATATATCAGATCATGTTGTGATGACCTGTGGCCCAGAAAGCACAGATCCTGGACAAGGTGGTCACTGACCAACGTGAAGCTGTCTGCTACCTGCGGACTGCTCTAGATTCGGACCATTTTTGAACCTCAATTTCTTCGGTCGTATTCATGCTAGATGTCTCAAATTTCTATTATGCATAGATATCAGCAATCTTGGCAAACGTACTAAATTCTATTGTTACTGTTCTTAGTTCTGATGTTATTTGGATGCAAACTTCAGCGATTTTGTCACTCACTCAAAGACTGATGAGCATCAAAACTCTAAGGCACTTCCCGTAGCCATAGAAAGCTGAAGTTTGGTACACAGATAAAATTTTACACACATATTATGAGAAAAGTTTGAAGCTCTTAAATTTCCATATACCTACCCCTTACCTACCCCTAACGTGAAATCGCTTTCTACCCTAATTACTTTATATAGCTCAGATTTTCACTGTGGAGTGAGCTTACTATGTTTAACTATTGTGTTAAATTTTACTTCTTTCCCTTTCTTACTTTGGAATTTATAGATTCAAATTTTATTTCGGCACAACACTCCGACATCTAAAATCCACTGTACTTCCAGTAATCCTAGAAACAGGTAACTTGGTACACATATATTGTTTCACCCCTAAATCGTAAGAAAAATTTGATATTGGAGTTTTCCCCCGTATTTATTTAATTACAATCCCAAACACGAAAAATTCTGGCACATATTTGCGGCTTAATTACTTTACTCCAGATGAAGCTATACACCTGAGATTTCTATACTATATAGAGCCAAGCAAGTTTAACCAAAGCCTTAAATTTTACCTTGTTTCTATGGTTAGTTTGGAAGTTACTTGTTATTTATTTGAGGTGGTCGTTAAACCAGCGGCAATGTTCATAGCTCGGCTACGACGCACATCAATTGCTTTCATAGAGTGGGGCATTGTTGGTAAGGTATATTGATGTCTTAAATTCTGAAATGTTCTTATTCACCGATTCTCCAATGGAATAATTATATTTGAGAGGCGATTCAGAATAAGCGATAAACTTACAAAAAAAATGAGATCCCACAAAAGCAATTGTTTTAAAAATAGGCCAAGACTCGTGTTCGTGCAGTGACAAAAAGATATGGAATCTCTTCTGAGCCAAGTCTGCATTTTACAGTGTGTATTCACTTCACTTTGTGAAACAGAATGGTTTCTCTCGGTGTCATAGACCGTTTATTTAGGATAAACACATCTAATTACTTGGTCATTATGCACGTCATAAATTTTTACTGACATTGAGGTCGTAATTTTGAAATTCGAAAAAGAGTGAGGGTTATCTTGGCTTTTAAGTATTTGTAAGTTTGATAAAGTAACACATTTTAGATATTTATATAGGTAAACTAAAACATGACCTGTATAAAGGTCAAGTCGCCAGATTTTTTTTATCCTAAATAAACGGTCTGTGACACCGAGAGAAACCATTTTGTTTCACAAAGTGAAGTAAATACACACTGTAAAGTGTAGACTTGGGTCAGAAGAAGATTTCGTAACTTTTTTCACTGCATGAGCACGAGACTTGGCCTATTTTTACAAGAATTAGTTTTTGTGGGATACAGTTGTCTCTATGACAGTGAGAAGGCAGTTTAGTGTCCAAGTGGACGGCGCTCAGCTTTGTGTGCTGATACCGTGTAAACAGGAACGGCTCTCCAAGACTCTCGACTCATTAAGAATAATTGAAAAGTCAACTTATCAAGGAAATTGACTGCTTGAGACATTACTGCTGTGTTTATTCGGAGACGACAGAAATTTTATACCAAGAAAGAGCGTCTTCCTCGTTAACGGCAGTCGTTAAAATCCGTAAATATCGCCGCGCCATAGAGATTGCAGGCCAGGGGATAATTTCCCCGCAACTTGTTTCAGGTATCCTAAGCCACTCAGAAAAATTAATTTAGGGTATGTATCTGCCTCTGCAGCGAAGTATTAATTACAATCATACTCGCAGCAGAATTAGGCTCCTGTTATAAACCTGTAAGCCAGCCGCGTATGTAGGAGGGTTAGATGGAGTTTGAGTTTTGACGGATTGAAAGCTTATGGCCTACCTTAAAATCTGAGGTATATTTCAGGACTAGCTGACAGCGGAACGGAGCAAGAAAGGGCATTTAGTTTATAACAAGAACAAATAGGCGCCACAGATAACACAGACTCTTAGAATAAAACTTCTTCACGAGTTATCCACCAGAGATCACTACACATCTCAGAAAAACACTCCACCCTTCCGATTCTATTAATACTGTTTTTTGACAACAAACATTGATTTGTTCAGATTTCTGAAATACAACACATTAACATTAATTGAAAACATTAATATAATCTCTAGGTCAAAGATTAACACACCAATGTGTGTAACGAAATTGTGACATTTAATTTGTGGTTAAGGTTACACTGATGAAACATTCGAACTTTTTGTTTTTCTGTTAAAATAAATCGACGCATATGATATCAAAATATTGTCACTGCAGTAAAATAAAATAATTGTGTTTTGGAATAACTCTACAGTTAAATACAATTTATATTGACGTTTTGGAGATTCACCTTTCAGTCAGAAATCTGAGTTGTAACATAAAAATATCTAGTTATCACTCTCCATAAATTAAATGATGTAAGACATAAATAAATCGAAATTTCTACAGATGAAAAACAATTCAACTTCATTGGTATATCATAAATGCTAATTTCATTTCTTTGAAATATTACGTGAAATGTTAAGAAGCCAACATGATCTCTCAATTCAAATAAATATATCTAGTGCATTTCCTAGGCACAAATAATTTAGAATCAATCTTGGAATTTATTTATTTTAAAAAAAAAAAAAAATTTTTTTAAAAAAAACATGTCCTTATGTTATAAAATACTGAAATCCACTGAAGAATAATTTTTCGATCACAGCGGAGCAGATTGATACCTGACTACAAAATTCAGCTTTGTGGATTCATTGTGCTTTTCTGTAAAAATTTAAACGAACTGTATAATTTCGTGTTTTTTGTGTAGAAAGAATCTCCTCAGACGTAAATTTTGGGTCAGTCGATAATTTTCCTGTTTAAAATGAGTAAAATAGTATTAAGCTCTTAGTAGCTGATATCACCAGGATTTAACAGAGAACCAGCGTCGCTGGTCAGTATCTTCACAGTCAAGAAATCAGGTGTGCTAAATTTACACCTACCAACACTGCATTAGATGCCAACCGATACTGGTTTCTTTAAAAGGTTAATCGTGAAGGGAAGCTAACTCTTTATTAGTCCACATTGGATGTGAAACGGCGTGCCTGGCTGAAATTCTAAATCTTCTCCGCCTGCTTGAAACCGTTTATTTCAAAAGACGTTTCACCAAGAAAGAAGCAGCATAGTTATCACAACTGGCTTGTATCTTAGTGCCTTCCAATGAACAATTGCGGTTTCAATGGTTAGCTTATATTGAACTCACTGGTTCCAATTAGAAGTCGTGATCATTGATCTGTTTGGACGGCGAAGAAATACAATTTGGCAACTCTTGTATGTAGTTCGTTGGAACGTCTGTCAATGTCACAGTTTATACCATGGTGTAAAATGACGAGGCAAATTCTAATGAGAGTTTCCTTTATTTAAGTGTATAACTCGAGTTTATTGCCAAACCGATTATTTAAAAATCTACAGAGAGGTTCGTTTCCTAATGTCCAAAGTAAGTTCTTTGGGTTCGTTGCAATTCACTCTGTACCACACAACTAGGAGTGAATGGTGAGGTGTCATTTCCATTGAACGTTGGAGTACCATTTAATTCATGGAAGGTCCTGACTCCAGCGACCTTGCGTATTTCTTGCCCTTTGGTCTGGTGATAGCCTTCTTCTCTGATGAAGGTGTCGAGTTTAATCACCACGGCTGCTTTAATCACGGCTTGGTGAGCCATCCGCACTAATGTACTCATTAACCAAACTCCCCGCTAAGATTGAGTACGCGATCCACCCAGCGGTTTGATATGAATGAGAGGAGCACCTGTGCTTGCAGAGAGCATACTTCCTGATGTCTCTTTGACACTTACGCTCTTGGAAATGTAAATATCAGCTAAGCATCTAGGCCTTACGCACTTGACCGTTTCGTAAAGCTGATTGGATGATCTGTAACCGTGCTCTGATGCCCCTTATTAGCGCTGGTGCAGGTGGCACTCCCAGTCATCGTTGAAATGATATCAGCAATTTGGTTCGGCCGGTGTACTCATGTGAAATTACTTCCACGTAATTATTAGAAGGTAGACTGGTTAGTGAGTAGGATTAGAGAGCTTTCAGAAAGTTCAGCCCTTTTCTTTAATCTATTCCTTAATCGAATGTCGTGGGCCATAAATCTATCCCGCTTTTTGGGTTTTGGGAATTCGGGATTCCCCGCCACTCACCCATAGCGTCTGTAATACAATCTGGTACAGAGCTGTTGATTTTTATTAATATTATACATTTCCGTACGGGGCGAGCGCTAATATCCTCGGGCCTCGGGTAAGCGTTCTTAGCAGTGACGTACGCGGTTGGGACCCGTGGCAAATTAAATTCATCGGATGGGACCCTCAGGCCGTTTTTATTATTATTATTATTATCCGGCCAATTACGTGGAGATGTCTTTCCAGCGAGTGTTAGTTTGATCTGCATCCATCCTGATTTCAATTCTCCATGCGTTCCGAAATAACTTCAGGTGAATGGCTGGACAATTTCTTCATAACGCTATATCAGAATCCCTTCCCATTCTTGCGAATCCTAAACTGGCTGTTATAACCTCCACGTTAAAAGTCCTAGAAGCAAAATCCATCGTTTGTAGGAGACTGTCTTCCATGTAGTCAGTCGATGAATCGAATGAGCCACGCAGCAACCCCTCGCAAATTAATACAGACGGTTGCCGCTATAGTGCGTTCAGTTAACTGCGCTGTATTATCATTATTATTATTATTACGCGACTCACTGAAAGTGTGTGGCGGAGGGTAATAGTTTGGAAGAGATATACGGGATATGGCAGGAACCACCAATGGCTTATTTTGACCAACCATCCCGGCGTTCGCTTGGAGCGATCTGGGAAAACCGTGGAAAACTCAGATCAGGATGGCCGGAGTGATTTATCGAGAACTGCTCCTGTCGGATTTTAAGTTTATTCGCCAGATAAACACTTCCTATTCCTTTCCTTAATCGCTCGTGAAAAAAAATTAGTACAGAAATGAATCGGTTTTGGCCCTGATTTCTCTTATCTTATTTTCGTGGTCATTCCTAGATATCAATGTTGCTGTCATTGCGAAATACGTCATTAGTGAATTTTTCAATACGGTTCTGTCGAGAGCAACGCTTTCGGTGTTCCAGGTCTTCCCAACTCAACTCCTTCAATATCGCACTTACACTTTCCCTCCAACTATATACGTGTCACGAATCGGGCGGCTCTTGTCTGGACTTTCTCCAATGCCTCCATTAACTCCTTTTGATGGGGACCTCATACAGAACAACAATATTCTAAGTGAGGCCGCTCTCTACTGCCCTTACCTCTAAATGCCTACATGCCTGACACAGCAGTATGTTGGTGACGCGTACCTGTGCTGGCTGACGCTGATCTCTTGTCTGGACTTTCTCCAATGCCTCCATTAACTCCTTTTGATGGGGACCTCATACAGAACAACAATATTCTAAGTGAGGCCGCTCTCCACTACATGCCTACATGCCTAACACAGCAGTCTGTTGGTGACGCGTACCTGTGCTGGCTGAGGCTGATCTCGTGGCCGAACGTCTTGTTGCAGAGCTCGCACGCGAAGGGCCGCTTGCCGTTGTGCGACCGCCGCGCGTGCACCTCGAGCCCGTGCGGCGTGCTGAACATCTTCTCGCACTTGACGCAGCTGTAGACGTCTCCCAGCGGCACGCCGACGCCGCGCAGCAGGTGGTGGTGGTGGTGGTGGTGGTCGTGGTACTGCCCCATCAGCGAGTGCCGCAGGCGGAACAGCTGGTCCTCCTCCGCGCCGCCCCCCGCCGACACGCCGTACCCGCCGGAGCCCGCCCCCGAGCCGCCCCCGCCGCCCCCCGCGCCGCCGCCCGACGCCGTGCTCGCCATGGCCGCCGCCGCTGCCGCCGCCTGCACAGGCAACCAGAAACTCAACAGTGCAAAGTGAACAACAGCCGCATACACAAGCAATATACCAAGGCTAACGGGTAAGCGGTAAATGTCTGGCCTCGCATTCGGGTCGATACAGGTTCGAATCTTCGTCCGGCTATCCGATTTCCATGGATTCCCGAAATCACTTTAGGCGACAGTTCCTTCAAAAGCCCATGACAAAATTCCCTCCCCTTTTTTGACCTGTCATTTCCAACTCCTAATGGCCTAGACGAAGCGTATAGCAAAAAATAAAGCAATAAGCAGCGCTTCTATGATTTCTTCGTACCATCGGAGTTCGACAAAAATGTTAATATTGTAAAAAATGAAGATAAATAGAATCAACTTGCGTCGTCAATACAGACAATCAATCTTAGGGTTGGCAGCAGAGTTGAAGCCCCGCGAATAAAATTTTGGAGGAATTAAAACTCGTCAATTGAAGACAGCAGAAGGTTACAAATCATAACAGTATGCAGTAAAATTATTGAGACTCTGGTGGTGTGGGTAAATGAATGGTATGAGCTGGGGGGAAAAAAATGGATATTCCGAAATTGGAGTAAGATGTGCTTTGAGGAAGGTCAAGTATGGTAACAGATGGATGAAGCCAGTACGAGAAAATGTATAAGACAGATAAGTGATTTAGATGGAGGTGGAAAAGAAAGCGAAGGACACAAAACTTTGGAGTGGCTTGTGTTATAGCATGATTGAACCACTGGCTGAAAGTAGTGTGGTATTAAGATTAGTGTAATTATATCACAGAATGTTGTATGATTTAAAATTAGTTTAAACCAATCTCTTGTTATATTTATAGTTTTAATTCTTCTAAATACTTTTTAAAAAATGTTGAAGGGCGACATATTGCATATAAACTAAATCATGCGTTTATTATTAATTGGTTCACCCAAAGCAAACAAAGCGTAGAGAGTACTTTCACCATATTTCCAAGAGGCATTTTGACAAATAAATAGTGTTTTCGGACGGAATCACCTAATACTGTTTTCTTTGGACGGTTCGTCTATTTCGAAATGAATACATTTCTCTATTGATGGTAGATATTTCTGTATAAGGCAATCAGGTATGAGGTTGTTTAAAATTTCGCAGAATTCCATTTCGTTTGTTCTAAATCAGATACTAAATTGGATTTGCGTCCTCGGATGCAGATTATTTAATATTTATAAATAAAATGCTGTTTTTTAATTAATTAATCTTAAACGCGTTTCTCCCATGTGGTGAGCTGCATCATCGGTGACTATCAGTGTACATAGTGTTGATGAGAAAAATTGCCACATTTATGTATATGTAACTAACTATTATCGAAGTACAATCTACTTAAGAATTTGGTAGAATCAGTTGCATTCTGGTCAGGAACTGATCTATTTATACTTTTATAAAACCCGATTTGGTTCTATAATTCAACATTGCTCCTTATATTTTTGTGAAGGTCACCATTTCACTGACTTTATTTAAATTGGTCAAACTTTTTCGTCCCCAAATCATTCCAGGCGAATGCCGGGATGCTTCCTTCAAAAGGTTATAGCTGAATTACTTCGTGTTCCTCGTCCGCAGTCCTGTCCCGTCTCTAATGACCTCGACGTCGACGAAGCGTAAAGTCATAAACAAAAGAAAAAACTTTTTTGATTACTCATAGGTAGGAGCATTAGTGTTGTTTACTTCCATTGTTGGTGATTTCATTGCTTGTGGCATTATATCTGTTTGTGTGATTGTGTCAGTTATTGTGATTTTCTGTTGTGTGTTTTATCTTCGTGTGTCTTGGTTATTGTTTAATATTTTGAACTCTGTTAAATTAGTGACCTGAATAAGAACTGTTTTCCTAGTTACAGTGGCTTTGCGGACTGACCTGCACGGCGCCGAGGCTGAAGTAGAGCGAGGGCGCGGCTAGCAGGTTGCGGTTGCCGTCGACCAGGTCCTTGTGCTGCTGCTGCTGCTGGTGGCTCTGGTGGTGGTGGTACAGCGACGGCGGGAAGCCGAAGCTGGCCGCTGCGGCCGCCGCCGCCGCGGCAGACGCCGACGACACTGGCGCCGGGAAGTGTCTCTGCAGGAAGTACTCGCCCTGCTCCTGCCGACACAACACTCAACAGTCGCCGCTTACCACGGACAGTGTATATATACTGTTCAAATTATTTTATTTTGTTAATCTATTCAGGTAGATTATTGATACTGATCTCGGACGATCAAAATTATTAAAAGATTTCTTTTATTAATATGCAAGGTTACTAATATGAAAGGAGCCAATGCAAATATGCAAGTGAAATAATGAAATTGTCAGGCTGGTTAGTGCGAGAGCTTATATGCCGCGAGTCGAGGGCAAGGAACAATATCGTTAGTCCCTCCGGCAAAGTGGTGTCGAACAGCACAGTGGAGAGAGAAGCGCACCCATGCTGCCGCGTGCCGTTACGACCGCTCAAGGTCAGGGACAATACACCCAGGGTGAGACGCTGAACTCTACAGGACAAACGGCTTCCCCTGAAGAGGAGACGTTCAGCTGCGCGACGTTCGCAAATGGCAAATGTGCTGTGACACCACGTGGTTTCAACATACGCGTATCCCACCAATGAAATGTAACAATGGGGTTTGCACGGTTTTGTTTCTGTGCCGCATGTTCCGTCGGCTTCGTACCGAGCGTGGTGAGTTAGTAGTTAACGCTCTGGCCTCGCATTCTGGAGGACGGCGGTTCGAATCCCCGTCCGGGCATCCAGATTTGGGTTTTTCATGGTTTCCGCAAATCATTCCAGGAGAACGCCGGGATGTTTCCTACAGAAGACCATGGCCAAATTCCTTCCCGTTCCTTGTCTCCAGTCCCGTTCCGCCTCTAATGACCTCGACGTCGACGAGGCATAAAGCCACAAGTTAAAAAAAAAAAGATACTCTTGGCTAGATCGTGACTGGCAATTCTAATGTGTTACTACATCCGTTTCAGGACACAGTTAAGACTCGTAGACGAACCCGATATTAGGATTCCAGCTCTCACTATCCATAATCCCTCTGAAGTAGTCGGCATATTTTGCTGAACATTATGTGTTATGAAAGCCCCTTGCTTGTCATGAATTCTATAATGTTTCCTTTTATTAATGGCACCCGAGTCTACAGTTTAATTGTTTATATGCACAAGATGAAGTTGCTGATGTTTGTTGTCACGATCTTTCATGTATACTGTATTAATTGCATTACTTAATTCAAATCTTGAATCAAAATAACGTCAAATTCAATTATTGTTTGCTTCAGTTGATCAGCTAATAATGAGGCCAATTATAATGCATTGCGTTTGATATTTTGCATTAATTTGTATTAATGGTAATCGTAAATATGCCTAGCAGTGTAATTGCCAGAAAACCAAACAAATCGTAGTTGACAGTTTTTCTATAATCCTGAAGCCATTGAGATTCTTGCCCACAAAATTATCATAAATTCAAAAATCATATTACCTATAAACATCAAAATCTTACCACACGCACCCCCACCCCACACGTATTACAACAGTGTCCAAAGAAATACATCAGAAATGCGGTGGTTTCGCGTATAGTAATTTTAAAAAACCAGTTGACCTAAGATGATCTCAGTCGTTTTCCGCAGACTGATAATTATTTTTATTCCCAGCCGATTTGAACCACCTGAGAGAGGGCCCCTTTAGAGTCATGGTAATCCAACGAGCTCTTGTTCAAGTTACCCTCTTGGGACGTTTCGGAGTACACCTCTCCACCCTCATTTACTCAATTTTTCACGGTGGATCCTGCGTAAATGTTGCTCGAACCATGTACCACGTGACACGAGCCAATCACGTTGGCCTCACGCACTCACGCCTGGTGGGCCACCAGTTCTGTAGTTGCAAGCATTGGAATATCGCCAGTATGGCTATCCTGGGGAGCAGATCAGTGAGAATTGCTCTTTTTCATCCTCTTATATTCGACCGACTACCAGCTGGCTGTAGTAACAGCTTGAGCGGGACTTAGTAAAACCCTGCCACTCAGGAATACTTCCGGCTTGCGAAAATCATCAATCCTTGCATCTTAGCGTCTATAAATCTTTGTTCAACAAACTTCATAGCATTAGAAGATTAAATAAATATTTCCTGTCTCACAATCTCATTTATTCAAGACGAAACCATTTCCTGTTACAACCCTCTCCTGACTACAAGAATTCACTAGTCCACAGTGAGGCGTCAGGTTATTTCAAGAAAGACGTCAGTAACAGAAAATTTTGATTCAAGTCAGTAGGACAGTTGGAAAACAAACCTTCCCCTTTCGGCCGTGCACACTAATTCGCGAATTTACCTCGTGTATTTATTTTGCAGCAAAGAACGAGCAGACGTTCATTAATTTCAAGTAATAGGGACACTAAGCCACCATAAATAATCTCTTACAATGTGAAGAATGCGATACACAAAAGAAAGAAGACTGAAAACCTGCAATAGTCCAATCCGAACTACTCTTCCGATAAATAAAAATAAAATTTCATGCATCAAGACGAACTATAACCATCTGGTGAATCAACGGACTGAAGCTAAAAGATAAATAGTCACTGACAAGAAGGTTAATGTTCTAAGCCGGATGTTAATAAGGCCAATTAACCGGGCGGGAGCTTAGCGTTTATTGTTACAATGTTTAGTATAACATCCCCTCCACTCCATACGTAATCGATTATACCGAAACGTAACTGTTTCCATTTGTCTGCGAATATATAAACTGTGTTGTGTATGGATACTTTATCTGTTAGTGAATGGCTTTGTTTTTTGAGGTGTAAATCGCAGGTCGTCTCAAAATTTGCAGGGGTTCACAATAACCGTGGCACCGCAGTTTGATGATAGATTCTTATGTAACTGGACCAGATAATCGAGAGTAAAGTATAAATTTTTTTCATATATTGCTTAGTCCTTAAGATATACTATCTCAAAATAGAGGTTGTTAAGCTGAGATGCGTCCTGGGGATGGAGGGAAAAAAAAGAAAAAAAAAAACTCCAAAACCACCACTACACGTTGTATATTTACAATGAGTGTTTTGTTTTCTTAGTAACTACCTGTTGTGGTTGGGATGAATTGTTGCCTGGACCAGAAGAAAAACGTCGGCACAAAGGTACAAGGAACTACACCTTTAATTAATTTATGACAGTCGATATCTGGAGAACTAATATATATATATATATATATAAAAATTATTCTTCACTTTCGTTTTTTTTCATCGACATACATAAGAATTCATTATCAAATTGCAGCGCCAAGTTTATGATAGTACTGTCGAATTTCTCAATCGACCACCAAAGCATGCAAAGTAGATGGACATAACAGGAAATGTCCAAACTTAGACATACAGGTTGTGACACAACTAGCATATATATATATATCGCAGTGATAAACTGTAAAATGAGTCCGGTATGTCGAGGTTTGAACATAGGGATTGTATTCATCAGGAATACCTATGGCAAGTAAGAAGTAGTGGTGAGAAACACGATACCTGCTGGTGCTGCTTGGCGATGAGGTCTGCGAAGGGCAGCCCGGGGTACAGGAACGACCTGGTGACGGCCACAGTGGTCTCGGCGAAGGCGGCGGCGGGCTGCTGGGCCGAGCCGAAGGCGGCCTGCGGAACGGCCTGCGGCGGCCTGGGCGCGTCGGGCCGCAGCAGTGCAGACACGCTGAACGTCTCGGAGCGCTTCAGCGGCGGAGGAGCCGCGGGCGGCGCCACCTGCAAAGTGGGCGTCAACATAAAACCAAGTGAAGACGACCAGCAGTGAGATCAAACACAAACTTTAATCGCTCACCCACCAGACTCTGTTCCATTCGCTGTTGCTATCTGGTTTGACCAGTGTTCATTGAAGCGCCTGATGAACCACCCAATCCCACAATCTACTTAACGAGCATCACCAGTAGAATGAGATGTGTGGTAGGGGATCCCGACCTCAAGTCTTGAAACTTTGGGAGGGAAGCCTTGCAAACAAGAGTGCTGGGGGCAGGGGAAGCCTCTCCGAACTTGCTCGATGTTCCCTCTAGGGATTGTCGTCTTTGTGGCAGACAGTCTTGTCGGGTGGTACGAGCTTCCTCGAGATTTGAATTTGGTGCCACCGCGAAGCTTCCTGCTGACTTCCCTAGTCAGCATTAGACCACGCAGTTTGCGACATAAGGTCGACAATTGACAAGTGTATGTGTGACCGCAGCTGAGACGCAAAGTACATACTCTCTCCGTTTGACTGTCAACTGAAGTTACACTTCAGTGTAGTGGTGATGGTGCTGGAGAGCAATTGTACTGTCACTTGGATGTTTTAATGATAAATACGAGTGTATGTCCAAAAGTTCCCGGCCTAAGTAAGAAGGGACATTCAAATGAATGAAATATATATATTACTTTTCAATGTAACTTCCTTTTATTGTAATACATTTTTCATAACGCGGAATTAACAAATTTATTTCGTCAGAAAAATATTTCTTATCTTTGCTGTCAAAATGATTAATTACAGCTGCCTGGACGTCTTCGTCGTTGCAAAACTTGCGTCCACGAAGGTCAGACTGTAGTTTAGAAAACAAAAAAATAGTCACTCGGGGCCAAATGTGGACTGTACAGTGGATGAGGGAGTTCGGAAAATTCGCATTCTTTAACAATGGCCTTCACATGCATGGCAGTGTGGATAGGTGCATTGTCTTGCAGGAGCCTCACGCCTCTTTAAAGTATACCTCTCCTATTCTCTTGTATTACGTCTCGGAGTTTCATAATCAAGTTGCCATAGTATACTACATATACTGAAATATTTCTTTCCTTGAAATCAAGCAATAAAACTCTTTCATTATCCCAAAAAAATAGTCGCCATGATCTTCTTCGGCAACTGGCACACCTTCACCTTTCCTGGCGGAGATTCCCCCACCTGGCTCCATTGTTCTCTTTTCGACAGAGGATCGTAGTACAGGACCATGGTCTCATCACCAGTGACAATAGAATTCAGAAATGAATGTTTCACCTCTTCCAAGAGCTTCAAAATCTCTCGAGCACAGTTCACTCTCCTGCTTTTTGTGCTACAGACAGAATTTTGGGAATCCATCGTGCACTGACCTTGTTCATACCCAAATGTTCATGGAGAATTCGAAGGACAATGGTTTTCGACAAGCCCAGTCTCGCTGCAATTTCCTTTGCCTTCAGTCTTCTGTCTTCCATCACTTCCTCCTGCACACGTGCGATGTTTTCATCGGTGATCGCTGTCGTGGGAGTCCAGAGCGTGGGTCATCTTCCAGGGATTCTCTGCCAAGTTTAAAAAGTTTGGCCCAGTGTTTAACTGTAGAATACAAAGGAGAAGAGTCTCCGTACACATTTTGCAGGTGAACATGAATGTCAGACGGCGTACAGCCTTCTTTAGTTAAAAACTTTTTCATCGCACGATACTCCACACTTGACATGGTGCGTACAGGTTATGTTCGGTCCTCTCTCTGGCGCGCGGGAACTTGTGGACAGGACAAAAATATGGGCGCTAGTGTCTCAAATCATTACTTTGGAAGCGCGACAATTCAAACTTTTGTACCCATCAGCTAAATACATCAGGCCGGGAACTTTTGGACCTACCCTTGTACTTAGAAAACTTTGAGGGATCTTTCCCAGCATCCACGAGGAATGATGTTGGTGCGGATTGCACGCGGTGAGGCTGACCTGGGTGAGCGGCTCGGGCGACGGCGGCGGGCTGTCCTCCACCTCGACGTCCACCTCGACGTCGGCGTCGTCGTCGGCGTCGGACGGCGGCCGCGGCGCCTGCTCCGTCATGGTGGTGACGTCGGCGCGGGACAGACGCTCGGGGGAGGTGGACTCCACCAGGCGGCTGATGGCGAACTTGATGAGAGGCGGCGGACTCGAACCTGCGGACACAGAGCAAGCTCCACGCTGCGCCAACACCACCACAACATGCAAAGTAGATGGATATAACAGAAAATGTGACCAACGAGAAAACTACCAAATTTAGACATACAGGTTGTGACAGTGATCACATGCTCCCGTCAAATAAATAGCTTTTTGCGGCAGATGAAGTGGTGTCACACGTTTTTCAACAGCGGAGGGCGGCTCTTGGCGAATGTGCGGCGGGCAGAGATGTGAGTTTTCAGATGGATTCAGAGTTGCCTGGGCAAGGAAAAAGTGAAGAAGTGGAGACGCCCATTCGAGTTATAAACGACAGATTCAGTACAGCAGCACTTTCGGCCAAAGTATTATTTGCGCTCACGCTCAAGGAAGCCTCATCATCCCATGTTGGAGCTGCTTGATGATAAAAGTTAAACGGACTGGTTGCTTCATGATAAAATGTCTTGTTATTGACATTTTTATTGAACTGTAGCGCATGCCCGCGTGGCAATTTCCCTACAGACCTATTTTCTGCACAGTCACGTGTCTTGGCACCTTTACATAGCCCCTCTGCTTCCTCGATGTAACGTGTTCTATGTCGAAGTAGGTCCAGCATAAAAGCAAGTGTCAGTGCTACCTCAATCGCACGGGACCAGTACCCATTCCTCAGGAGCATCTACCAACATTTCTGCTAAGGGTTAATTCGGTTTAATGATGTGAGGTTGATAGACAAACGACGCAGAAGATACTAAGGGCTAGACAGTGAGAGGAATGTGCACTGAAGAGAGGAGAGGACTGGAACAAGTTGGTGGCGGCTGATGGAGAATTGGTGGAAACTGAGAGGAAAATGGAAACTGTGGGCGATGATGATTAGATCAAAGTAAATTTCTGCAACATAACCCAATGTTAGACTAAAATTTAGGTTCCTCCGCGGTGACGACCAAGATTGGAGATAAGAGGACCAAACTCCAACCATGTCAAGGACTTAGTTAGTAATCTTTCTCAGTCCTGGACATTACTTTTATCTGAGGCATGGATTGTCATTAATGATGTAAGGCGCGCAGCGGGCAATCCATATATTCCAAATTGCAGCCCTTTAAGGAAAGTAACTTGCCACTGTGCAGATGACAACAATTCCTGGAGAACAACGAACCAACCTTCCCAACTGACATATTGTCAACAATTTGTAGGTGGGTACAGGAAACACGAAAAATGTTTGTGTACGGAAATTGCCGCCGGAGCGTGCGTGCCAACACAATTTAATATGCAATATTGTTGAAGGCCATTTTTCCGCAGTTGCTGAGTAAATTAATTCATAAAATAACGCCAATACAACTGTATAATGTAGGTTTATTGCCGTACGCGTTTCGCCTCTCCTCGAGGCATCATCAGCGACGAATCTATTTTAACATTTACATTTTATTTACAAACTTATTTGACATAATGCTAAATTGATATATTTTCTTATTATTTACACTTACTATTTACATTAGTGGATTTCAGGATAGTAACCACCCATCTTTGCTTTCTCTCCAAAGCATGTTTCTGTTACAGCCATTTGTCATTGCTGTTCTGTACACGATATAAACCTTGCGTATTCTACAATTCGCTTGTTTTCGGTGGCCATCTTATTTTCTTACTGTCAAAGGCGGTGATGCGCTGACGGCGCCAGATTTGAAATTGCGTGGGAGATTTTATATCTAATTTTATGTAAGTGTGTGAGTGCATGTATTTATTAGGTTTATTTCTAGGGTTATTGTATGTTTACCAGTTTGAACAGTGTTTGGTTTGTTAAGTTTATGTGGTCATTCAGTACCTGCTTGCCATTTTTTATTGCTTTTTGTATGTGGTAGTTTTCTTGTAGAGTGAGGGTATTGTGTCTGTAATTGTTTATTGTGAGTATTTGCATGTCTTTGTTAATGTCTGTTGGTAAGTGATCGTTTTCTATTAGATGTTCGGCGAATGTGGAGTGGTTGCTGTACTTTAGTGCCCTCATGTGTTCTTTGTATCTGGTTTTAAACTGTCTTCTTGTCTGTCCTATGTATATTGCATCACAATTGTGACATGTCAGTTGATATATGCCTGAGTTTTGATAGTTGTCTCTGTCTAAGTGGGTATTTAACTGTTTTTGAATCGAGTTGTCTGTTCGTAGAGCAATGTTTATGCCTTGTTTTTTAAAAATGTTTGTGATTCTGTGGGTGTATTTGTTTGAATATGTCATTGAATACCATTTACTTTTATTTTCAGTGTTTATTGTGGTTTGTGAGTTGTTTTGCATTGTCTGTGTTGTGGGTGTCCTTGTCTGTTGGGTACTGGGTGGCTGAAGTTTGGTTGTGTTAGTTATTTTCTGTTCTTTCCCCATTTTGTTTGTGATTTTTCTGTTTATTGTGTCAACTGTCTGTGATTTATATCCATTTTTTGTTGCTATTTCCTTTATTGTGTTTAGTTCTGTTTGGTAGTTTTTCTTTGTTAGTGGTGTTCTGTTTAATCTGTTTAGCATGAACCGTATTGCAGCTTGTTTGTGGTTTTGTGGGTGGTTTGATGTGGAGTGTATTATTTGATCTGTTGCTGTAGGTTTCCTGTATATCTGAAATGAGTGTGTGTTTGCATCTTTTGTTATGGTGAGATCTAAGAAATTCAGTTTTTCTTGGTTTTCCTTTTCTATTGTGAAGGTGATGTTTTTGTGTATATTGTTTATATCTTGGTGCAGTTCAGTTATGCGGTCTTCTGTTTCATTGATGAGGCATATTACATCATCAACAAATCTCCACCAATAGATAATATTGTATCCTTTCTGTGGTAACAGGTTTTTCCATATCTCATTTTCTATATGGTCTATGAAAATGTTGGCCAAAGTTCCTGAAATTGGTGATCCCATAGGAAGACCTTCATGTTGTAGGTAGTATTTGTTGTTGAAAGTGAAATAATTTTGAGAAGTTAGTAACTGAAGTATGCTTTTGATTTCATCTATGTGGCTGTTGGGTAATGCTTTGTATTTTTTAAGATTTGACTGAATTAATTCAATTGTTTCTTTTATTGGGATATTACTATACATGCTTTCAATATCAAATGATACTAATGTAGCTGTGTGTGGGATGTGTGTGTCTTTTATGTTCTGGATGAGTTCTGTTGTGTTCTTTATACTTCTGTTTTCTTGTAATGTGTAGTATTGGTTAAGAAGTGTGTTTGTGTGTTTGGCTAAGAGATATGTTGGGGCTTTTCTAAAATTAATTATGGGTCTTACTGGAATTTGTGGCTTGTGTAACTTTGGTTGACTTCTCAGTGTTGGAGCAGAAGGGTTTGTCTGTGTGATGTGTTGTTTATGTTGTTCTGTGAGAGTGAAACTTGTATTTTTCAGTGATTTCTTTAGTTCTGCCTGATATCGGTTTGTTGGGTCTGATTTTAGTTGTGTGATATTATTTTTTTGTATGAATTCCTCTGTTTTGCTGATATATTCTGTTTTGTCCATTAAGACAACTGCATTACTCTTGTCAGCTTTTGTGATTATTGTGTTTTGAGCACTAAGTTTTTCTTTTATAGCTTTGAGTGTTTTTGTCTCTCTGTTTATATTGTTGTTTTTACTATTTTTGGTGGTGATCTGTTTTAATTCTTTAGCAATCAGTTCTCGTGTTAAGCCTATATTTAATGTGCTTTCAGTTTTTTGTTCTTGAGACAGGATGTACTCGGCTTCAACTACAGTTTTCTCAACAAATTTCCCTATTGAAGTGTTGCATGTGTTGTGTTTGAGTCCTTTCTCTAAAATTTCTTTTTCTTTTTGGTTGATTGTTGTTTGTGATAGGTTTATGAGTTTAGGGTGGAAAGGATGAGATCTATGTGCAGTATTTCCTTTATTAGTGTTTGTTTCACTGTGGTTTTGTCTGTTTATTAACTGATTTAGTTTTTTGTTATGATTTTGTTTTGTTTCATTTAGTGTCTGAGCTGTAAAATTTTCTGCTTTCTCTATTAAATATGCAAGAATTGAAGTGTTGTTCAATGATTTGGCCAGTTCTAAATGCGTTTTGTACAAGATATTGTTTAGATTGTCTTTCTTTGCATACAGGGATTTTATTTCATTATTTAACCACAACTTTTCGGCAACATGCTTTGTGTTAATTGCAGAAGCTGAGCGGCCACTTACCTTCACATTGATGTATCTAGGAATTACGTTGTTGGTTTTACACATCTTGTTGAATTTGATGTTTGCTATTGTCCTGTGGAGCTTGAGGTGTGTTTTTTTGAAGATCTTGTAGAGGCCTATAGGAAATGCCTGGCAGGGCTGATTCAATGCAATGTTGTTGAAGGCCATTTTTCCGCAGTTGCTGAGTAAATTAATTCATAAAATAACGCCAATACAACTGTATAATGTAGGTTTATTGCCGTACGCGTTTCGCCTCTCCTCGAGGCATCATCAGCGACGAATCTATTTTAACATTTACATCACCGCCTTTGACAGTAAGAAAATAAGATGGCCACCGAAAACAAGCGAATTGTAGAATACGCAAGGTTTATATCGTGTACAGAACAGCAATGACAAATGGCTGTAACAGAAACATGCTTTGGAGAGAAAGCAAAGATGGGTGGTTACTATCCTGAAATCCACTAATGTAAATAGTAAGTGTAAATAATAAGAAAATATATCAATTTAGCATTATGTCAAATAAGTTTGTAAATAAAATGTAAATGTTAAAATAGATTCGTCGCTGATGATGCCTCGAGGAGAGGCGAAACGCGTACGGCAATAAACCTACATTATACAGTTGTATTGGCGTTATTTTATGAATTAATTTACTCAGCAACTGCGGAAAAATGGCCTTCAACAACATTGCATTGAATCAGCCCTGCCAGGCATTTCCTATAGGCCTCTACAAGATCTTCAAAAAAACACACCTCAAGCTCCACAGGACAATAGCAAACATCAAATTCAACAAGATGTGTAAAACCAACAACGTAATTCCTAGATACATCAATGTGAAGGTAAGTGGCCGCTCAGCTTCTGCAATTAACACAAAGCATGTTGCCGAAAAGTTGTGGTTAAATAATGAAATAAAATCCCTGTATGCAAAGAAAGACAATCTAAACAATATCTTGTACAAAACGCATTTAGAACTGGCCAAATCATTGAACAACACTTCAATTCTTGCATATTTAATAGAGAAAGCAGAAAATTTTACAGCTCAGACACTAAATGAAACAAAACAAAATCATAACAAAAAACTAAATCAGTTAATAAACAGACAAAACCACAGTGAAACAAACACTAATAAAGGAAATACTGCACATAGATCTCATCCTTTCCACCCTAAACTCATAAACCTATCACAAACAACAATCAACCAAAAAGAAAAAGAAATTTTAGAGAAAGGACTCAAACACAACACATGCAACACTTCAATAGGGAAATTTGTTGAGAAAACTGTAGTTGAAGCCGAATACATCCTGTCTCAAGAACAAAAAACTGAAAGCACATTAAATATAGGCTTAACACGAGAACTGATTGCTAAAGAATTAAAACAGATCACCACCAAAAATAGTAAAAACAACAATATAAACAGAGAGACAAAAACACTCAAAGCTATAAAAGAAAAACTTAGTGCTCAAAACACAATAATCACAAAAGCTGACAAGAGTAATGCAGTTGTCTTAATGGACAAAACAGAATATATCAGCAAAACAGAGGAATTCATACAAAAAAATAATATCACACAACTAAAATCAGACCCAACAAACCGATATCAGGCAGAACTAAAGAAATCACTGAAAAATACAAGTTTCACTCTCACAGAACAACATAAACAACACATCACACAGACAAACCCTTCTGCTCCAACACTGAGAAGTCAACCAAAGTTACACAAGCCACAAATTCCAGTAAGACCCATAATTAATTTTAGAAAAGCCCCAACATATCTCTTAGCCAAACACACAAACACACTTCTTAACCAATACTACACATTACAAGAAAACAGAAGTATAAAGAACACAACAGAACTCATCCAGAACATAAAAGACACACACATCCCACACACAGCTACATTAGTATCATTTGATATTGAAAGCATGTATAGTAATATCCCAATAAAAGAAACAATTGAATTAATTCAGTCAAATCTTAAAAAATACAAAGCATTACCCAACAGCCACATAGATGAAATCAAAAGCATACTTCAGTTACTAACTTCTCAAAATTATTTCACTTTCAACAACAAATACTACCTACAACATGAAGGTCTTCCTATGGGATCACCAATTTCAGGAACTTTGGCCAACATTTTCATAGACCATATAGAAAATGAGATATGGAAAAACCTGTTACCACAGAAAGGATACAATATTATCTATTGGTGGAGATTTGTTGATGATGTAATATGCCTCATCAATGAAACAGAAGACCGCATAACTGAACTGCACCAAGATATAAACAATATACACAAAAACATCACCTTCACAATAGAAAAGGAAAACCAAGAAAAACTGAATTTCTTAGATCTCACCATAACAAAAGATGCAAACACACACTCATTTCAGATATACAGGAAACCTACAGCAACAGATCAAATAATACACTCCACATCAAACCACCCACAAAACCACAAACAAGCTGCAATACGGTTCATGCTAAACAGATTAAACAGAACACCACTAACAAAGAAAAACTACCAAACAGAACTAAACACAATAAAGGAAATAGCAACAAAAAATGGATATAAATCACAGACAGTTGACACAATAAACAGAAAAATCACAAACAAAATGGGGAAAGAACAGAAAATAACTAACACAACCAAACTTCAGCCACCCAGTACCCAACAGACAAGGACACCCACAACACAGACAATGCAAAACAACTCACAAACCACAATAAACACTGAAAATAAAAGTAAATGGTATTCAATGACATATTCAAACAAATACACCCACAGAATCACAAACATTTTTAAAAAACAAGGCATAAACATTGCTCTACGAACAGACAACTCGATTCAAAAACAGTTAAATACCCACTTAGACAGAGACAACTATCAAAACTCAGGCATATATCAACTGACATGTCACAATTGTGATGCAATATACATAGGACAGACAAGAAGACAGTTTAAAACCAGATACAAAGAACACATGAGGGCACTAAAGTACAGCAACCACTCCACATTCGCCGAACATCTAATAGAAAACGATCACTTACCAACAGACATTAACAAAGACATGCAAATACTCACAATAAACAATTACAGACACAATACCCTCACTCTACAAGAAAACTACCACATACAAAAAGCAATAAAAAATGGCAAGCAGGTACTGAATGACCACATAAACTTAACAAACCAAACACTGTTCAAACTGGTAAACATACAATAACCCTAGAAATAAACCTAATAAATACATGCACTCACACACTTACATAAAATTAGATATAAAATCTCCCACGCAATTTCAAATCTGGCGCCGTCAGCGCATCACCGCCTTTGACAGTAAGAAAATAAGATGGCCACCGAAAACAAGCGAATTGTAGAATACGCAAGGTTTATATCGTGTACAGAACAGCAATGACAAATGGCTGTAACAGAAACATGCTTTGGAGAGAAAGCAAAGATGGGTGGTTACTATCCTGAAATCCACTAATGTAAATAGTAAGTGTAAATAATAAGAAAATATATCAATTTAGCATTATGTCAAATAAGTTTGTAAATAAAATGTAAATGTTAAAATAGATTCGTCGCTGATGATGCCTCGAGGAGAGGCGAAACGCGTACGGCAATAAACCTACATTATACAGTTGTATTGGCGTTATTTTATGAATTAATTAACAATTTAATATAATTCGAAACGTAATTCTAAGACAGGAATTTTATGCAGCGCCAGGTTTTTTTTTTTTTAACTGCTTAACGTCTCTTAATAGCGAGATCTGGGCACAAGGAATGGGAAGGAATTCGGCCATGGCCTTTTGAAGGAAGCATCCCGGCATTCACCTGGAGTGATTTGGGGAAACCATGGAAAACCCAAATCTGGATGGCCAGACGCGGATTCGAACCGCCGTCCTTCCGAATGCGAGGCCAGAACGCTAACCGTTACACCACCATGCTCGGTGGCGCCATGGTAAGTAGCTCATTAGATATCTTAGAATCTTCTCTGCAGTCACACATGACATTTTTTCTCTGGTGAATATATGCTTTGCTACTGTAAAGTACGGCATGAGCACTCCGTGGTTATAATTCCACGTGTAAGGAACGAAATTCCCGCTCTACCTCTTACAGGTTGCTGCTCTACCACCACTTCTTTGGCTACCTTGCGTCCACCTGCCACTTACGAGCCATCAACGGAAGGAAACGAACCTTTAATTCTAACATGTGAAAGGAATGTTCCACTTGGTAAAAAAAAAAAAAAAAAAAAAAAAAAAAAAATCAATATTATCTTTCTGTAAAATAAAGTGTAATACTCTTATGAAATTCTTCCTGAATTCGATTGATAAGTACTTGCATGGAAACCATTATTATTGGAAAAAAACTAGATGCGAACTCTGTATAGCTGCTACAGTTTTGATATGTATATCTGGATGAAAATATCAGCGGTTTAATGCATTTTAATTTGTATTCATGCTACTTCATTATGAATTCTAACTGGAAACGGGAGCAAATAGATTTTGCCATCGTTGACAGGTGGAAAACATTCTCATTACTTACAAAGTAAAATCTGTCGGTCATTTGACGTGTTCAAAAAGAAATTGCAAAGTTTCTAAAAGCAGACACACATTGTAATGTTTTATTATTAATAAGGGATGAGTTGAGAAACACACAACGTGGTCAGTGTGGAGTTGACTAGATTTGCGATTGCTCTGGGCCTTTCAATGTTTTTCTTTACTAATTGCACACAAACAATGCCTTCAATCAAAACGCTTTCACCAAGTCAGCGAAAATCGCACTCCATTCTGAACACGCGCGGGCGATGCGATATTGTTTTTAAAAGAAAAAAGGGGAAAAAAAGCGTTCTGCTGTACTCCGTCCGCGCGTAAACACTTTTAAACGTATTTTGATTGCGTAATAAAGAAATTTCCATTTTGATTACACTTCATGCAGTTTTACCAATTTTCATTCCCGTCAAATCGTGTATGGATTGTGTGTACTCGTAATTTAGTCGACGCGCAAACAAAATACGCCTTGTTTTTATTCGCACCCGGCGGGGAGAAAAAATCTCGCAAAAACCTGTTAAATGCCCGCCGCTGTTATGGTAGCGTTAAACTGCGCCCATATAGGAATAACTATTTTTGAATGTTAATAGGTGTTTTTATAACCAGAATAAAAATACAGAGAGGGGTATATTTGAAGTGGAACAAATAAAATGTTTAAAAACGATATCATTTGATTTCTGTCTCCCGTTCGCTGTGACGTTGTTTCCCCTGTTTCACTGGCTCAATCCCTTCCTCTCTACATCCGTGACGGTGGCAGCGAATGCTTTATTTATTTATTTTTCTTCTTTATTGCTCGTTCCCCCTCTCCGACCGTTGTTTCAATTCCCCGCGGAGACCATCTGTCTGTGTGAGATTTCTGCTAAAAAAGGCTCCGCCTTCAAAATGACAGAAAAAACAATCTCGCTCGAGTGTCACGTGACATTTGCCAACCTAACAAAGACAAAAAAAATTCAGGGTAGTTTAGTATTTTTACAGATGATAAAAACTTTTTACGTGGAAGTGTTTTGAAATCAATTCGAAAGGAAAGTCGTCTTTCATTTAATTGTTGCTACTTTCCTCGATTGTGTTTCCTGTATTTCCCAATATTTTACACCTTTCTTGTTTTTACAGGTTGGCAGTCACTCTTTCATTATTTCTTACTTCTCCTAAATTCATAGGATTTACACTATCAAAATCATTGATGGTGAGATATTATTAATTACAGGCCAGTGATTTATCATAGCTTTTCGTAAATTTGTTAGATTTTCAAATTTTTTTATTTTTTCCCAATAGACTTTTCTCTGTCTAGGATTTTACAGGCGGTCTACGACGAGGCTATTAGAGCCAGTGGAGTATGGTGGACAAGGAACGGTAAGGAATTCTGCTTTCCGGAAATAATGGAAGACCAAAATTTTGATTATCGGATCTACAATTCATTTGATAAAGATTGCCAAGATAAGTTGAATGATAGTCCACTTCAGCTGTCCAATAATGAGCTGATATTTAACAGTAGGAAATCAATAATTAAACTGATTAATTGAGCAAATTAAATTCCAGTTAATTATTTCGTTATTCAGCATTGCAGATGAACCTGGAATGCTGAGACTTATTTTTCACACAGACGGAAATTTTTAAGAACTTTTGACAGATTTTAGTTTTTTTCGATAACGATTGGTTATCAGTTCGGTTTTTTAAAAAATAATTTAATTTGTTTTCTTGAGTGTTCTGTTACTTAAATCATTACTTCGTTTTAACGAAAGTAGTTCCACACTGATCGCGATCTATACAGCATAGACTACAATTGAATCTAATATTACGTGGAATGACGTAAGTTGTTAAGATTTATATTTAATTTCCTTTGCTTTTACTGATGCCATATTTCAGCCGCATGTAACTGTGTCAGCCATTCAAAATTATATATCTGAATCACGAACATAAAAAAGGAAGTTGGAAGAACCCGTATAGATTTTTGATTTAGTTTATATCGCCTTGCCTTATTACAACTAAAATGCGATATAGTACATATATTAATATGCGTGTGGCTGAAGTATTGTTTCCCTGGCGGCAAGTTTAGCGTAGTATGTGGTTAAGTTAAAATGCAACCTGGACCAGGACGGAAACGGAAACCTTTTGCTACAGCGCAAGGCACTAGGAATTGTATTGAGCTTTATTATATAATAATTCTGTTTATTTAAGCAAGTTCTAAGAAATGTATTCCTATAACACTGATTAGAAACGTATGAATTTCGTTTATATTGGCATATTAATTATCAGTTGCTTTTTTTTTCACTGAAATTTTTACTTGGTTTGAATGAAAGAATCCGTCCGGGCATCTAGATTTGGGTTTTCCATGGTTTCCCAAATCACTCCCGGCAAATGCCGAGATGCTTCCTTCAAAAGACCATGGTCGAATTCCTTCCCATTCCTTGCCCCCCCCCCCCCATCCTTTCCCGTCTCTAAAGACCTCGCTGTTAGAAAGACGTTAAGCAGATAAAAGAAAAAAAATTGATCGCGATCTATGCGGCCTAAGCCACAATTAAAACTAATATTACGTGGCATAACGTAGGTTGTTAAGATTTATTTTTAGCATCCTTCGTTTTACTGGGTTCATTATTTCAGCCGGATTTAAGCTGTGTCAGCCGTTAAATTATCGGTCTTCATTGCAGATAATAAGAAAGATGTAAGGAACTGTGAAGACTTTGGATGAAGTGTCTATCACGATGCATGATGACATTGACATGCGATGCAGGGAACGTATTAATTCGCGTGTGATTGAAGCTTTCATTTTCTAGCGGCAATACTGGCGAAATTGTGGTTAGGCTGAAACGCAACCTGGACCAAGTTGACAACTGAAAATATTTCTGCAGCACAAGGGACGAGAAATTAGATTGAGCTTTGTTTTATAACAATTCTGTTTATTAAAGGAACTCCAAATAAATTAATTGCCAAAACAGTCCGTTAAACCCGTCGTTTTTGAAAGGCTTAGAGGCTAGTAACTATATAACGAGCAGTATAGTCGCGCTGAGCTGAGTGACGTCACAGGCGGTCATGATGAAAATACATCTTCCAGGTTTTTATAACTGTTTTTATTTTTATTCTGTCTTGTCTCTATCTCTACATATATAAATGTTTAAGGGGTGCAAGTCTGCCTCCAGGGTTTACAGATTTAGAAAGCCTGTGGTCATACTTAAAATTCACGGTTTACCTTATCTCTATAAGGGATCGGGGAGGGGGGTGGGGGCAGGAACAAAAAATATTGAGCTGTTGATAACCTGAACAGATACGCTCTAGAGATTCTTAATACAATACCGGCCAGAGATTGTACAATACATCAAAGATATCGCATGTTGTTTTTGGTTGTGCATTACTTGATATCTACGCTTACGTCGTTAGATCCCCTACACCCGGTAAGACTACCGGCTACAATAGTGTCGTATTTCGCAGTAGGAAAAAAAATTCTGTTGGTTGGTCATTACAACCACACGAGTTTACTAAACTTCGATCTGACTATGCTACATACGTAACTCTCATGGATTCATCAAGACGACAGTCGCGCAGAATGCCGAGTTTGGTATATGGGAATAGACGAAAAGAATCGCACTTTGCGCGGAGAGAAGTAGAGTGATGAACGTTTTCAGGTATCAACACATTCAAACAATATTCCTTTCCTTGAAAGCATCTTGCGCAAATATCAGTTTCCGTGAGGAACCTTCCAAGGGGAGGATTTAACTTTTTGGGTGTCAGAAGAAGTCGCATGCGGAAAGTAAAAGGCAGCAAGAACAGTCGTAAATGCTTCTTTGCCGGTGAAAGATTCTCGCAGCATTGTCACTAAGCGATGTATGAGTAACCCGTCTGGTAAACGAAATCGCTAAAGTGATGTACTGTACCTGCTGCTTAGCCATTGGTCAGTTGCCTGATAAACTTCCATCATTCTCCAGCGTTGGAGATTTGAGACACTCGATGATCAATCACTGGATCTGAGGCTTGGGTATGATGCGCAACATCGTTAATAGCGATTTGGTGGTGAAATTCGGAGGTAAATAACAGTTTCTTTCGGTAAGGATACAGTTCACATGACAAATCGCTATAGTATTACTACCGTAACTAATTATGACACACCGTAAGCACGAGAAACTACACACAGCACCCACTCACACAAGAGACTAATGCATAAAATGTAAAAACATCACCACAGAAACGTGTTTTTCTGTGTGTATCATTTTGACATCAATACTTCGGTTTCGCTGTCGCCAAAACGGTATGACGCGTAACCAATGAATGACTGCTCAGCAACTAGAATTGACAACCTAAAGATTTAAGTGTGGTTTGGTGTAGCCAATGTGACGACATAAACAAACCCGTATCTGTTCTCCTGAAAGGTGACGTCAAGCGACCAAACATTTCGTGGGCGCAGTTGATGCCTGGTGGGCACTGAGGAGGACGCAGATTCGAAGCCCCGTCAGGACATTCAGATTCGGGTTTCATCGTTTCCAGAAATCATACCAGGCTAATGCCTGGATGTTTCCTTCAGAAGGCCATTGTCGAATTCCTACCCGTCCCTTGTCCTCAGTCCTTTCAGGCCTCTCATGGCCTCGACGTCACCGAGGCATAAATAGAAAACCAAAGGATTTTATTGTCAATATGTGAGGTCTGATCTTTGAGAAACAAAAGTCAATACACAACTCCAGTAGAACAATAAAAATAAAAAACGTCAGTTGTTGCACATTTACCTGGAAGAATTCTAACAAAATAAAGTCGTGTAAGTCATAATTGATGAAAATAGCATCACCGGATACGATCGTGAGGAATAGTGTTTCAAAAAATAATAATAGTAATAATAATAATTGAAATTGACATCAAGAAAAGGCGAATGAAATTCTTTGGTCACCTTAACAGATTACCAGAAAGTGGATCGACAAAAGAGATAATAGATTACGCAAGTTCACTTAAAAATCCTTGGCTGAATGAAATTCGGAAGGATCTTTAAAGTGCAAGCATAGGAGCAACAGACATCTTAGAAAGAGACACCTTCAGACACAAAGTAGACAAATGGGAAGTTATAACTGAGCAACCAAAACAAAAACAATACAGACCAAAATGGTGGGATGAACGCAAACAAGCTTTCTTGGAAAGAATGAAAGCCTATTGGCACAATAAGAACTAGAAGAAAACTTGAATTAGTCATTTGCCACCGTCTTCCATTTATTGGGAGATTTCGCCAATAATAATAATAATCAGTACGTTACAATTTGTTGATTTTTTTGGGGCCTGGAGATTGCTCTTCGATGTTGACGTCGAGATTATTAAGGCCGGGAGAGGCTCATATTTACAAGCCTATATTTAAAACCTGCTCATGATATATGTAACCACTGACATTTCCTAAAAATGTATTATTTATTTGTTCATTCCCCGATACGACCAATTTGCGCAACACAACTTTCAATTTGACGGATTCATGCTCGGGCCAACTGCATAACACCCGGAGATGAGGCTTCAAGTTCATCAAGGTCGTTGGCCAACAGTGAATCTCAAGTTATCGTTCTGTCACTGAATATATGAAGCAGATAAGCTCTTATGGGTACGTTGAGGATTTCCCCAAACCAGTGAGAGGCCGATGACAGAAAGGAAACCCAATACCTTTAAATACCATATTTGTGGGTAGTTTGAGGACCTTCCGCAGTGCATGATACAAGACATGTTTGGCTGTTTTGCGGTTTAAACCCCTTCCTTTTTCTGCAGACTAAACGCCTCGGAAATTATTCGATGTAGGCTACGGCAGATCAAACGTTTACGCGAGGGAACCCCCGCCGGGGAGGGGAGGGGGGCAGTGAAACGGGCGCTAATGATGATGACATGTGCCCCCGCGCCCCGATGTATTTATTTCCCTGGTTTCCGCTCCACTACAGCAGCACAATGAATTATTCACGAGACACAGAGAGTGGCATCTGTTGAGTCCCCAGGGAGGGGACGCTGGCCATTAGCGCCCTCAGGGGGGGGGGGGGGAGCGTCTGAAAGACACTGGCTGAAACACTTGCTGCCGACACTGCACTCGCAGTACCTCACACTGTCCAGGCATCCGGCAGGATGCGGTTCGAACCCCCGTCCGACCACCCAAATTTGTTTGCCCCCATTATTCCATGAGAGTGCCATGGCCGAATTCATTCCCGTTCCTTGCCGCCAGTTCTTTCCCGCCTTCAATGATCTTGATGTCGACAAAGTGTAAAGCCATAAGCCGAAAATATTACACTGTCCACCCTCACAAATTCTACAAGTGCATCTGCACAGGATATGTAACGATAAAGTGGTTTCTCTGAAATATCGATATTGGAACGGCGAGTGTAGGATCGCGGGAGAAAGAAAAGATGGCGACAGTCAACATGTAGGGTAAGTACCGTGCAGATGCTAAACGCGCGTGTCCGGTATTATGATGAAGTGAGTCCGCAGAAGTTTCCGATAAGTATGAAAAGTACTTTGTAATGAGTCTACACTGACTGTTTTAGTGCGAGAAGTGAACTTTAATAATGCAGGAATGGTGTACGTGTGTAAAAGTGTGACTGTATGAGACTATCGACAGCGAAACAGCGGGTGCGTGCTGAAACATTGCTTCTCAATTCTGAACTGTGAATGTTTAGTGTAGAAGTCCTGTGGATTAACCTTATACTATCTGGTGGTTCACTTCGGCAAACGGTATACGAAAACCTTAATGTTCATCTCGTAATAATAAAAGTGTGTACTCTGAACGCTCCTAGTGGCTTTTGTCGCTATGCTAGTAACCTTTCCAAAACCAAGTTGGTTCAAAGTACTTTCTGCATGGTATTACGACGTATTTCTCTATTTTCATGGCCTGTGGACAGTGACGAAAGGAACTCAAGCTTCGTGAAATATTAAGTGTTTTGCCGAAGACTGAAAACAAATTATGGCACGCCGTAATGGTATATTAAAACATTAAGTCTTCACATGGCGACCGTGACAGGACAGTGTGTATCTACAACGGCAGAGATAAACGATTACACACTGAAGAATTGGGAAGCGAGTGTTACATGGACAGTTCAACAATCAGTGACAATACGAGATGACGCGCAAATCGAGAAGGATAGTTAAACATGGAATTAAAATAAGTGTAAACAAGAGTCAGATTGTTAGTTACATAGACAGTAAAGTTTTTCTATGATTACAGAATAGGAATGGATCTGTAAATATCTTTGCTTATCATTTGATAGCAAATTCAAGTGGGCAGCATACATTGGGCAGGTGGTAGGAAGATTTTTCAAAATCCTTCATTTATCGAAGTGGGTGATGAGGCGATCTACCAGGGAGTGAGGGAATTGGGTTACAGAATCTTGGTCAAACCACTGCTTGAATACGGTTAATTGGTGTGGCCCCTGTTTTGGGTATCAATTTCAGGAGTTCGAAGGGATATAAAGGAGATCAACTACATTTGTTTGTGGAAATTACCGCAGAATGTAGTTATGATGGAAGAGCTGGGTTGGGAGCCATGGAAAGACAGGAGGCGGGTGAAGAGAGCGTTTGGACTGTACAAGCCCCATAATCGCAATAATGCATGGATGGATATTAGCCGAAGGATTAGCAGCTGTGCATGGAAGGTAAGGGATGACCGTAATAATAAACTGGCACTTGGATTCAGGATGATAGGCAATAGGATAATTTACTTTTTGTGTAAATTACCACGGGAAATAATAAGTTCCCAAAAATACAGAAGGAGTTTATACGTGGAAATCGTAAAGGATACGGATTGTTGGGTGGTCAGAAAAATTATAACATGGAAGGATGACGATGTAGCTTTTTCGCATTTAAAATTAACACTGATAAAGAGAATGTCAGACATATAATTAACAGATTTTAACTGTTTCACCAGGGGTCAGTCTTCAACGTAGTAGAATGTGTGATTGTTCAAGTTTATCATCGTTATGGTAACTAGTGCGGTTCTTAAAGAGTACGAGTAATTGCTATCTAGACGAAGTGTTTAATTTAACGGAAAATAGTCTATCAGTTTGCAAATAAATAGTTTATTAAAGTTTCTTTAGCACAAATAAGTTGATTCAACAATGATATTCAACAACTGGTCGATGATACACGATCTGAAAATAACGAAGATATAAAAAATATTTACAACCAATTCTATGATTTTTTTTTTTTTTTTTTTTTTTTTTTTTGGTTGTAAATTTCAGCTTGAAACAAAAAAAAAATGTTGATCAATATAAATGGTAAAAAACAAAACTCAGAATCTACAAGACCTTCGTCTTACTAGGTTTACTCTTCGGGTGTGAAGTGTGGAGAATGGTATCAAACACCAACATTGCATACATACAGCGACTGCAGAATAAATACGTACGACTCATAGTAAACGCCACTGCAGAACTAGTAACACATACCTACTTGTCATCATAGCTGTTCCATCCTTAAAACAAGCAACAATAAACCAGACAGAAAAGATAATCGATCGGATTGGAGCACTTCCTTACTGTCGACACGTACGAAACCAAAATTTGGCACAAGTATAAAGTGCCATTAGTAACTGTAATGGACACAGGGCAAAATGTATGAAATCCTAGCTACCCCATTAAGAGACTAAGTAAAAGGCGATTCCAAAACAACTCTAATGTAAAAATGAATTAAAGCTACGAACAATGTATTCAGGCTCCCGGATCAAAACCTTATGTTTTATTTTAATGTATAATTGCTTGCGTTGCACTTGTTTACAGTTGAAGGCGCTTTGTGGTGCTCCAGTTGGACGTCCCGCTGTTCATGGCGTTGGCCATTTGAGTGTCGGGAGCGACCCTCCCGCTATAATCGCCGTCCACCGCTGCCGGAGATTAAATTAATCAGGAGAGCGCGAGTAACGGCCAGCTGATAGGAACCCCTCCGCCATATTGGCGCCGCGGGGGTGCCAATAGTAATAACACAACATTATCACGACCGGGGCTGGGTTACACGTGGCCGAGTTTGGTTAAGACGCTTCTGTGCCATGTGAAATTCTGGAGAGGCAGACATGCACAATAATAATAATAAAAATACTCTCTGCCCCAAGGATCAGTGCTTGGACCACTGCTATTCATCATATACAGTAAGGAGCACCTGTCACATTCATAGAGGTGTATTATTACAAGGGATATTACTCAAATAATAATATATATAGACGTGACTTGTTCGAAGGGATAATTCACTCATTGGAATAGGTTACTCAATGAATACAAGTCCTAATTCCCGTTAAACACAATAAGAGGGTGGGGGGGGGGGGGGGGAGAGATTTAATCCAATATTCTGCGCTTTCAACATTACTCTTCAAGATATACATAAGTCATCAATACTACCGCCGTTTTAGTTGATGTAGGCCTATCTCATTAGGAACTTTAGTACTCAAACTAGAATAGCTCATCAAATGAGCATAATTCGCTTATTTCTGGAAACAAATGTTATCAGAAAGTTATATCGGAGTCATACCAGTATCGGCAGGGACTACGTCACACAGAATAAAAACAATAACATCCCGCCTCGGAGATCAGTACAACGGATACATCGGTGACCAACAACTCATGGACGTGTCTGGTGGCACAGTGGTTTAGGCGTCTGACTGGTCATCCAAAAGTCCCCGGTTAGAATCTCCGCCTCAGTCAGGATTTTAAAATGCTTAAAACCCGACTTTCACCTCCGGCATAGCTTGCTGTGTAAAGTGAAGTAAGCCAGAACGCTTGCGTGGTTCGGATTTCTCGTTAATCTACAGATCGCTCTAAATTCGGTGATTTTATTTTATTTGGGAAGAATTAATACTAAAATTAAATAAATCTAGAATGACAAAGTTTTAGCTCAATTGTATAATGTTAATCCATGCCTAATCGAGAGGGAAATCTTGGAAAGAAATAGATTTTTGCAGAAAAATCGCAGTTTTTCCTTCATAAATTGAAAAACATTTGTTCTATAAACTTGATTTTGTCTCATTTCATATAAAATGTTGTTGCCTTGAACTTTTAGTGTCATAAATTTTTGCTAAAATTTATATTCAATGATATTTAGCACTCCTCAAGTCTGATCGTTATCGATATCCTTAAAATTAACTTTTTATTAAAATGCACATTAACTTT
>JARYHS010009186.1:36314499-36415110 GCA_031002005.1 Vandiemenella viatica | reverse complement strand
CGAACACAATTTGGTGACCAGGGTATGTCTTTCCCCACCTCCTTGTGCGCTGCCGAGACGTCTGGAGTTTCAAACACAATTTGGTGACCAGGTAAGTCTTCCCCATATCTTATGCGCTGCCGAGACGTCTGGAGTTTCGAACACAATTGGTGACGGGTAAGTCTTCCCCACCTCCTTGTGCGCTGCCGAGCGTCTGGAGTTCGAACACAATTTGGTGACCAGGTATGTCTTCCCCATCAGCCTTTGCGCTGCCGAGACTTCGGAGTTTCAACACAATTTGGTGACCAGGGTATGTCTTCCCCATATGTTTATGCGCTGCCGAGACGTCTGGAGTTTCGAACACAATTTGGTGCCACTGGGTATGTCTTCCCCACCTCCTTGTGCGCTGCCGAGACGTCTGGAGTTTCGAAACACAATTTGGTGACCAGGTATGTCTTCCCCATCTCCTTATGCGCTGCCGAGACGTCCTGGAGTTTCAAACACAATTTGGTGACCAGGGTAAGTCTTCCCCATATCTTTATGCGCTGCCGAGACGTCTGGAGTTTCGAACACAATTTGGTGACCGGGGTATGTCTTCCCCACCTCCTTGTGCGCTGCCGAGACGTCTGGAGTTTCGAACACAATTTGGTGACCGGGGTATGTCTTCCCCATCTCCTTATGCGCTGCCGAGACGTCTGGAGTTTCGAACACAATTTGGTGACCGGGGTATGTCTTCCCCACCTCCTTGTGCGCTGCCGAGACGTCTGGAGTTTCGAACACAATTTGGTGACCAGGGTATGTCTTCCCCACCTCCTTGTGCGCTGCCGAGACGACTGGAGTTTCGAACACAATTTGGTGACCAGGGTAAGTCTTCCCCATATCTTTATGCGCTGCCGAGACGTCTGGAGTTTCGAACACAATTTGGTGACCAGGTATGTCTTCCCCATCTCCTTATGCGCTGCCGAGACGTCTGGAGTTTCAAACACAATTTGGTGACCAGGGTAAGTCTTCCCCATATCTTTATGCGCTGCCGAGACGTCTGGAGTTTCGAACACAATTTGGTGACCGGGGTATGTCTTCCCCACCTCCTTGTGCGCTGCCGAGACGTCTGGAGTTTCGAACACAATTTGGTGACCGGGGTATGTCTTCCCCACCTCCTTGTGCGCTGCCGAGACGTCTGGAGTTTCGAACACAATTTGGTGACCAGGGTATGTCTTCCCCACCTCCTTGTGCGCTGCCGAGACGTCTGGAGTTTCAAACACAATTTGGTGACCAGGGTAAGTCTTCCCCATATCTTTATGCGCTGCCGAGACGTCTGGAGTTTCGAACACAATTTGGTGACCGGGGTATGTCTTCCCCACCTCCTTGTGCGCTGCCGAGACGTCTGGAGTTTCGAACACAATTTGGTGACCAGGTATGTCTTCCCCATCTCCTTATGCGCTGCCGAGACGTCTGGAGTTTCGAACACAATTTGGTGACCAGGTATGTCTTCCCCATCTCCTTATGCGCTGCCGAGACGTCTGGAGTTTCGAACACAATTTGGTGACCAGGGTATGAGTTCCCCACCTCCTTGTGCGCTGCCGAGACGTCTGGAGTTTCGAACACAATTTGGTGACAAGGGTATGTCTTCCCCATCTTCTTATGCGCTGCCGAGACGTCTGGAGTTTCGAACACAATTTGGTGACCAGGATATGTCTTCCCCATCTCCTTATGCGCTGCCGAGTCGTCTGGAGTTTCGAACACAATTTGGTGACCAGGGTATGTCTTCCCCACCTCCTTGTGCGCTGCCGAGACGTCTGGAATTTCGAACACAATTTGGTGACCAGGAATGGTGTATCAGCACATGTACTACATACCCTGCGACCAAATGCCGAAAGGCTAATATTTCTTCCCCTCTGGTACTCGAAGCAGCTAGCGCCATATCCCTCTGTGACTTCGCCCAATGAACTGGTCTCTGAAATGTGTGTGACACACAATTGACCCTTTTTTCGCATGATGTAATAAAACTAATCGATGCAGGTTCACAAGTTGATGCAATTTTCTTGGATTTTCAGAAAGCTTTTAACTCTGTATCAAACAACCGACTTTTAGCATACGGTATATCGGATCAGATTTGCGAATGGATACGCGATTTTCTAACTGCTCGGTCACAGTATGTCATTGTTGGCAGGGAAGCCTCTTCTAAGCTAGATGTTACTTCGGGCGTTCCTCAAGGAAGTGTACTAGCGCCACTTCTTTTCTTCATTTTTATAAACGACCTCGGTGGCAACGTTAATTGCAAGATGCGATTGTTTGCTGATGATGCACTTATCTGTAGGGAAGTAAAGTGCTCTGACGATTGCTCAGAAATTCAGCGCGATCTGGATGTTATTTCGGAATGGTGTCATAAATGGCAGCTTACACTTAACTGCAAAAAGTGCAAGGCAATGCAAGTAAGTAACAAAAGAACTCCGTTTGCTCACGAGTTCAAAATTAACAATTCAGTTGTTGACACGGTTGATTCCCTGAAGTATCTGGGCGTAATAGTACAAAGCAACATGAAATGGGACTTGCATATAATTTCCGTCGTAGGCAAAGCTAATTCTAGATTACGATTCATAGGTCGTATTTTGAGAAGTAGTAATGTTCATACAAAGGAAATAGCGTAAAAAGACTAGTGCGTCTGTATTTGGATTACTGTTGTGGAGTTTGGGATCCGTATCGCAAGGGAGTGATTGACACCTTAGAGAAAGTGCAGAAGAGAGCCGCTCGATTCGTGACTGCTAGTTACAGTCCTTACGAAAGTGTCACAGAACTGATACATAGATTGGGATGGGATTGTTTGGCAGACATACGACGTCGTTTTCGTTCGAATTTACTGGAGAATATGCGAATATCTTTAATTTAATTTAAGTGCAATTAAATACTTCGTCCACCAACCTATTTAGGTCGCAATGACAGGAGGGATAAGATTAGAGAAACAAATGCCGGTTCTCATGCTTTTATGTATTCTTTCTTTCCTCGTTCTGTTCGAGATTGGAATGCACAGAATAAGAATTGGTGCATAGCACGCTCTGCCACCCACATTATTTGTGAATTGCAGGGTATAGATGTAAATGCAGATGTAGATGTAGGTAAGACAGCGTAAGAAAATTGAAAATATACTCATCGGAAACAAATTCTGTAGGAGCATTTTCAAACAATTTAAGATATTCCTGCAACATATTCCCACAGTATTACAACGAAGCCGAGGAAAATGAAACCGTAACGACAGTACAGTGTTTCAAGATGAAAAATTAGAATTAGATTTTTCTAATTAAATAATTTATTACCGAGTATCACGAAAGTATAATGATAAGAAACTTGGGGAATGGTGAATATGAAGCGAAATCAAGCTAGTTATTTCATGCGAACACCAAAATACTCAAAACTGTTCTAAGTCTGTATGTCAGGTTCCATTTCTTGTTGTTTGTAATGGTTCTTCTAGGTGTGTTGCTGACTGATCTGTGGGTTGATTATTTCATTTTTTTAATGGGATTCAGCCTCAACTGTGATTGTTATCAGTCTTCAAGTGTTTCAATTTCTGCAGTACAGAACAGACTCGACAGTGACACGCAAGCCGATGTAATTATAAGAAGTATTTTAATCTATTAACTTTCATTGAGTTTGCTTTTCTTAGCATTTGAATTTAAATTAAATTCGTCAATTTAGTTTAAAACGTATGGTAAAATTTTACGGCAGAGAAAAACGTTGGATAAAATTGTACATTACGAAGTCCTAACCGTAGTTGCCATTTTTCAAACAGTACTGTCAAGTTTAAGTGTTTCCGTTGGATAACAGAGTTGAAGTTATATCAGATCTCAGGTTACAGCTATTACAATTCGAAGGGTGATTTTTTAATTACATTTTGTTTGCTTTTTACATCATCTACGTATTTACTGGGTTTTTTTTCCTATTGCTCCCCCATTAGTACATATGTTAAATCCTCTCGTTAATTCTTCTGCAATTCCCCCTTTAGCCCTTATATGCACACTTTGCCATCACTATAACTTCCTGCGTAATGTTCTCTGTCATGCATCTCTGCCAGGAGCATAAATGCATAGTTCCATAGTTCTCTATTGTCTGACGTAGTTTAGCATACATATGCATACTTTTTTATTTATTGATTTGACATGTTTCTTAATCTAGATAGTTCTCTCTCCTTCATTTAAACGACTTTCTTTCTTCATTTTATCTGTCGTTTTTATGTTTTCAATGCACAGCTACAGTGGAATATTTACTTTAAAGAATAAATTAAAGACTCAAAAGTAAGACTTTTTTTCGCTGCCTCAACGGCATACTGTAGTCCCGCTACTATATGTAACTTTATCTACAGACTCAAATAGGTTGTTTTTGGGATCATTTGGGGAGGGAGAATACTTTAGGTAAAAACCTGGTTTTGACGATTATATACATATATAACAGCCTTTAGGGAAACCCTTGAGTTTTCTTATTCGCGTCAGGTGGGGATCATCATCGCGACCAACTGCGATAGTAGCTGGACGATGTTCCCGTCTCGTGGTTGCATCTCTCTGAAGTCGTGGTTGCCGTATCGGTGCTTCGGGTGACCCACTGCTCCGGTCGTGGAATGTGTTGATTGCCTCCAGCTCGATTGTCATTGCTGTCGACCGGTAGGCACACTGACTTGGTGAGATTTGAAAGCCTCGATTTCATTACCTCTTCTTGCTGTTCGGCTGCGACTGCGACCCGGTTGGGGCTGTCTGCTTGCGGCGGCCTGTAGTCTCCTTGTGACGGGGCAGCCTCTATAGCAGGTGGCGTGGTCAGCACCGCAGTTCACGCACGTCGGCGTGTCTTCACGTGGGCGTGCGCAGACCAGGACGCTGTGGCTTTCACCGTAGCGGACACACCGCACTTAATTACCTAAAATACGGCATAATAGTGAATACCCACCAGTAAGTCCTAGTTCCCGACCGTCCTGATTGGGCGGTTTCCCGAATCATAAAGGCGAATTCTGGGATGTTCGGCAATCTCCGTCTCATATTACGAACAAAAAATACACTTATCACTCACCGAATATAGTTACACAGTCACTGGAAGGGCACACATCTTCCCACCCTCATAATTACACACCGGAAGCATGTGCACAGTTCTGACGGCCGATACGAAACAATAAAAAAGAAGATTAATGGTTTTGTACGTGTTCCTTGGATAGTTGAGTCTTTATTTGACGGAGGTTGTGTGTGGCGAAAGTGCCCTTCCCTCCTTCCTCTTCCGTCCTGTTCGCTCCCTGTCATGCCCACTTTCTCGTAATCTCTTCATTTATCTTTTCCCTCACAATTTCTCACTAGATATCCTTCATTCATCTTCCGTAGGTGCCTATAGCACAGGAATTACGATTCTTCTATTGAATCCTGTACCTTTATTTTACTGGTTTCTTCACATTTTTATGCATCCCCTTGCCCAGTCCAGCTGCTCAAATCATACTCCTACCAAGTCATAATACTATAACTTGCTTTATACAAATATCAATTTCCATTTCTTTGGTCAACCATGTTTCGAAGCAATACGCGAATCGAGGCATATGGTAATTTGTCCTCACTTCCATCGTTCCCCACTGTTATACATCAGTCCCCTGACTTGGACGAAGAATCATACTTTCCAAATACTTGAATATTTCTACAGCTTACCACATCCGCAAATAAAATTTGTAATATACTTCTACGAAATAATGATAAATATTTTGTATCAAGAAATGCATTTTTATCGTAACTTTAAGGTACTTTTAACGGTACCAGTTGTAGACTAGGGAAAAATGACTAATCGAAGGTAAGTTTGGAAAATGAGGTATGGATGTCAATGTGAACTGAAAGAACCTTCTGCAGACGTCGATTAATCGGAACCGCCGCGATGACAACACTGCGAATCTCGCCCGCGTTCCAATTAGAATCAATCGGGCGGGCGAACAACGTGCGTTTTAATCAGACACAAAGAGCCGGCGCGGAAAATGCCGCCGGCAAAAAAGCAGGACTGGCTGAAGAGCAAACACCTCCCAGCGCCCTCTCCGCTGATTTGCGGAAACAGCGCTGCCAGTCGTGGGAATTGCAAATGACGCCTGTGTCCGGATTTCACAAACGCGCGTCTAGGCGGGAGCCGTGTTTTTCTCGCGGCCGAGTAAATGTAAAACAGTGAGAGGTCAGACGCAGGAATAACGCTCCACTCGTTGGCGAGTCGAAACAGTGCGCAGTATGAATTATCATTTGATTTCAGGCAAAGAAGGGGGTAGGCAGCAGTCCATGACGCTATCCGAACTTTCTTCAACAAAGTAGCCAGTGAAATATCTTTATATATAAAGATGAATGTATGTTTGTTTCTCTGTTTGTTTGTTCTTCATACAAATCCACAGTTTTCATCCGATATCGATGAAATTTTGCACACTTATCCTTTTGAAACAAGGAGAAAAATACTCTCTACATTTGGTTGAAAAATTATGTATATAAATAACACATGTTGTCTCATAACTTCGAAATACGGTGATAGACAGACACGTTGGATGTGGACGTCAACGTACAGTATTTTCGTGTACTGGACTGCCAGCTCAGTGGCTAAAGCGCTTGCTTACGAACGTTGTGATCTCCGGTTCAAATCTCCGTGGAGACTAAGATTTTTAAAAATTGTTTTTGATCGTAAGAGTCAGGCCTGGGCCGTAGGTTATGCGGATTGAATGTTTAACTGTAGATATTAGAAAGTTAGGGGTGCAATGCAAGGCAAATCGTAGGTAGTCTTACAATGTTGTAGGTGTACACTTTTTTACGTGATAATGATCCCTTAGGTGTTGTTCGCAGTCAGTGTGTGATTTTGAACCACAGTAATATTATTATAAATACAGAAATAAGTCTCTGTCTTTTTGTTACGTTTTGACGACTAAATGGCTATATCGTTGTGATGGAATTTTATAAGGAAATCTGTATGAAGGGCACAGGATATTTTTTCCAGTATGATTAACAGTTGTAGACACGAAATTTTGAGACCTTATCGAATGGTGACCGAAATATGTTGGAAATTGATTCTCATAACTTCGAAATACGGTGATAGACAGACACGTTGGATGTGGACGTCAATGTACCGGGTTTCCGTAAAGTGGACTGCCAGCTCAGTGGTTAAAGCGCTTGCTTACGAACGTCGTGTTCTCCGATTCAAATCTCCGTGGAGGCTAAGATTATTAAAAATTGTTTTTCTTCGTAAGAGTCAGGCCTGAGCCGTAGGTTAATCGGATTGAGTGTTAAACTGTAGATATTAGAAAGTTAGGGGTGCAATGCGAGGCAAATCGTAGGTAGTCTTGAAATGTTGTAGGTGTACACTTTTTTACGTTATAATGATCCCTCAGGTGTTGTTCGCTGTCAGTGTGTGAGTGTGAGCCACAGTAATATTATTATAAATACGGAAGTAAGTCTGTCTTTATGTTACGTTTTGAGGATTAAATGGCTGTATCGTTGTGATGGAATTTTATAAGGAAATCTGTATGAAGGGCACAGGATATTTTTTCCAGTATTATGAACAGTTGTAGTCACGAAATTTTGAGACCTTACCGAATGGTGACAGAAATATGTTGGAAATTGATTCTCTTCAAGAGACAGGTTCGACGGTACAATGATATAGTGATAGCTTTCCTGTCATATTATTCCGACTCGATATTGTTTGGCACCAATCCTTCGTTACCAACAACTTTCTATATTTAATTCTGGCGAAAAAAAATCTTAATCCACGCGTACGAAGTCGCGGGTACGGGCTAGTTGTTTATAATACTACATATTATTTAGATACATAAGAGAAATTAGTGCCAGATACTTAACTGTAAGTATACAGGAGAGAGTACTACTCAGTTCTTAATTGTGGTGTTTGAGAGAAGGTTTGAAGTCCCGCGACAGTAGATACGCCGTATCTAGTGCCTCTCATCGACGCCTTCGTAGGCCTACATATGTTTCTCTTACTCCTCTCTCTTGAGCAATAACTCGCAATACCGTATTAATAGCATCAAATGATGATTTAACAGTTAGTGGGAGTAAGATAGGAAAGGCTATGGAGTTAACGTATCTGCATGCGATGAAACATTAAGAAAGGACGACTGAGCGCTGAACCTCGTGCATTCAGGATTGCGATCTCTCACGACCTGTACACGCACGTGGTAGTGAGGACGGAAGTTGCTTGACACAAAAATGATTGCGCGATTCATTTTCAGTTTAGGCTCCATTATGCTTCAACCCGCGCCACGTTGCTAATGTTATAATAGGGCCATGAGAACTTGAATTTATTGTAATTCTTTTTGTAGAACTCCAATCTTAATTTTATTCAGCAGGTCCATTTAAAAAGAAAAGCCAACTGAACAAATGAAAATACTACAAAATAGTAACTGCTTTGCAAATTAAATAGTCCCTGACTCAAAGTCGTTACTGGGACGCTAACTTGTGGATGAAAACACTATCATCCAGATAAATCATTGATACCAGACGGTTGCCTTGTGCGATGCTAGTGTTGGCGGTGTCGATGGCAGAAAACACACATGCTACTTGGCTGCTGGTATCACGATAACAGCTGGGTTCTACTCTCAACAACCATCAGCAGGTTTCAATAAACATCGTTTTGACGAATAGCTGATTCCAGGAGAAGTCGTGCGGCGTAGCACTCGAGTCTGGTACCAGAGACGAGGTTCGCATTCGGGAGGACGGCGGTTCAAATCCCCGTCCAGATTTGGGTTTCCATGGTTTCCCAAATCACTCCAGGCAAATGCCGGGATGCTTCCTTCAAAAGCCCATGGCCGAATTCCTTCCCATTCCTTGCCCCCCATCCTTTCTCGTCTCTAAAGACCTCGCTGTTAGAAAGACGTTAAGCAGATAAAAAAAAGAGACGAGGTTAGAACGCGAAATCAGATTCTCGAGACCAGGTCAGAACCAAATTTCCTCACGACGAGGTCAGAATAAGTGATCTGAAACATCATTTTCTTAGCTCTTTGTCCCATTGACGATGTTATGCTCCACCCTATCAATTATCAAGCTTCAGCCTTTTGAGTAATGTCTGACAGGTAAGTATGTTACATTTTTCACTGTTGACGAACTTCCCGCTATCGCCACTCATCGGTCTGCCGGAAATGCAGTCAGTCGTGTTAACAGCCTTTGCAATCCTAACTACAGAACCCCGTTAGATCTTGGTTGTGTCGGTTCGCACGCACTTAGCAAGAAATACTTCCGCCATTCACTGTATTTAGATCAGTTCGATCACTCCGAGCGTCCAAATCCTCGCAAGTGTTCCGCACAACACACCTAACTAATTAACCATCCACTGTCATGTACATTAACGTATGACGTACAGTAGTAGCGTTCTAAAAATAGAACAAAACTTTAAAATGAGGCATAAAACAGCCCTAGAATGAAAGTATTATTTTAATGCGTAATTTTGTAGTCATTTGATTCGGCACAAGAAAGAAAGTGTTAGATGACGTTTCAATCCTTTCGAAACATTAGTGGAGGCTTGGTTTAGTATCAGTAAGGTCTCTTGCGCTTGATTTATTGTCTCTGAATCCCAAGGAGCCTCACAAACGAGAAGTAGAGCCCGCTGTATAGCCAGTGGCTCGCTACCTGCTGGGACAGTCCGACTTATTTTCTTTTTACCGACACCGCAGTTAACACGTATCCGCCTGGTGACGCAGGAGAGTTTTTGCATGTCTGAATCTTGCGGAGAGTCCTCTCAGCACGTGTAACCGCCTCCCAGCCACTTTGCATGCCAGCTGGACGGTACTAGATTGGCGAGCTTCAATTAGCAGATGGGATCCCCATGAACTGACTAATATGGCAATATCTTAGGTTTCCCACTAACTTTATTTAAATTTGTCAGTCTAAAAAATAGTTTGCAGTGATTTCCAATCTTCTCCTACGTTTTAGTTCATTCTACTAAGCGCATCCAATACCTGGCGTTATCAGGACTTTCTTACGATGCAGTATATGGCCATTCAGACGATCTCTTCTTGCCTCAACCACAGCCTCCCAGATTAATCGCCTCTCCTTCTTCTGTCCTTTGTTTTTCCAATTGATCTTCATCATTCTATGATAGCATCAGGAATCGCTGCAGGGATCTGGAAAATGCCTTCTGTACCTGCATCCAAAAAAAAAAATGAAATTGCTAATCTGCATCTCATCGCAATACTGATGGCAGACGCAGTGGTGTGTGAGCGGAGCATTCCGAATGACGCGGGTTCGAATCCCATCCTGCTTTCGGTGTTCCATGATTTCTTGAAATCACTGCAGGCGAATGCGAGTAATGGTTCCTTCCCGTCCTGGCCCGCCTCCTATTCTCCCGCCGCTATTGACATCTATGTCGATGAGTCTTACAGCCCGAAGTAAATATAAACAGATACCAGCTTCAGCTAGACAGGAAACTATTCTCTCCAATAGACAATAAATTATTCCCAAAGGCAGATAAACAAATCATACAGGTCATTGGCATAACATGCAGAAGTCATAAGACAAAAAAAAACTAATTTAAGATTCCAAAGATATTCCAAGAATCAGAAGCATGGTGATAATGATGTTCACATACTACTAAAAACTATATCAATCAAAGATATTTCAAATAGTCGATCCCAAAGCTTACGCACATCTTACCATCTACAAATGTAATATGTGCGAATCTTTTGTTCCTAATTTTATTTCTTCCCGGAAGAAACTGTGGTGGTATTTGCCAGGAGTGATTTAAGCAGACAGTAGAAAAACCAAATCTGGATTCTGAACTCAAGACTCAAACATTGCTACTTACCCACTAACCCTTGGCAAAAGTGGTAATTAATTTCTAACATCTATTGAAACTTCTACAATGTTGGAAAACTACTTGGTTTTTGTTAACAAAAATAGTCCACATTGGATATTTTCGTGAACTACCTTCTAATATGAACAAAATTTAATATTTAAGTCAATAGAATCAATAAATAGAATCATCTGAGACGAGATTTCTGCAAGCCGTGGCCCGGTACGCTTTACTATATAAGAAAAAAAAAAAAAAGAAATAAGTAAAGAACTGAAAATTTTAAGCTAAATAATGAAGTAATTAGGTACAGGAAGAAATGGATTGAATTTGCAACACTCGTGAAAGACACCAGACCACGCAAGATGCTACTAAACTACAGAAAACGGAGATAGGTGAACTCAACTAGGTGTCTGATGATAGAACAAACCATTAATGGTTTAAGCACCGAAAATGATGAAATCAATTCTTATTTTCCTATCTCCGGGGCGAAAAACGTGGATCTATAGACTGTATTCTTTCTGTGTACACATTTTGAGAAGTTCTTCCGTGTGAAGACATACCATAGTGTTAGTGCGATGATACGAAACTAATCAAATGAAAGCGGAATGCCTCTGTAGGAGGTGGAGGCCGTCATTTGGCTGGACTGAATATTTATGCGGTTGTGCTGGAATCAGGCTCCACCGCCCGTGACGAACGCTTGATTTGGACACGGTCGCCATACAGATGCAAATAAAATATGGCGGACGAGCAAATGACGCGGCGCCCAGGGAGCCGCATTACAGGTGACAAAGCGGAAACAAAAATCCTATTACACGGGGCGGGCAATTACTGTTTCTGCGCCGCACCCCCCAACCCGGTACCCGCACATTTTAACACTGATGGTACAGCGGAGGGGAAAAAAAGCAACAGATGGGGGTGAAAAATGAATACGAACTGGCGAGCTCACATCAAACAGAGGCGCGGTCAGCAGACAGAGCGCTGAGCTCAGTGGCGGGTCGGAAGGTTTGCGGTTCGAATCCCGGTCTGATCATCACACCTTGCAAAGCTTCGATTTTTTCAAGTAAGCTCCGTGGTTCAAATTCCACGTAAATCCTCAGATCTCCTTTAGCTTATGGCATTTACCCGAGGTGGATTATGCGGCAAATTGAAACTCTGTCACTAGATGGTCGATCAAGCCCGGCAAATAACGCCGCGAGCTTTCCGTTTAATTTCACCGACTTGCTCACAAGTGTCTTTGTGTTTCTTTCTTGCTAAGTAAAACTCTCAGATCAACAGGTTGTTGGTGTAAGAAAATTATTTACTCCACTACTGTAAGCCCGTGACCGTTTTTTCTCGTATCCTCCCGGGTCTAAAATAGTTTCAGTTTTTAGTGTCAAAGATAATGACAGGTTGACCTGATCTGATCAAATATGAACTTGCCCCATTTTTCACTCTTGGAGAGAATCAAAACTCTTGAGCTTGAAGAACTCAGTAGTATTAATAGACGTAAATATTAAACACGGACAGGGACGATCGCGCATCAAAGGTCCCTTACTTGCTGAAATACAAAGTTGTATTTGAACCTTTAAGTTCACTCTGCAATATTTAATAAATTCCTGTTTGCTCCGAAAGCATCACGTTGTTTTTTATTGAGATTGGGCATTTACAATATAATCTTTGGTCATAGTGTCTATAACGGCTAGATAACGTAATACAGATTCCAGATTATTAAGCAGTTGAGCAACTCCGAAGAAATGCCAGAATATTCGATTCGGTAACACAACTGGTCTGATGTCCATTTTGCATAACCTAATAACCCACGTACAGCGAACATGAACAAAGACCATTAACGTAAGTAGTCAGTAAAATATGTAAAAAGTAAATAAATCATAATGTATAAACTATCGTCAAGCAACAACATTAGCGAAAGTTTTAACTAAATTGAAATTTAGCCTAGGCCGTGATGACATTTGGCATTCGTGGTTACAGCAGATATCATGAGTAATTCAAGTTTTTAAAGTTTTTTTTATGTTGCTTTCATTTTGCAACATGTTACTGAAAAGCAATTCCACGTTTTTTCAGACGTAAAGTTTATCGTTAATGTTTTAACTATGACTTTTTACGAAAAGATTAATTAATTTATTATGGCAATTAATTTAGTAGAGGTTGCATAGCTATTAAATTGTGAGCATAACCTCCAATTTCTTCCGATGATATCTCTGGTCGCTGTTAATTTGCACGTGAAGGCTGACACGTGTCACCGTTCTCCAGCCAATAGCTATCGAGGTGACTGAGTGAATGAGCTTAGGAAATTATATATCAGATAACTGAATTCTGAATTACGTAATTATATAAAAAAATTTAGTAAATAATTCTATAAAGAATTATGTGATTTGTTAATTGAAGTATGACATTGTATTAATGAAGAAGTTTTACTTTGAATCAGTGAAAGATAAATCATTTGAGTTAATTCTCATCTACATCTACATCTACATATATACTCTGCAATTCACAAAATTGTGGGTGGCAGAGGGTGCTCAGCACCAAAGCTAATCTCTTTGTTGTGCATTCCAATCCCTAATGCGAGTACACACACCTAAAGAAGAAGGTAATTAACTGTCAACTCCAATTTTTCAGGCTTCCATCCTTGATTTTCAGTTTCAGAAAATAAGAAGAGGAATACGAAGTTCAGAATGCACAAGTAAAAAGGGAAGAAATAGGATAAATACTAAACCTTTAAACTATAAATCGGTATGCGAAAGGAAAGGAGATATGTTTGTGCAGGCGTAGACTCTGGAATACGTAAAAATAGTTCAAGAATTACCAAGTTTGGACATTTGGAATGGAAGGCGGAATAAAAAAGCATAGCATTTTTATTGTAAAGAAAATGTTTGTTTAACTTAAGTAAAATGATCACTAACAGCCTGAAAATTACCAAAATAATTAGGAATAATGTTTGTCAAGTGTTTTCTGCGGAGAGATCTGTAGATTGGATCAGAGAAGTGTACAATGACGAAACCATGAATCTGCCTCGTCTATTAATATCGCTAAAATGAAAGGCATGGTATTTTATAAAACAAAAAGACGTCTGACTGATATTCTAGAATTGTTCCCATTTATAGGGTCAAAAGATATAAGCTCGTGACCATGTTTTGTGTATAGTTATCCTTTCTAAGGTCAAAGGTAACCTGATCTGGCTAAAATAAGAACTTAATTTTTGACTGTAGTAAAAATAACACCAACTGGGATTTTCTTCTTCTTATAGCTTAACCACTAGTCTGATGCCCAATGTAAATACACCTACTGTAGATGGCCGAGCAGCGTGTCATTAGTGACTGAAAAGATTGTAACAAGGGGAAGGATTCGTAAAGTATAATTTTATTCCACGTTTTTTCAGCCATAATGCCATATGCTTTTTATCAAATGGACATGGACGTATTTAATTTGAATTATGTTCAAACCTAATGAAAGTATCCTGGCAATTCATTTCCTGATAACCTTGATTTTTGCTGTGCCATTTCTGGCCGCTGCTAGTCTGCCAACGAAGGCCGGTCGCGTGACGTCAGTATGTACACTAATATATAGAGTTAGAAAAGGGTCGAAAGTCTTGAACCCTTAACTGAATTACGAAGTTGACCCATATTTTACCCACATAGTTCGCTCTACAAAATTTGAAGATTTTCTGTTTATTTTGAATGGCCTTGTCCTACGTAAAGACACCGCTCTCATAATACGAGAGATCTCTTTACCCTCCTCTGCAGCTTTTTTCTTCAACTATTCCCTCCACTAACAATATAACCAAGTCTCAAAATGTGAACTCTTCCACAAACCCTTTCCAGTCATTTCCAAAATATATTCATTTCTTACTTTATCTGTCAACTTAATTTTCTGTATCATCACATTTCCATTGCGTAAATTTCACTTTTTTCTTATGTTCTTAAACTATCAGCTTCTATAAAGTGCTGTGCTTAGCATAATCAACTTTAAATAATTAATTCTGGTCCTTATATAAATTTTTGAAACTAATTTTTAGATGGATTTTTTGGTGGTTCTGCTCGTTCTTCCTTAGGACATTTAATTTTACGTCCTCGTTAATAGAATTCTCTTACTTCATCGAATACATCCAATTCTATTTTCGGGCTTAGTATGTTTTCATTGTTATTTATTCTGCTGCACTTGACTATTATCCTAATCAGCAAAACACCCCCTCAGGCAAGTACACGGTCGAAAATTGCCGCGTCAACCAAAATTTACACCATGTCATCGCATTATTTCTACTGTGAATTGCAGAATTTATAAATGTGTGCAACCACTACATAAATAATGTTACACCACAAGCTAAATTTCGGGTCCAGGCGATACAAGACGGGATTTTGAGGAAAATCCTTTAGAATTATTACTTTTTAAGCTGTTTATTTTCGTGTTTCGAAGGAGGCAATAATTTACAAAGGAATTAGTAGCATGGAAAGGAGCAATAACTTTAATGGCGGATTTAAAATGTCTGAGATAAAAACATAAATCAGGACCAGCCGTAATTAACTTGGAGCGGCGTTGCCAGGTTTACCACGGAACAGTTTCAGCGACTCGCCGCTCGCAAACGGAATGGCGCCACTGGACAAAGAATGCCGAATATTCCATGAATTCCCATCCCGTGACTTCGGAACTATTCCTCCGTCCTATACAAAAATGTGCCAAAAATATTCTTACAGGTTTAGCAGCGTACTGTACCAGTGAAAGACAGAAATCCGTTGTCTTGGCGCTGATGTGATTAAGGGAGTTGAAGGTGCTTTTTCTCTTGGGTCATCAATTTTTTAAACGAAATTAATGAAGCAAGAACAAATAGGTTTTACAGATTTCTTAACTAACGACTAAAAAAATGGCGGAAAATTAGATTGAAAGTATCTGCTGAATTAAGAGAGGGTAATGATCCTGTATATCACACGGAGAAAATATACTACCATCGCAAATGCCAAAGAAGAGCTTCCTGATATAGGTAAAGAAAAACAGGCAAACATTGCGTGGGAAACATGATTAATCTATATCTATAAAACGAAAACCGGATATATTGGTCTTATAAAAACTCGGAAACTACAGAGCAGATTTCGATGGGGCTTCACCGTTTTAAAGCTTAGAATCTTAATTCAGTTTTTTTAGCGTGTCTTATGTTTCAACGTTAAATAATGCAGGAGCATTAAAAGAAATTCTGAACGTATGATGACAAATCCCGAAGATGGAAGGATTAGATGTTACATACTTCGCAATATAGGCCTACACACAACTAAATGTCTCTGACCATTGCCTTTAGTGAAAGCAATAAGATAACTTTACAATAATAACTATTTTACACACTAAACATACCTCGAAGTATTCTTTCCTCTAATTCCGGATATTCAATTTTTAAACGCCATAGATAGCGGTAATTTGAAGTATTTTATCCTTTAATTCGGGATATGAATGGCTGTATAGTGCCATTTGGCGCTTCAGGCAAATTAAAAAAAAATCGGGATATTCAATTTTTAAACACCATAGATAGCCGTAAAAACAACAGAGATTTTCTTTAAGCACGATCTCTGGACAATGTCTTTGGCCATCAGCATTAGTATTCTGTTTACACTAATATTATTCCAGATTCACTTTTGATATTTGTATAAAAGCCCGAATCTGTGGAGTTAAATTATTTGGCGTTTCGAGCAAAAATTATATACATTCACTTCGCAATTGAATCAAATGTGAGTTCTAACATAATCTAGCGTTGATTAGTAATGTAGTAATGCAATTTCTTAACCAAATTAACGAAGTTTGATATACATGAATCTTTTAGGACGAATTAAGATAGTGTTCGTGCAAATAAACTTCAACCCACCCGTTTCTTGGTAAGGGTCGGGTGAATCTAGGTTTGCTTCAATTCCGAAAAAAGTTGGCGTGAATTTTATGAAACTTTGTACAAATTTTTTTCATTGAGGGAATAAAAATAGGGTACAGGTAAATCTACGCCAACTATACGGGGCAACGCCGGGAACTCCGCTAGTAGTAGGTAAAGAAAACCACAGACGCGTGGCTGTCCGACCCACATCGGCGCAGTGTCGCCTGTCGGTCATCACTGGAACCTAGACGCAAACGTTGCTGGTCTCCGTCATTAAGTAAAACTAATTGACCACTGCGTTGTCCACGGCGGGAGGTAATGCCTGAAATTACGTATTCACGGCACATTTTTGACACTGAGGATCGAGAAATGCTGAACTCGCGAACAATTTCGCAAACTGAATGTCCCGTGCATCTAGCACCTACTACCATTCCACGTTCAGAATATATTCGTGTCATATGGCCAACGTCACGCCACGTCATTCACGCTGTCAGAGGGCTTCTGTTGGTCCTGCCATGTTTTGCTCGCTGTCAGATTTGTCATAAGATGATCTCTTCAAATTGCATTTACTTCGTTGTTATTAAACATGCAAGCAATTTGAGTTTCCTGTATCTAATTAGTAACTACTCTAGCATAAGATTTTCAGGACAGGTTCATTTCATGCCGTTGTAAGGTATTTCCTACTTTTCTACCTCTCTGAAATTTAGTTGCTTAGAAAGTGAAGCCAACATAATACCTGCATATTTCATTTGATTTTCTTGTCATACCAATTGCTTATTGCAGTTAAACTATGTCGAAAATCATCATCACCAGAGTTCTGCCCTAAGGAATGACTTCTCTCTGTGCTCTTTTCCACATGGAGGGTTAGGGAATTATTAACGTAAAAGTATCCTATTACTTTCAACATACTGTATATTACAGGGATATTGTGTTCCTATCATCATGGGAAACTATGTTCTGTGTATTTTTAGAGCGGACTGGTGGCTCAGTGATTAAGGTGTCTGACTGCGGATCGAAAGGTCTCCGGTTCGAATCCCTGTCTCGGAGGGGATTTGTATAGGCCCTTAACCCCACTTTCACCTCTGGCACAGCTTGCTGTGTAATGTGAAGTACGCCAGAACGCTTCTCTTCTTCGTATTCCACGTTAAAATGTAGGTCCCCTGTACCCGGCAGGACTATCGGGTTAGGTTAAGGTGGCTACGACAGAGGCGGAATGCGCAGCCAATAGAAACCCTGTTGCCAGGTCATTACGACCACGCGGAATTATTATCATAGTGTATTTTAGTTTGTCAAGTGTGTAGTTTGTGGGGCGGAGATTCGAGACATCCTAGCATTTGTCTAAAAGCTTCGAAAATATTTCCAGTAACATTTAAAACCATTTCAGTACTGTTTCAATCATATTTTATGTCGGTAGATAATAGATTGTTAATAAGGGAGTTGAGAATTTTTGTTTGACTTGTTCTAAACGTTTCGATGAGATTCTTTCTGGTGTTGGGAACTGTATTTTATAATCAAGCGTCAGACTTTACTTTTGGTCTGTATTCCTTAGCCCAACCATCAAGTATGCGTAAATACTTTATTTCGAGTAAAATATTCAAGTGAGGGGACTAAACGCTCTTCTACGTGATTAATTTCCAAAAGATTTTTTATGAGTTATGACTAAACTAAACGGAATGTTCATTGTTAGAGCTTTTATTTTTGAGGAAGATGGAACAATTCAGTGATATACACTTAATTTTCCCTTTCCAAAGATAAATATTTGCCATTTTCTTCCTCATAAGTTGTCAGTACTGCCGAGAGAACAGCCTTGGTCGAGTACGACCCGTTAACATGCCGGACTCATTGGAACCTATGGGGGTAAGACCTTATAGGTTTGTGGAGGTTCTTAACAAGCTAATATTCATCGCTTTATGTGATGTCACGGGCTGCCAAAGACGTTACCAAACACTGTTGCGCTTCGTGCGGTAGACGATTTACGCTCCAAGCATCAACAAACACATCGTTGTAATATACCGTGAACCAGCATGGCAACTGATACGTATACCGTCGCGCAACATTAAACACGCAACGCGTTACGTTACAGATAACATGCTGTGACGTCAGTGTGTATACGAAGGTCCAGTCATGGTATACTCATAATTCTGCGTTTGAGGGTGATTGCGCTTCTACCAGTATTAAGTCATTATTTTTGGTGTACTACTAAACTAAAATGTATTCAACGACTTCTTATCATATCAAAATAAATTTCTTGTTCTTGTGTCACGTGAAAATAAATTTTAGGATTCAGGTACGAAACTTTGGTGGGAGTATTAACTATCGGGCGTCCCTTTTTAATCTTCAGACAATGTCTTTCTCTGGTATGGAATGGATGAGTAATATTTCATGTGTAACATCAGTCACTCTAAATGTGTGATAAACTATGAAAGGAAGCACAGTGGAGGAATACTGTATTTATATATCCATAGAAACTGTAAACTTGTACGAAGATAAAATTGTTAAAAGATTAACATTCTGTGCACTATCATGTAAGGTGTACTAGCGGTCCGTCTCAGAATATAAAATAAGTACAGTGCTGTAAATGACTCTTTGCCTAAGTAGCCTTTGTCCTAACTTAATTAAATTATCGTGATATGGTCACTCAAAAATCACGTAGACGATCTGTGATAAAAAGGCCGATAGAACATTGAATGGAAGCAATAAGAAAAGTTATAATTGGTGAATGATTGATAAATAATACTAATTAGAATTACTAACTTAGAGACCGCATGTTACGATTGGTGACCCGGGACAGGATTAAATAGGAGCGCTGTGTGAAGCGGAATAATTACATTCTAGTTTGTCACCTCATCAACCGTAACCAGCACTATCGCCATCTTTGTTCCTACTCCATTTGTATCCCTTCCTCATAATCACGATTTGTATTTTACTTTTAAAAAATAGGTATGGGTAAACGAAAGTAAGAGACTGAAAATTGCGCCAATATGGCAGGAGTGTTATATGCACAATTCAAATAATACTAATAAATATGACCAAATTAAACACTATGTTTATGCGAATTATTGAGAAAATCCTATTTTAAAGTAGGCCCATGAATTAAAAAATAGACGCATTGATAATGTAAAATTAAGTCAACACGGAAGTATTATAAATTTTGAGCATTTTAAAATCAAGCGCGAAGTTCTCAGGGGCCCTTTTCAGCTGATTTAATCTAAAGGGAGGGAAGGGGGATTGAAGTCGGCCATCCCAGCATTCGCCTGGAGTGACTGCGGAAAACCCCAGTGATGATGGCAGGACAGGAATTCACCCTCCTCCTAACTCGGTGAAGTTAAGTTATGAGAAACTTAAACGATACTGTATACTTGGAGTGTGAGTAATATTACAACAGCTGCAATTGACAAAATAGACTTATTTTCTAGGGTTCCGTACCCGGAAGGACAACGGAACCTTGTTATTGTCACCCCACGGCCTGTCAAAGGCCACTAGGTAGTAAACCTACAGAATTCAAACATACATACATTATGAGTTCCGTTCAGCCAAAACCGAATTTGGTTTAAAAAAAAATTTAAACGTATATTCTAGTGCGTCGAATATAAGTAGAGAGGAATTGGGAAAAAATATTTCTCTCTATGCGAGGATGTGGGATATGGCCAGGTAAACGACTAAGATCTTCTGTCAAATTTTTCATCCAAAATCTAGACTCGAGCTGTCGTGATGGTTTCAGTTTTGGATTACTTTTGCAGCTGGCTCTGTATGAAAACGCTATTTAATTTATGTATGAATTTGTCTTCAGTACTGATCATCCTCATGTAAGGGTGACACACATAATATTTTAAACTTCTGCTTTACTGTTTTATTAAGATAAATAAGTTGTATTTATTTTGCTTTTCCTGGGTTTCGGATTTCTTCGTTATATCCACATCAATAATCTATATTTTCTTGTTACGTTCGGTTCTAAGGTTTACTACCAACGCTGTAAATTACCTGAAAATAGTAACTTTAATATTTTAGTTTACCGTTAACAAAACTACCGTATATTCTACACTTCATTTTTTTCATTAAACCGCAATCCTTTTATGATCTGCGAATCAAATGCGAGTTTTAAAATTCAACAACTATTACAGATTATCTATTTTTTGTTTGATCTCAATGCAATTGTAGTCCTTCGTAGCCTCAGAGGTGTACTTTCAAGAACTATAACAGATTACTTCCGCCCACCAAAATCAATTTTTGGTCAGTTGAACGTTTCGTTTGTCTTTCAAACTATGTGTTGAAACAGCAAATCAAATATCCTCCTTTGGTTTGACGGTCTTTATCCCTTTAAACTTCAATAATATAATCAGGTTATACAATCACAAATATTTGACATATATACAAATATCACTTTAACATCAATTTCCATAAATAGTGAGGACGTGGACCTCACACTGAGTTAAACAAAAATACTAAAAGTAATTGCGAGTCATACACTGATAGGTCAGTTGCAAGTTGTTATTTTGTCATTACTTTGCCACTCATTAATACTGTCCCACGGGAAGAGGCCCCAATACAAAGCGCGTTGTGTCCTGAGGGGGGACATGGTTACGACAGCGGCGACGTGCCGCGGCGTGGAGCGATAATAAGGCTCAACAATTATCAGACATTGATTCCTCCACTACGTGACTGCATCTCACGCACCACTTCCATGAAGGTCTTCAGAGTACAGAGCCGTGATTGTGTTCCGGTAGAAAGAAATTCATTGACAGTTTTGTCATGTTTAGTCTTTACGTCTTAGGTACAATTGATTTAAGATGTTTGTTGCTCTCCTGCGCTTATTATTCCCACGTAGCTCAGTTGGAAGATAGGTCCGTACGACAGGTCCCTATCGCCGATGAATCAGAGGATTTTTCTTCTCATGACTTCGGGGGAGGAACCCAGGCGATTCCCCACGGTACCTCTTTCGTACCTCTGAGTGCGAGAATGGTGTACGGAGGTCTACCTCCGAGAACAGCCTGGAAGCAGCACAGCCAAGAAAGCGTACCCTGCTAATTAGCTTCCACTGTTTGCCTGTCAACTGCTTCCTTGGATTACCATAGTGCGGAATAACTAACTAAAAGGAGGAAAAAATGTGTTTTGTACAATGTATTAAGTCCTCTGGCAGTGTACGAGGGGGTAACCAAAACTAACTGGAATAGCATTGCCATGAGTGGAGCTTGTGCAGTACGCGTTTCTGCCGCAAGGCTTTTATAGCGCGACTCATTGCCACTTCAGTGCCGCCTGTGTTGTCGACCCGACTTGATCTCTGGTGATTTTTTTGCTAGCGCTGTTTTGTCATTGTTTCGTTTTTGATGATGGCAAGTTTAAGTGAACAACGTGCAACTGTGAAATTTTGTTTTCTACTCAGTAAAAATGCTGCTGAAATTCTTTTAATGTTGAAAACAGATTACAAAGTTGACGCCATGGGAAAACCTCAAGTGTACGAGTGGTTCGCTCGGTTTTAAAATGGCGACATGTCGATTGATGACAAACCTCGCTCTGGACGTCCATCAACTGCTCGAATCGACGAAAATGTTGATAAAATTCTAGAGCTCGTGCTCTCAGACTATCGATAGACAGTTGATCAACTGTCAGAGATCAGTGAGTTATCATGGAGCACAGTTCATTAAATTATAACTGAAGATTTGGGAATGAAAAGGGTTGCTGTCAAGTTTTTTCCTCGGGACCTGACTGACAATCAAAAAGAACGTCGACTTGAAACATGTCGTGCTTTGAAACTACAGCTTGAAATTGGTCCAGATTTTCTGACAAACGTCATTACCGGTGATGAGTCATGGTGCTATGGTTACGACGCAGAAACAAAGCAACACTCAAGCAAACGGAAGACGTCATTGTCACCATGTCCATTACCGTTGCCCTTGTGGTACGAGGTTGAGACAGCTGTTTGGTCGAGCAGTACATAAGAACGCATGCAGAGTTTAGGTAATGGAATCCTTCCTGATCCTGACTCTATCGGCGACAGCGTCTGTATAAGGAGCTAGCTCTGAGGTTGTCCCTACAACTACGTCTTTGATTCTATAGTTTTCTCCCACAACTTTGTTTCTATTTCTTTATTACGGCTTCACTGGTCATTATGGGCGAGAATCGACTGGCGACAAGGAATGGTGAGAATGTGGCCATTGTCTTTTGAAAAAATCATCCCAGTATTTGCTTCTGGAAAACCGACGTATGTATGTCCTGACGGGTGTTAGAACTCGAGTCCTCCCCCCCCCCTCCCCCCGAGAGGTACCACTCATGCGTACGCTCCTCTCTGTTGCTTTCCCTAACCACTTGGTTTTTTTGTTTTTTTTATCTGTAACTGTATTTTGAGCATAATTTTTAGTTTTTCAGTATCTATTAGTTACTTCACAGGTAATTATTTGCTTTTTCCTGTATTTTTTTGTATTTTTTCTGAAATTGTTGTTTTTTCTCTCATTTCTTGTTTCCATTCGGAATTATTTGATCCTAAACACGATTACTGAGTTTGTAGTTATCATGGAATATTTTAATACAAAATGATTTTTTTTCGTTGGTATAAATAAATAAATTTATGATTATAGTAAGAACTATTTTCAAGTATTTATTTTGTTTCTGTATTTTTTTTCCGATGGAGAATTTATAACTCATATGAGGAACAACTCTGATGGGAGAAGAATGGGATCTACCATCGTAAATGACGGATATGTTACGAGTAAGTAAAATTTTAATTTCTTTCCGCGTTTGCCGTTTGCTTACTGGGTTAAATGTATGAATAATTTCTTAACTAAACTTTCGTAATATTTTAACGAGAAAATGTAATATTATATGCAACAGCCAAGATCATGGTACTGAATTACGTGTTGGTTTATAACAGAAGCATTTTTCATCCAAGATTGATAGGATCTGTGGATTTATTTATGCGTTATAGCAATTCCACTGTTCCAGCAGGCCTGTCCTGACAGCTTAGTATTTACAGTAGCACGCTATCTTTGATACAAGATTAGGGATACAAACCAATTATCGTACTAGCATAACACATATAAACGAACACGGTAAACAGAAATTTTCTCCTGTCACGTTTAAATTAATTATACTCATTATTTATGTTCGTTCTCTTACTAACTGTATTGTAATTCAGGCAGGAATGAAATTAATATTTAACAAAAAACCCATTACACATGAACATTCAGGTGATATATTTTGGATTAAGGAAAAAACAAACCGTACAACATGGGGAGATATTTTTCTTTGGAAATACTCAGTTTTTAATCGTTTGAATTATAATAAGGAATAATAAAAACATTCTTTCTTGTATGTTAATCAAATACAAAGCTCCCTTCTATCGCACCGACTTTTATATTTATTCGTATTATCTCTTCTTTGGTCGTCACACATTACAGTGTGGTAAGTAATATCAATAAAAAACTGGTTTACAGTTATTGTATTTTAAGACGTATTACCGTTGCCATTTCATCAAGTACATTGAAAGTTTTCAATAAGAAGCTGCAACGTGATTTTATCATTATGACATTAGTGGCAGGTCTGTTTTTGTACTTCGAGTGTTGTCTTCACTAACAAATGAACCTGTTCCTCTATTCTTAAAAAGGGACCGTATATCCTGTCTCTTGTTTCTGACAGTATTGCAAAAGTCTGCTTCCCAATTATCTTTTCCGGAACACCTTCATTTATGTTTTGATTTAATTTTAAAAGTACACAATTTTTTCTTCTTTTTTATGTGATACTTATAATGTAACCTTCACTTTTACAGGTTGCTGTGCTTTATACGTACGGTTTTAAAAATTTCTTTATTAGTTAATGGTCAATGCTGAATGCTACGTCGTCGACGCGCCCTAAAACCCCAATAACAACAACAACAACAACAACAAACTGAATGCTACAATCATTCTGACAACTGTCCCTTTTGCCTGTACAACTCCACACCTGCTTAGAACTTAAGTTGCATATTTATCTCCCAAATAACATAATTCTATTATTTTTATATTATAGCTAATTAGGCTATAATTTTCTTTTGTTACCATCATTCCTGCTACGATTCATGGCTCCAGTCTTGTTTCGTTTTATATTCAGTCAAAAATCCTGATACAATAGTTTGATTATACTGTGGTGTTGTTTAATGTATCGGGTGGAATAATGGGGGCAAACCAATTCCGTTCAGCAAATAGTTCCGTATGATAATCCTACTGTTGATTAAAATAAATGATAAATTAATATTTTCCTGTTTAATTTATGTTCTGTCAGTATTTTGGTAAGCCATTTCTCTATACAGAGGCACTTCTATTGCAAAAAAAGCGACAGAAAAGCTCCATTTTGCAAGCAAGTCATGAATCAGTTTTCAAAAGTCTTTTTAATTTTGTAACTAGAGGTTTTATTACTAAAACTTTCTGTTACTAAGAATTTCACCGAATTATAGAATTATCGATTCCATACCATTTCATACTTCAATTGAGAAATGTCTGTTGAAATAATGTTTCTTACTTTTCAGATAGGCCTACTATATATCGGATAGATGACTTAAGTAAATCCGCGTCGTCTTAGTGACCGTTCGATAGCGTTTTGATAATATAGCGCATCCCGCCTCTACGGACCAAGTATTTCTGCAGGGAGGTTTGGTACAGTGCTGTCAAATGCATCTGAACCATAGATTGGGCATCTACGATACATATATGAATGAATCTGAAGGTATCGAAATTACAGCCGAAAAAAATGATAAAGGAACTAGATTGAAAATCGTCGGAAGATAGTAGGGGGTGAAAAAAATGTACAAATCGTACACTGGTGATGAGGAGTGGATGGTAATTGATAGAAGAAATGGGAGAAATACATGGAAGGGATAAATTGAGTATGACCGTAGAGTAGAACTCGATTTCAGTCACGAGGGAGTGAGGAAGTTTGCTTTTGTAGATGGAGGAATCGGGGGATGAACAATTGACCAAAATCACCGAAAGAGTTTAAAATTAAAATTCGTACAAAATTGATTGGGTGGGTTAACTGCACCCAAAAAATTTAAGATAAAAATAAGTGATGGGAAAAAATAGGTATGGAGTGAAATTGGCACCAGCGCAATTAAATTAAATTAAAACAAAATAAATTCATTGCAAATGGGCGCTTAAGTGACTGGCCTCGCCCAGTGTTCCCAGTGACAGTGACAGTGCCAGTGATGTTTGGACTCAGCTCAATCACTGTCAGACCGCCTGTGCTCACTGCTTCCTGCTGAGCCGTGTCCATAGAACACCCCCTCTCTATCGGCGCCACCTCTGTTTCCGTCTGATTTTGTCTGTGATGGCTGAATTCATAAACCTCTTTCGTTCGCTTCTTTCAGTATGTTATCTGTGACCGAATTTTGGGTAAAGGGTGTAGAATAGTTCCCAGGTGGTCGAGAGATCGAGGCTTGTTGACTGTCATGGCTAAAAACCAACACTACAAGGAACTGTTTCCTTTTAATGTTCGGGTCTACAGAGGATTATGCGTGCAGTAAACACAACCTCTCCATTGGCCGAACCACTTCGCATTATGGCAACAATCAAGTTAGGGCGTTCCTATGAACAAAAAAGTTTTTTTAGAGTCACTGTTAATGCCCGCCGGATTTGTTCGCATCTACAATTCGATTTTGATTACTATTGAATCTCTAAAGGTCCATTTGGGCCGAAAAATCATTGCGCAGGGCCCAAAAGTGACAGAAAATCAGTTTTTGGAGACAAAATGTGAGTTTTTAGTGTCAAAGATCTTGACTGTGTGGCCGGATCTGGCTGAAACGCCAACCTGACGTGTACTCGATTCAACAAAATTTGAAAGGACTGTATATATCAGAAGGTAGATAGTTACACTGTGATGGAGTTTATGCCGTGCTAGCGATTTCCTTTCAAAACATAATTCCATGTTTCGAATATTTTAACTTCCAGTTCCTGAGCTCGATTTTTAATACCTTGTCACCAATTTCATAGCATCTCCTTGACTCCCTTGTCTGCAAACGAAAATTTCCGCTCTCCTTTTTCTCTTAAATCGAGTGCTTAGTTATGGCAATAATCCTTACTTCCTTTCCATGTACTAATCGTAATTGTTCGTGCAATATCCCAGCAGGTCTCATTGTCAGCATTTGCCTCTCACATACCCAACACTCTCTTTACCCTTCCAGTGACTCCCTTCTTTATCATATCAGTTACTACTTGTGTTCATCGTAAGTGCACAAACAAATTTTCCTCCCCCTTGCAACATCTTCCAGTTCCTATTATCCTACTGGACTTCACAAAATAACACATATAGCATTGAGAAAACATTGTGGTAAGCCATAATACGTTTTTTTTTTTGTGACGTATAGACCAAATACAGAAACCAAGTAACCCGTAACAAAGAAAATATTATTATTATTATTTACTTTCACAAAAATTTGTCGATTGGTAAATTAAATATATTGGATGACAAACAGTAGCTTCCCGTCCTTTAAAGTAGCTGTTTTCTGTGATACATTATTAACTTCCTAGCCGAATACGTGACAACTACTGTCACATTTTTCCGGGTATTTGATTTTGGAATAGATGAATATAAGCGATAACACAGCCCGTAGTGTGTAAGCATTGGCATATCTCTCACTGAAATTTTCTGCTACGCGTTTACTGTGTTTATGAAACGATTTACTGGCGTGCATGGTTACACAAATTAACAGACTGATGAATCTTAAGGTTCCCTGTTTGGATTGGAGTATTACGAAATTTGTGGAGGAAATTTTTTTTTTTAGTTACATCTTTCTCAATGCGTATGATTTTTAGAGGAATTAATTTAAATAATTATAATATCCACAGCGCAATAATAATCGCGTTCTGTTTGCTGAACCGTATAACTGTATGAGAAGAGTGTTTATAAAATGTATTCTCATACAACATTTTCTAAAAGGTGTTTTTCATTATTTTGATGTTAATAAGACAATTTACGTGACTTTACTAAATGTGCAGCGAAAAATGTTTCGACCTAGTGATAATTTTCTTAATTCATTCGCTTTTTAGACGGATGAAATTTAATGATGCACAAACCAGTCGTACACCTGTCCTTGGATTCTGTCGCATTCTTTTCTGCAGAGAAGGTGTTTAAATACTGATTTTCTTTCGAACAGTTATACTATGTTTACTAACAGATATTTATCATTATTTCTAGTTGCAATTTAAAAAAAAAACAAGGAAATGGATAAACGAAAGAAAGAAAACAAAAGAAATAGAAAAGATTGTTTACATTCATTACGAATTTTCTAGTGGGATATCTTAAAAATTACTAAACTTTTTTTGTGTGGAATTATAGTTTGGTGTACGAATTTAAGAGGCAATAAATTCCGTGCAGCACATTCTATCGTGTATTAACCGTATTTGAAGAGTTTAGGAAACGCTGGTTTTTTCGTACTCCTCGACAGTATCCTTTACTTATTCTGCACCTGTTAATAACAAGCGTCTGATACCAGGGGTAAAGTGTAACTGCGATCTTCCCAACTGGAGAGAAGGGTATCGGAAAAAGATAATCGTGGAATTGCAACCTTCGCTTTTTGTATTAGCTTCCAAGCTTTAATGATTTTATCTCGATGAGCTGTATACTAATAAGAAATTTATTAGAATGTTCTGTTCGTCATTTTGTTTACATTGGATGAAATTGCAATAGAATGAAGTGTCACGCATTTTTCAACTAGAATAGATGCTTTAGGTGTGTTTGAAAATTAAAACTCTTTATCTGAAGACACACGTTTTTGAATTAATGTGTATATACAATACAATGTTTCTATACAATTCACTTGTTTTGATTTTCGAATGATGACACGTTTTTGATTCTGGTAGTGTATAAACTGTCTCTTGTAGCTTGTACTAACATAAGAAACGTCAAGAGAATAATACTTTTTGACTCTTAAAAAGCATTACGCTATTGTAATATGGGAAGGGAGATGGAAATATAAACGAATTGGTGGAACAAGACTGAATGACAAGGAGAATGATAGTATTCGCAAGACTCAGATAATTCCGATATTAAAGTCATAACCTCCCACACATAGTTCGCATGCGAAATACTCAGTAACAAGACTACGAGTGACACCCTAAAATTAAGAAGGGATTCCCACAATATTTACTTAGAAAGAAATTGTTTCGAGAAATGGTCCGTTCATATTTTGTTTCTTTTTACAATAAAAGATCTTTCAGACGTGTAAAATAGACGACGTATAGCAATATACATGTAGTGGCAAGACTTTATAACAACCGCAGAGGACTCGAGTAATAGAATCTCAAATAACAGTTTTTATATACACAGGCAAAAGGAGGTTAATCGATGATCATAATGCAGAAAATCTTTTGGTTATATGTATGGGATGAAGGAGCAATGATAAAATAAGTTGGAGTTGCGATAAGTTGGTAGTTTTTATTTGTATTTTGTTCTGTCATGACTATGGGTGAATAATTGTGTTTCAAACCATTGTGCGTTATTGTTAAGGACTTGTGTGATGTCACATGAACCTATAGTTTACGCAGTGTGAAAAAATGTATAGTTAGGTATTCTGATTTGTATTTCGATAGATAGCTTTTCAATGCTAAATGATCTATGCAAAGGTATAAAATAATTTGTGTGTGGATTCACATATGGATTTCAAGTTTTAATTGTGTGTTTGTGTTTTTGTGTTTTGATCAGAATGTTAAGTACATTTACGTTAAGAGTAAGAGAGTTGTTTGGCAGCACCTCGGTCTCAACAAATTCCGTGACTATGTTAAAATGAAAGCATGAAAACACATGTATCCTAGCAAATGATTAATTTGATAGTAAATACTATGTCTTATTAATTGTTCAAATTTTGGTCAAGTATCCTGATGTAAAAGACTTTGTCCGTTATTTAAACGAGGATCAAAATTTTAAATCAACGTATACTAATAAATGTTTCATTGTGAATAAAAGTTATGGAGAATATGTGAAAGTACTGGATGAAATAAATGTTGAAAATCATGTAGTTAACTAATTTTTTTGTTTGTTTTTGAGGAGTAAATTAATATTGTAAAGGGGTTTTTTAATTATTATTTAATGAATTGATTTCTGTTTCATTTAGATTAAATTTGTACTGAATATTTGATATTGTAATTATTATATTGTATTCTTTTACATGTTAGACCATAATGTTCTGTCATTGAACAGATAATCACAGAAGTAAAACATTACGCAATGAAAAAGAAAACTTGTAATCCCGGACAGAGAAAATTTAATTTAGTTGCATCCAGCAGGTTCATAAGCAACATTAACAATTTCGAATAAAACTGACTGGTTGAGCAATGTGCGGATAGAACATCAAGTTTGAAAAATTTTGATGCTAAATTTGCAATAGAAAACATGAATAACTTTCAACTAAGTATAGTTCAAAATTTCTTTGTAAAAGATGTTTGTCGTTTACCGTAGTAAATAATTTTGGCTCTTGGTTCAAATAACTTACGGAATCCGGGATTAATTTGTGAAACACTTTGTTTCTTGTCAACCAGAACACATTAGTGAAAAAGTGCTATACATAGGGAGACTGGAAGAGGAATCCTGCTCAACCCCTTAAGACAGTGAATGTCCACGGACTCGCAGGATTGTTCATTGACGGGGCGTAATGTAACACATGTGGTCTGAGACATATTTGGTGTACTGTGCAAGATATTAGGGATATTCAGAAAATGAGAATAAGTGAAAGAGTTGGATATAGTGGCAGTTGCCAGAAACAGAATAAACAAACAACAGCTCTGAAGGGGCTGCGTTTGGGTCCAACACCAGGTACGCGGAAACCTTGAAGAGACGGACGGCAACGGGAATGCCCACCCCTAGAGCGACGGAATCACCTGGGTTACAACGGAGGTCGGACGTAAGCCGTCTTTGGCGAAATGCTTGTGTGGTTCCGTACGAACTCGGAATACTCCGAAAATGGCGGGATGAGTTGTTTGACTGATCAATGAACACAGAATATCCATATTTTGTTCTAACATAAGGCTTTGTTTTGCATATTCTCGAGGGAAATTCGGGTCAGAAAAAAGGTGATTGGTGACGAGAAAAAAGAGTAATGGGGAGTGTGGAGCGACGCATTCTGCACCCCGAGAAGAGGACATCTCGTGCCTCGGAGCTGAGGAGAACAGGGCGACCCGCTCTGACAAGGGACTGTGAAGGATTCGTAGCGACGCGCTATGTCTAAGGGCTCGATAAGTTCTATTAATGATTAGTCAGTCTAAAGCTGGACTCCGGCTATTAGTTGCAGATAGTGATTATACAGAGCATCGGACATGGTGATATCCTCACGACCACATGGACCGTCTGGTAGGCGCAACCGTTAGTGACTTCCAGTAAATTCCACACCCGGAAACCGACCCGCAAAGTGATCTGCAGAGAGAGATAGGGACTCATGTGATAAAACTTTTCAAGCTAACAGAAATTTTATTCGGTTAGACAATTTGCAAATTCTGGGAATTCCATATGATTGTTTTCTTTGTAAGTTTGCATGTGCCAGATTCATTCAGTTGTAATTGTCTCTTTTGTTCAAATATGAATGAAGAAGTAAATTGTAAGATTTGAACTTGTTGAATTATGTATCTGTTATAGATAATTAAAAGGAAAGTTAACCCTGTTAAATCAACTTAAAACTTAATTACAAAAGGAGCCCATAAGAATTTACAGTAATTAAATCATTCCCTGGTAACCGAGGTAAGCAACGCTCTTTTATAAGCGTAACTCAAAATAATTTCAAGTAAATTTGAATCAGTGTGTCCAACCATCTGCGAGAGATTTTGAGACTAAAGTATTAGAGTAGATTAAAAAATAGCGCTGAGGAATTTGTAACTGAAAAACCTCCGTATAAAATTAAGGAATTATTTTATATAAACTAAAATTTCTTACATTATTAATCTTGTTTATTGTTACGATTATCATGTTATAATGACGAAGACTATTTCAATTCTGTATTGATTAATAGTGAATAAATAGATTTGATTTTCATTTGACATGATGTGCGTTAGACATCAAACATTTCGTTACTGTTAATGTCCTTACGAAGTAAAGTATTAAAGCAGTCAGAAATTTGTGAAATGCCTGAAACACTATAACCTGAGGACGTAGTGTTGGACATAATTGTTTATAAGTAGACTAAATCTAGAAAAGATTGTCGATGATGAACTATAATTTTTTTCTTCTCCAGAAAAGGCAACAATAGCGGAAGTTATATAAAACAGGACAGATGATATTTAGAAACAACATCTGGCCAACTGTTTGTATTTCCTTATGTTTCGAATAAATAATAAAAGTACGATTGAAATATGTGCATCCTTCATACTGAGATTTTTCAACTTAAATAAGCTCCGTTTGAGGATTATGGATATGTCATACAAGAATCAAACGATATGATGGAATTTCGTTCAAAGTATGCATAGGGCGAATTGTTTTTCAAAGTAAAATTCTCCTCGAAAGAACATAAAAAGATTAATATACACAACTATACAAATTATTATTTCAACTCGATATAACTGTGAGTTTAAATAAATTATTGTTGGATATAATTGTTCTTAACGTGGCGTATTAAAAGTATTAGTGCTCGGAGAATTGATTTTGGCATAAACTGAACAAAACGTTAAATATGAAAGCTCAAAAGTTAGAACCCGTGTAACATTTACGCTTTTCGTGTTGTTCCTTAATTCCGTCAATTTCGCATAACAGATGATTTTTGTGTACGTTTTGACTACTGCGTTTGCTGGAGCCTTGACGAGCTATATCTGATATACATCTGCAGTCTGTGGGTGGCTGAAGACGCTTTGCTCCAAAATTAATTCCTCCTTTTCGGATTCAAACCCCAAACACCGCGACTGAAGAAATGCTATATACAGCCATCAATTGGCTTCTCACCTCATGCGACACACACATGGTCACAGAAACGTTTCCTGAAACGTTTCAGTGAAAGCGGATAATTGTACGTCTGCAATTAAATTCACGCGGAACTTGCTTCCTCATTCAGACCATCCCAGAGGAAGCTCTATATCAAGTCTGTTACAAAACTTCTCCACATACTTCCTCGATACTGTTACACAGTCATTTGCGATAAGGATCCAGTACTGTACAACAGTACTCTGGATTAGGACAGACAAATCTGGGCGATGTTCTGCAGTTTAGAATAGATTATGTGCCAGTTTTACTTCTGTTTCATTGTTCAGTTACGCCTAAATAATTCAGGGAATCAGCCTTTGCAAGAACTAAAATATGTACTTTTGTGCACACCAGCAAACAGCTTCTGTTTGTCAATAATACACTTTACCTTACCCTTTTTGTATTTTAATCTAAGCTGCTGTTCAGTGGAAAGTACTGTATAGATATGACATTAAGATGTAACATCTCTGAAGAATAAGTATGACTCTATACTTCATTAAAGATAGCTACGTCATCAGCTTACAATCTTAGTAGCAATTCATTTGGTCTGTAGATCGCTTATAAAACTTAAGAAAAGAGATGGTCCTAATTCCCTCACCTTGCGAGAAGTGTGTAAGATCTGGATACTAGTATTCAAACCACTCAGCCGCGAAATTCCTCACCCGTTTACAAATCTGTTGTGATACCAGGAAGGTGAGGTTTGAGATTTGCTTTGCAGTACCTAAGACATCAGCTATTCAGGACGTGCCTGATCAGAAGAACTGAAGCTGAAGTGTCGGGTCAGTGAAATTTTGTGCAAGCTACGCTTTGTGTCATGTCATTCACAAATATGGAGGGATATATTTTTTAGCAACAATTACCGAAATCACGCTTTAATGATGAGGTGGTATTGTCTTTACATTACCTTCTCTTTGGTAACTATGGGGGCTAGATGTATTTTTGCTGTCTAAACTTTGTTTCCTGTATCTGCCAAGATGCATAGTAGCTCCTAAAAGAAAAGCGTTTCTTACAAGTTACTTGTTTTTTACGATCACTTATCTTACAATTGTTCTTAAGGTCGTTACTAAGGCGTAATTATATCTCGTCCATAACTCACTTTGTAATTCCAGAGTAAGTAGGGACACGAGCATTTTATAAACTCGTCTACACTGCGCATGATTTATTTTTATCTATGGATCGGTTAGTAACATACTTCAATTATTTATCCTATTTCATGGTAATAGTATCTTTGACTTGTCTTTTGAAAGGGAAATGATCTGTTACTGTAGTTGCAAGATCGAACAATATGTATTCATCCTCGTCGTAGCTATGACAAAACAATAAAACCTTTTGTTATAGCAATTGGAAAAATAAAATTACTCTGTTATAGTTTGCAAACAGAATTATAACCAATATAACTTTTACGTCACTTGAAAGTTTTAACAAGCGCAAAAATTGCGTAAACTTTTAGGCAAACAATTTAAAAACCACAAAATTTCTTCAGAGCTTTTGAGTCGAATCGTTGAAAGTTGTTCTAATACACTCAAAGAAGATTTTGCGAACAGATAAACAAAACATAATTTCGAAGGCAGTTATTACAGAAAGTTTATAAACATCAACCTACGTTAAGGTATTTTGGTCCGCAAACTATGAGCGAATAAAAACAAAAAGAGTGGAGAAACGATCCTAATATAAATTTTTAAAACTGTTTTTCCAGTTTTAATGCATTCCATTAGTTATTTAAAATTTTAAACGTAAATAAAAAATGACGTGTATTTGCAAATAAAACTATGTCTATTTAATTTTACGTATTGTTGCTAAATGTATCTATTTTAAAAATAATGAGGTATTTATTAGTTAAGAACACTGAAGCCAAACTGTTTTACAATTGTTTCTACAGCACCGAATAAGAATTATTTGATGATCGTAATTTCACGAAAGAAGAAATACATTAATCTGAAAATAATGCTTTTAACGGACTGCAGATCAGTGAACATGAAACGCTTCGGAACAGGTACAGTATAAACCAACTTACAGTGCGTTCGCCTTATTTTCCTATCAACGTATAGAATTTCAAATTAAGAAGATTCTACAAAACTGTTTATAGCTGTCAGGTAGATTCACACGCTTTGGTCTGTTAAAACATAAAACTGTCAAAGCATATAAAGAAAGCTAGTATCACGTACGATGCGATACGTGAAGTTCGCTAGGTCTTCGTAAAATATTTCAAATACTCGATTTTATAACAATTTGTCTTATTTCCATGAATTAAGATAATCACAAATACTTTTCTTTGAAGCAAGAAATTGCTCAGTAGCACTAATTCTTCATAAACAGCATATAATAGTGGGAATGAGACTGTTGTACATATATACCTATCACGCAATTGACGGAAGCAATTGCCTTAATGACCAAAAAAGTCCCTACAGTGAGAAATATGGTTTGCGCTGTCGGAACTGTCAGTTAGTAACTTCTGTAAAACGCAGGCACAATTTCACGGGTCCTGTAAATTCCTATATGACATTCAGTTGTAAACCAATCTGATTCATTTCTGCCATATAATATAAATATTTCTCCCTTCAATGAAGCAAATGTTCAGTTGATAAAACTATTTAAAAACAATACAACTCTGCAGAAATTTGTCAATTGTACACATACAGTACTCAAACCTATGGATCTGACAAAGCTAATAAACTGTTAACTATTTATTCAGTACTTTGTTTACAGGTTCAGTCTTTCTTTTCCGGACACAGTGATAACACAATTAATGATCGCTTTGAGTTCTATGCTGTCCACGGTATTTATCGCAGTTCATGAGTACTGTGATTTAAAAAAAAAAAAAAAAAAAAAAAAAAAAAAAAAAAAAAAAAAAAAAAAAAAAACACGCAATCTCAAGTTCATTTGCAGCCGCTCAAATTTCCTGACGATATTTGTTAGCTGGCATTAGAATATTCATCGTGGTATAGCAGATTGGTATTATAAACCAAGATTTCGCACATCAGTTATTGTTTGCGGAAACAACTTAAATGCATATGAGGATCTGTTTGAGATCTCAGAATGATGTATGTGTATTCATACCTTGTAAAGTTAAATTTTATTTGCATTATGTGAGAATTCAGCATTCAGAAATATTAATATCTGCCATTGTACAGTTATTGAACAGTGCGTTCTTTCAGTGACTGTTCTAGTGCTCAGAAGAACTGAATTTTAGATAAATGTGAACAGATTTTATAGAAGTTCACCATGTTTCATGTAACTATGCTTTTGATAAAATCGTTTGTGCTATCAAGTTCCTGTAAAATCAAAAAATAAACCACTGAAACGTATATATTTGACATCAGCCAGGATAATGCGAAAAATATAAAACGGAACATAATTTCCTCGTCATTTTCATTACAAGCAGAAACCCGCACAGCGTCAAATATTTTCTCCAGAGATTCACTGGAGAAAATTAAACCACAGATATCAGTTCAGTTCCGTTGCAAAATACACGAAATGATTCGGGGCGAATCTCTCTCCTTTTAACGAACCCTGTGTGATATTATTTGCTGTTTTATTTAGTACGTAACTATTTTAATGACTAATACTTTAGAAATCATTTATCAGCTACACCACACAGGAATTGAGATTGCTGCTGTCATTTGTTTCCTAGAAGCGTCGTGGACTTAAACTTAACTTTTGCATCGAGGGGTAGAAATACTTTACTGTAAAGGAGGTGTCCCTGTAGAATTTCAACTGGCAGTGGATAAATTAAATTCTTTTTAGCTAGACAAATTTTCGATATAAATGAGTTTTCGCTGAAAAGGTAGTATGGTTGTTTGCTAATTTTACTATCTAATGACGATGTAATCTTCTTTATTTCAACGATCTAATGTTTTACGCGTATCTTTCATCGAGATGTGTCTACGATCTGAACTGAAATTTTATATTTTGTTCTTAGAATAATTATGTTGTTTATAACGCTGCAATTTTTCATACGGCGCTAGCTGTCCATTTGCTTTCTGCATAATTATTAAGAGGTTTCGTAATCGACGATTTCCGTTTTTGACGCGAAACATGTTATGCATAGTCCTGCTGATAACTTTTTAAATCGTCATATGATTTTATTATTGCTTCAATCCCACTATGGAGCACTTATAAGTAGTTCATTTTTATTTGCGCCTTCGTTGCCAATACTTCTTAAATCTAGTTAATAACTTTACCTTTCTCTCCTATGAGATGGGTTTCAGAGGCTTAATAATTTTTGGTGGAGGGTTCCAGATATTAACCATATTAGAAAATTTGCAGCGATTTGCAACATCACTATCGGAAATCCTAGAGTCACTTGATACAACAAAATGTAAAATTTCGTTCCAAATTCGTGCGTAGCGGTAGTTTGTTAAAATGCTTATAACATTAAACATAAAAGAATAAGGAAACAAAAAAATATGTTGCATCTAAGCACGGTTAACTGCGTAATAACGCCATGAAATAACATAATATTAGTTGTTATATGTGGCTGATGATTATCTACAGTATTTTTTATATGTCTGCCTTCATCTTACAGATCTCTCTTCAGACTTTGAATTAACATCCTGGTTTCAGCATACTCGTTACAATCTGCGTCCTCAATTATCAACGTTATATTACGCTACATGCTGCCGTTTCTTGTTTCACAAACACGATGAGAATCTCTGATGAAACGAGGAGATATCGTTTCATGTGTGTAGCGAAAATCAACCCTCTAGAGCTCTCGTATGCTATGACCTGCAGATCTTACCTACACAATAGCTGACTCCTTATTTGTTATCCGTCATTCCAAAGTTCTTGTATTAATTACTCCCTAAAGCTGGTCCTAAACAGACAATCAAAATTTCCAAAAGATCCTAAAATGACAGAGGTGGAATGGACGCTGGAAATTGTGAATATATCCGCCAATGTCTAGGAACACACATATAAACTGGTGTAGTTGATGGTGCTTTTTGTATAGAAATGTTTTTAGTATATGGTTATAGTGGAGACATGCTGCTCACCTGACTTGCTCTTGGCGGGCGTGACGACCCTGAAGGCGGAGGCGCCGGGCCCGACGGGGTCGTGCAGCATCTTGCGGAGGCTGAAGTCGAGCGGCGCGGACGAGATCTCCATCTCACAGCCGCATGCCGACTACTGAGCCAGGCGGCGGGCGCGGCGCGGCGCGGGCTCCCCTCCACGCGGCCACGCCCCCCGCCCGCGCCGGCGCGCGCGACTCTCGACCCTACGGCCGCGCCGGCCGCGTGCCCCCCCCACCACCGGCCGCTGCGCCGCGCCAACAAGACACTACACAGCAGGTTACAGGGAACCACGATCAGCAGTGCAGCCAATACAGTACTCACAAAGCATACCATAATAAGGCTGTACCAAGATTAAATAATGAATGCGCTTAGTACAAACACCATGCTGACCTACTGCCAAACAAATCTAATATCATCAAAAATTGCAAGATACGGTGATGTTCTGTCAGGTGCATAGAGGGTGATAGGTATATCGCTTTAATATGAAATAACGAAACCAAGAAGATTCACTTTTAACTTTGTTTATTTTCCTTTAAGACATCGAACTCCGAAGATACTAGATGCAAACGTAAACACATGCTGGAGCGATTATCACATTCAAACAACTACAACTTACAATACTCTGCAGAACTCTCTGAATACTGACTGACCGAAAGTTCGTCTGTGCCAATCGCTTATATACGCATTACAGAAAATTCCAGAATATTTCAAACACTTCCGACAGACGTTTCTGAAATTCTAACCATACTTAAACAATTGAAATCATATTAAATCAATCAGAATTAATACAAAATCATTATGAAATTCACAGGAACGAAAATCTTTATATATAAAGATGAATGTATGTTTGTTTGTTTGTTCTCCATACAAATCCACACTTTTCATCCGATCTCGATGAAACTTTGCACACTTATCGTTTGAAACAAGGAGAAAAATACTTTCTACATTTGGTTGAAAAATTATCTGTATAAATAACACATGTTGTCTCTTAACTTCGAAATACGGCGATAGACAGACACGTTGGATGTGGACGTCTCCGTACCGTGTTTCCGTGTAGTGGACTAGCAACTCAGTAGTTAAAGCGCTTGCTTATGAACGTCGTGGTCTCCAATTCAAATCTCCGTGGAGGTTAAGATTTTTAAAAACTGTTTTTCATCGTAAGAGTCAGGCCTGGGCCGTAGGTTATTCGGATTGAATCTTAAACTCTAGATATTAGAAAGTTACGGGTGCAATGCGAGGCAAATCGTAGGTAGTCTTGCAATGTTGTAGGTGTACACTTTTTAACGTTATAATGATCCTTCAGGTGTTGTTCGCAGTCAGTGTGTGAGTGTGAACCACAGTAATATTATTATAAATACGGATGTAAGTCTCTGTCTTTTTGTTACGTTTTGACGACTAAATGGCTATATCGTTGTGATGCACTTTTATAAGGAAATCAGTATGAAGGACGCAGGATATTTTTTCCAGTATGATTAACAGTTGTAGTCCCGAAATTTTGAGACCTTATCGAATGGTGACAGAAATATGTTGGAAATTGATTGTCTTCAAGAGACAGGTTCGACGGTACAATGATATAGTGATAGCTTTCCTGTCATATTATTCCGACTTGATATTGTTTGGGACCAATCCTTCGTTACCAACAACTTTCTATATTTAATTATGACAAAAATATTCTTAATCCACGCGTACGAAGACGCGGGTACGAGCTAGTTAAAGATATTTACACACAAAATTATCCACATAAATCAGTTCAAACTGTCGCAAATTGTCCTCTAAACATTGTAGCTCATAGAATTACAAACTTTTAACTAATGTTTCTTGTATACTACTGTCATTGCACTTATTACATAGTATTTACGGAGATCACATCAAAGACGGATGGTTACAAACGAAGAGTACAGTTAAGTACAGCTGACCCCAACGTTAATAGTACACCTACAGTGTCTTTATGGTGATAAACGGAAGGCGAAACTACTAATTTACTCACAATAACAGTTAACTGGAAATGCGGCAGCTAGCAGGAGTTATTGTTTTCTATAAATATATTCCGTGCACTTTGGGCGTTTGATTTTTTGTGCGCAATAAATTGCAAGAAGATATATCGAACATACCCTCTAACGTATTGTACCTGTACATTAAGCCAACCTTAAAAATAAGTTAAGTGGCTAGCACAGAACTACTCAAGCCAATAAAGTGTCGGAGCATTTATCTATTATATCGTGATACTGGAAAGATTTATTACGATAAATCAGTCCAAATATTTGTATTTTAGATGCGTCGATTCTTAAAACTTTTATACCAAGAGAAGTACTAAGTCGTGATAATTTTCGAAATACAAGGAAAGAAAAGTGAAGGTTTTATAAGTGTTTTTATTATTAGCCTACTATTCTCATGTTTGTTGACAAAAATCTTCAATCTCCCCTAACAGTTTTCCTGTAAACTTTGCTTATACGAGACCCCTATTTTTAATTATTATTACTTTTTACTGGCTATTGGCTACGTTCAGGGTGGTAATTGTGAAGGTTATGAAAGAATTAGCTTTAAATGGTACAAAATGGCCACTCAAGCATTTAAATGCTGCGCAGAAAAAAATTATGGGCATTTCTTGTGCTGTCTACCCACACTTTTAAACGTTTTCTTTGAACTGTACTTCTGAAGTACACACGCAATTCATCAAAAAGGTTTTTTTCAATTCTATTCAATTTTCAGTTAATATCAACCAGATTGTGGAGATCGCTGAAAGGTAGATATCATCCGAACGTTTGTCTGAGTTTTCAGAAACACACTGTGCATAACGTTCTTCCCTCATGGAGCTCTGCATCGTGTCTTCAAATTTTTTAACACTTTTTGAACAACGCAATGGATCCTCGAAACGTTATTTCTTGAAACTTGAGTAAAAAATTGTTGAAACAGTAGGACGATACTTTTCAATGGCAAGAATTAATTCGTTTGTTCAGTTGACGATGAGTTCATGAACTTCATTTCCCAATGGCTCATCGACTGTATGAGACTGTAAGCTTCGAAACCATGAAATGCACGAAAAGTACAACTCATGATGGTGCATTTTTTTCCACAAAAAATTTCCATTTTGCTACTTCAAGTGGACGATGTTAGGGAATTATAACATCATTATCATCAGCTCCATTCGAGTTCAGATCACAGCTGTCTAATCTAAAACTCTATCCATCAAACATAGGCCCATACTGTATAAACCTGTGATACCCTGTATCAGCTTACTACTTTACACATAGGAGGCATACGTACTTTATTTAAAATACTAAAAAAGTAACCTTTAATTTTGTGACTACGGAGGTATGATATTGGATGCTGCCAAACTTTAAAAAAAAAAATCAATTCAGCGGTTAGCTTGTGTCGTACTTCTTGATGAGGATTAAATTAATTTTTGTTTGCATAAATCATCAATACAAATATTATTAATTGTTCAAAATGCTGATATGAGGAATCGGGATGTTGTTTAGCGCATTAACAACGCCGTTGTACCAACCTACGTTTGACATTGATATACGTTTCTTACAAGATCATTCTTGATCAAATATTATCAAAAATAGTATGATGCAATTAAACAAACTTCTTAAAATCCAACAATGGGTTGATTTTACATTAGTTCATAGGGTTTTCTATATGCCAGCGGGACTATGAGATTTTCTCTAGGAACGCCAGTATATTGCAAGTATATTTCACTTGATTTTAAACTCACATAAATAACGTATTCCATTCAAGTTGCTTCCAAAATGTTCTGAATAGTTTCTTTTGATACTTAGTATTATTTTAGGCAGTATTTTTTTTAAGTAATATTCACAGTACGTTGTTGCTGTTAACTGGATTGACTGTTGTATTGCTTGTCTGAGGAGGTTCTGTTTCTGTAGCCCTATATGCTTCTCACAGATCATGTTCATACCTGTGTTCTAAAAATTTAATTTCATTGTGCTCTGCTATATCTTTGGAGAGGAGAATCCCATGTATACAAGACTTTAAGTCAAATTAATAAAACTTTTACATATTTCGTCAAGTTTCTGGTGGTGGTTAAGTTGCATCCTCTCCCATCGAAATAATTTCAGTAATTGACAGGGATATTCTGTTGAAATGATATTCACTTTGCGAATAATATATCCTGCAAGCAATCAATCAAAGAAACCACTGTTTAACTAACTGGGTATAAGCTATATTCACCGGTCTAGAACAGTTCCCATTTCAAGGGTCAAATGTCATGGCAACTCGACCTCAATTTTTTCTTCGGATTCACTCTACGAAATTTGAAAATTTTCTGTTTAGTTTGAAGGGAGCTAAAACGCGTCGTTCCTTTAGTTTAACATTGTAACAGACAGCAAAAATCTATATTCAACAGACATTTCGTGTGTCATGTTTGATCACAAAAAATCCTAACAATATCACTCAATAACATACCTTTATATCATTACGGACAGCAACCCATTCTGGAAAGTTCTAATATATACAACCAACAAAAAAAAATAACAGGAATTGATGGAAACATTCAATCACCGTCAAAAGAAGGTTTTGCTGTTTGTAATAAACACAAGTTCTATGAGTGTCCTTGGAATAGCGATCATATGTGAAGCAGTTCATAGGTTGGTAATGTATTCGCGTTATTCGCTTGTTGTATATTTCGTATTGAAGAAGAAAATAATCATGAACTTATGATTTATAGACCAGCTTCTTCGATGTCATATCGCTAACATGGATTTAAAACACAAACTCTCGTAAGTTCTCTTAAAGTCAATAAAAATACCTCGGACCTTCCGTTTCTTCTCAGTTAACCAAAGTATTATCACATAAGCGTTATTCTAGTCGCTGAATACTTTACTAAAGTGTAAATAACAAAAAATTACTTTAGGCCTATCATTATAATAAGTAGGACTAAACGAAGATTAAAATATGTCTATTGGCTTAATATTAGTCATGGCACATCCACAGCTTCGCAAATGTGTGACACTGGTGTTTTAACTTTTATTTTAATTGTTTGTACGCAAGTTAGCTGTCGTATTAACTTTTTTATTTTACCAGCTCGTCGACGTCGAGGTTGTCAGAGGCAGAAGAGAACAGTAAGGAATTCGGTCATGACCATCTGAAGTGACCATTCTGGTAATCACCTGACGTGGCTTCCGGGAAACAAGGAAAAACCTAATATGGATGCCGGGATGGGGATTTGTACCCACGTCCTCCCGGATGCGAGGAAAGAGCGTTACCGGTCACCCACCACGCTCGGTCTTTCTGTTAAGTGAATTATGTCGATATCCCATCCTAAATTTTATAATTAAACTCGTTCAGATTATGAAGTTTAGTTGGTTGATTTAGTTTAATTCAATTCCTACGGAGCACACGTTACGGTGGAAATTTCCCTACACATGATGTACCCGCCTACATATTCAAATTTTAATTTTAGATTCTTTCAAAGTGTTTTGTTAAATTATTCAACTTTTCCCGTGGTAATTTATTCGAATTTTTAAAAAAAAAAATATATGTTAAAATCTCATATTACGATCAGAATTCCATGCACTAATTGAGACGGTTATATCTGGAGTTCAAGAAGTATTCACCGCCATCCAATTGCTGTGTGTGTGTTTATTATTATTTAATTACTTTGAAAAGGTGAGGGAAGAGTTCTTCAAGTGGCACAAAACTTTCAAACTGTAATCTAAATGTGAACATTGATGAACCTGATTATATTTTCTAAACTAAATGTTAATAGCTTCTGATATTTAGGAGAGTGAACTTTATTACACGATTTTTTTTCCAATCGGAGTGGTTGCTTCTTAACTTTATCCTTATAAATGGATTTATGAAAGTCTGTAACTGTTTCAATTGACTGGTAAGCGAATAATTACACTGTAACACTGTTACTTTTGCTAATGATTTAATTTACGCTGAGCGAGACGCGTTTCGACAAGTAATTCTCATTTTCAAACCCATTATTATTATATTTTCGTTGTGAGAAGTACTTGTATCAGTTTCTGCTGGACATTAGTAAAGCTTTCGGTTTATTTAGTGCGATTTGAGCACATTTGCAATTTTTTGACATACTGTGCCCACGTAAGGGATGCTAGTAATACATTTTGGTGTCTGTTTTTCATCTTTATTGAGTTTAGTAAATTTCTTATTTTCACTACCGAAAGCTTTACTAATGACAACAAATCTTCTAGGGTATCGATCAAGGCAAGATCGCCGATACATAATCGACCTGAAGATGGCTACTGAGCTAGTAGCCGAAAGCTTGTCGCTTTATAATAAAATCCGGCTGCAAACCCTACAACATTTGTTGTCATTTATTCGCCGGGAAAGCCTGCGTTCGCATATACAGCTTTACTAATGTCCAACAGAAACTGACAGAACTACTTCTCACATCGAAAATGTAATAATAATATTGCGTTTGAAAATGAGAATTGCTTCTCGAAAGGCACAGCGTAAATTAAAACATCAGCAAAAGAAAATTTGTTACAGTGTAATTATTTGCTTACCCGTGGTTGTTTCTGTTAGACGCGAAAATTTTTGAAAGACTACTGTTAATACGTAAATAAACAATTACAAAAATGTTGGAAAATTAATTGAAGATAGATGAATAAAACAGTCAAAAAGTAGCCAAACAACTTGATTACAAGCAGACAATAGGATTTGTTAATGTTTGTTCTACAGTACGAAATAATTTCCCACAAGCTTTGTGGTAATGCTGGTGGTTTGGTGTTGTGATTAAGTTGAAGTTAAGTGGTACCACTCCTCGCGTTACTTCATGGTGTTACTGCACAGTGAGGGCAGGTTTAAGCTCGCGATGTTGCGCCTGGGAGTTCCTCTCGCAGACTGGGAGCCGGAGCCAGGCGACCCCCTCCACCGCGGGCGACTGAGCGTGCACCCCCCACCACGGCGCCCAGGCGCCGCCCCGATTGGTCCAGCGCGCGGGTCGCGACCGCCCCGAGGCCCCGCCCCGCCCGGGCGCTCTCACCTACTTACGGCACCTGACTGGGTCACACCACAACACAGCTCGCCCGCTTACGGTAAGCGCCAGTCACAACGTCACAGTGGGCTGTAAACAAGATTTTATTCCTCATCTTATAAAATTCACAGGAAGAAATAGAGAACACTAATTGAGCTATTAAACAATTAATCAAGTGCAATGCACAACGATTTCCCGTTAGAATTAGAAAAATTGTTTGAGCATTTTTCTTTTTTTGAGATAGGGCTTTATATTTTTGTCCACCTGACCTTGACAGTATAATTCAACTTATTCTACTTTTCAAACACACTGTTGTGAAGGCAATCACTCCTTTAGTAAAAATCTTTTCCCCATCAAACACTTGCGCAGTTCACAAACGTGCAATTGACACACGAGCTAAAAAATGAAGTTTTTTTTTAATGGCTTTCGGCAATCAAGTCTAGTGTTGCAAACTGAAAAAAAAACCAAAATGTTTTTTTTTTCAGATTTGTGAAAAAAAATGAAAAAAAACTTAGCACCTTCGTTTTTTTTCTAATTTTTTTTTTTTCAGAAAACTATATTTGATAAATTATAGTTTTATTTATGGAACTTACATTTTACATGTGTGTTTTAAACCTTACAAAATCATATAATATCTTACATAATGATTCATCAATGTATATATATAGGTAACATAATTTTTTTATTCATCTTCTATGTCGGAACCACATTAACTAGTATCAGTACCACCAACACTAGTTCGGTCGGAGTTGGAATTTTCTGTTTCTTCTTCTGTCCCCTCTAGATCCATAACTTCAGAAATAGTTACATTTTCTTTTACTGGTTGTATTGCATGCAAAAGCTTTTGAGATTGCAGTTTTAAATTGTGAGCAAAGTACACACTGTGAATGAAGACTGCGCCGATAGTTCTGTATTAAGTTTGAATTTAAATATATTATCATACAAAATAGGAGCTTTATTTGTTTTCAATCGTTGGTTTACGCCAATGGTTGCAAGGAAATTATTCATAATTACTGACAATGACTCAGTATTATCACTATACGCTGCGAGTTTAACAAGTATACGAATATAAGGAAAGCACAACAAGTAATAAAAAGAGGCAAAAAACCGTAGTTAAATTTCCTAATTTTTTGAAAAGATTCGTAGGTCTACAGATAAATTTGTAGGGCCTGGCAGCACTAGTTCAAATAGCCAGTATCAATCCAAACAATGGGGAACGGCCGAACGGGGATTCCTTCTCACGCAACCTAGCCTTTTCGGGAAGTCCCCTTTCGTAAAAGAAAACTTCAGTCGATGTTACCAATATTTTTGTAATTTTTTTTTTCTACTGAACCAGAAAGTTATAGTAGATTTAAAAGTAAGATAAGTACTTAGTATAAACTCTAAAACAGTCATATTAAATGATAAATGCGTTAAAAATTTGAAATTTAGTAGTTATGAAAAAAAAAAACATGTCCCAGAAAAAAAAAAAAACATGTTTTTTTCACAGTTTTTTTTCATGTTTTTTTTCACGTCAGAAAAAAACTGTTTTTTTACAACACTAATCAAGTCATTCAGCCAGCTGAATGTGTTTATGATATCTCTTCCAGTGAATTAGTTTCTCCAGTACCTTATGATTCCTAAGTATAGACACCACAGGACGGACAGGACATTCACACAGACACACAACACTTAAACATCCGTGCCCGCGGCCGGATTCGAACCGGCGGCCTTCGGCACGCGGAGCTAGTGGTCTAGCCCCAAACGCTACCGAGGCCGGCTAAATGAAGCTTTGAGGTAACTTAAATTAACATAAAACAAGGAGAAGTTTGAGATGATGTTATTTTAGTAGGTGTTTGTTCCTTTATTATGTTGTTTAATATAACAGAAGGGGAAGATAATATGTTGCTGCAATGGGTCGATAGGAATCTGGTTAATTTAACTGAATCACTTTTAACTTTAATTTTTATCCTTTACCTCGCATCGGGATGCCCTATCCTGATGGTGAAAACAGCTTCATTACAGTTTAAGGAACACGATATCTAGGCTATAGTATGAAAGAAAACTAAATATTACGCCAAAGGCATCTCACATGCAGAGAGACATAATCGTTGGTGCAAGGAATAATTTTCCCTTTCTTTCGAGAAAATTCCTTGCTTGCAATCCACTTTATTTTCTTCTTAATGAGGCTGCGGCTACTGTCATTAGTTCATATTTCTTCCACTGTTACGAAAAGACGCAAAAATTCGTCTAGGCTCCGTCCAAATGACGTTGAACTACCCTTTAAATGTTACATTAACAATTTTAATGAATATTTAATTCTTCATGCAAAATGTTAAACTCAGAAATATCATACATCGTTACGCTTCTCTCATTCATCGCCATATCATGAATTTTATCAATAATTTCTGGACCAGTGAGTGCATTATGATAATTTAGAATTATTTTTGTTCATGTCACCACTTCCAATGTTACAAATTAGTTTTTCAGAAATTACTTTAGGTGGTGAAATCAATAGAACGCTGGAAACAGAGAAGTATATCTGTCATTCTGAAAGTTGAAGCTGTATTCTCCAAGAGTTGTTAGCAACTGAAAATAACCTTAAAAGGCTGATGAGCCAGCTTTTAGACATTTCAAAAACATGTTGTGTTCATTTTTCAAACATTGGGTTACCTATACCAGCAACATGAGCAGCACAGTGCGCGAACTCCACAGGGGCTTTTTCACCATTAAGATCATCTTATATGGTCATAGGCCTGATTTTTCCCCTAAAAGTGAAATAAAAAGTGTCGAAAAACAACACCCTAACCCGAGTCCCAGAAGTTAAACTACCAAAAGTAGTGGCCTTCACAAACAGCCGCTGAGGCAGCGAAAAAAAAAAAAAAATAAAAACAGCAAAATAAGAGTTTTCTGTGTTTTCATTAAGGTGACTGCAGACGCAGAGACCTCCGGTTCCAGTGTCGGTCATGGCTGGAATATTTATCATTGTCAAACGCTTCTTTTGTTTAGAAGGATACGGTGTTTAGCTCTTCGCCCCACAACAAAGCAACCTGCGAGACAAGTGGCTTCATTAAACATACCCGTCTAATCACGGCTGAAGATAAATGTTACTATCTATGAGAGGTTGACTAGGTGGTTACTAGTTATCTATTGGTTGTCCTAGCCTAACTGCATCACTACCCCGACATCCTGACTCTCCAGAAAATAAAATATTCGAAGCAACTGCTTCCGCTTGTAAGGTCATGATCACTGTGTTTTGTGACTGTGATGTTGTCATACTCATTGATGTGATGCCGAGAGGCACCATGGTTAATTCTGAGTCATATGTGAACACATTAACCAAACTCAAGAAGCGCTTCCAGTGACTTGGCGCCATAACAACCCAGGTGATTGTGTGCTTCAACGTGATAACGCACGCCGTCACACAAGTTTGAGGGCGCTGGAACACATCAACAAACAGGGTTGGACAGTGTTTCCCCAGCCACCCTATAGCCCTGACCTAGCTCCCTCAGACTTTCACATTGAAGAATGCCATTCGTGGGAGACATTTTGAGGATGACGAAGAGGTGATTCGCACAGTGAAGAAATGGCTTCGTGAACAGGACAAGGAGTGGTACCGCCAGGGCGTACACGTTCTTGTGTCTCGCTGGAGGAAGGTCATAGAACGGGAAGGAGATTACGTGGAAAAATAGGGAGTGTAGAAGAAACATCTTCTTTCTTGTGTACAAGTTTCGTTGTGTTCATTAAATAATTGCTGAAGAAAAAAAATTGTGGTGCATTAGTTTCGGGGCCACCCTCGTAATTTATTAAACTCGAGGAAATACATCTGCGTTACAAACAACAGACTAAACAAATGAGAGAGCTGAAATATTACGTCGGTGATGCTAATCATTAGTAGGCGGATTTGAAGTAAGTTTGAATTTGTATTAGCGATAAAGAAAAGAATATGAACTATGTGCGATGCAAAACAGGTTATAAATCATAATTATAAAAGAATACTTTACTGGAGATTGAATATAAAAATAGAATGAATCATATCTGTTAGTTAGGAAATAAATTTACAAGTGATGTTCGAAGCGAGAACTATTTCAAAAGCAGAACAGCAACTGCACACAGAGATATCTTACTGAGGACACAGTTGTGTCTAAGGAGCACATCTCTTCATACAGGTGAAGCTTGAGCTTTACAATTACCATAAAGGAGGAAATTTTAAACATTTGAAATGTGTTGCTACAGAAGGATGTTGGAAATAGGTGAAAACTAAAGTTCCTAATAAATAAATTTTGGAAATGTATTAGGAAAAAAAGTTTGTGACATAGTCTGAGAGAAATACATGTATAATATTTTCAGACATGCGCACAGTTGGAGAATTAAAAGTTATTAAATTCTTTAATTATTAATCACTAATCAAAGTCTGGAAGTATAAATGAAATGACGAAAGCTGTTTAACACATTTTTACAATTATTTTTACTCCAACAATATGACTTAACGTTCGACATTATCCAACTTCCATCAAAAGAAGTTTATTTTTATTTCATTCTTTACGCGAATATTCCTTTTAGAAGATACGATAAATAAACTGTGTTTGTGCTTAATTGTCTTCATTCTTCGTTGTGCCCGTACTTCATTCATCCTCTGCGAGTGCCTTTCTTTCTCTTGCTGTGTCCGCTTTCTTACACTAGTTGATATTTCCTTCCATCTTAAAAACCTCTGTTTCGAGTTTCATTTTTCATAAGTGCTCCGTAACACAGTGAGTATCTGTTGATCCAGAATTTTATATATCTTTTTTATTAAATTTTTATTATTATTTCCCGGAACCGTATGTGTTTAATTTGTAGCTAGGCATATTTATCGGGTCAAATACCTGTTTGGTTATCTTTCATTATCTATCGTTTGTATGTGCCCATAGAATTGTACTCTATTGCTCATTACATCTGTTAGTTTCTCAATTTTAAAATATATTTCTTTGTATGTTCTGAATTTGTATTCTGATTCAGTATTAAATTTAGGGTCACATATTTTTTTCTTCTTGTATCGATTTTCTCTAGTGTTTCAATACCTCCAATTCTGTTTAGTTTATGTGTTCTGCTGTAAAAACTACTTCTGTTCTAACTATTGTCTGAAAGCGCTTTTTTGTATTCCAAGGTAGTAATTTTTTTTTTTTACTCTAAATGTTTCTTGTCAACTGAAATGCTTTCTCCATTTTTTATTGATAATTTTTTCTGTTGCGATGATCTATGTCCATTCTCCAAGATATTTGAAGCAATCTGATTTAGATATTCTTATAATATTTATTTTAAGATATTGCAGTGGATCGGTGGTAATTGTCATGAATTATGTTTACCACACTGGAATGATCTCCCTAAACTCTGTGCAAAATTGTTCTCCGACTCCGTTTCTTCTCCATTAATCACAGCTTTCTAGAAACTCAGAAACCTTCTTAATAGTTCACGTGGCTGGCAGGCGTGGCGTCAAATACTATGCAGACATTTTCTAGGAATCGCCCCTGGAAATGTATTGTCAACCCCGCGCTAAATCGATTATATTACAAATGTCTTCCTGACGAGTTACAGATCTTATCGAATTATCCATTTCAGATGGAGACATATAATCATAGGGAATGTTAAAAACTTCCTTCGCGTCACGTACGACCGTCAGTCATTGGCTACTTTTAACAAAAGATCGTAATGATTATGAGTGTGTGCGTCCTCATGCAGCGGTGTTATTTGTTCAACACTCCACTTGTACAGGGAGGTAACTCTCGAGAATGTAGGAAATGCTTCGATCCACCAGGCACCAGGTGGTGGGAACCCAGGAAACGAATTGTCAGTCACAACCGCTCACAGGATTTTCCCCGAATGTTCAAAAGATAGTAGTCACATTACTTGCCACAGACTGGGCTATTACAACATGAGGAGATTAGTCAGGATAGGCGCAAATGGAGGATTGCGTCAAACTAATGGAAAGACCTGAAACACAGAAAGATCAATGTTACGGCCATAATCTACATAAAAGTATCTGTTACTAAATGGCAGTAACTGTATCCGAGCACTAATTGATTTATATATTTCACTCACTCCGCTAATAAATTTTAGTTTTTTCTTGATTAAATGGTCACTTAAAAGTAACGCATCCTTGCGAATTGTTGCCCAGAGGAAAAACATAATCAAACTGAATTACATAAAGCATCAAAGAACTTTTAATAAACTAAAAGAACTTTTCTTTTCAACTTGGTCATCTTTTACAGCTACAAACTTCTTCCAATACCGAACCAATCGTTTCATTCGGTCAATGAAGAATTCAAGTTGTCTGTTCATGCTTCACTATCTCGCTTTGTCAATTTCTTGTCTACGTGATTAATGCCGTGCCTTCAAACTTCACTAACGTATGGCTTCTAAATAGGATCAATCGTCTTCTTTATTCACGTGTACTAAGTATCTAGAAACATCTTTTGAATCAAATGAGACACTGAAAATGTGAGACAGGTGAATTGTGTATACATAAAATATGGTCATAAAATATGATGAAAGTAATTAATCAAAACTCTGGTAGGCGTTTTGAGTCCGAATCAGATAAATATTATCTATAATATATATATATTGGTGATGGTGCATGGGTCGGAGTAGAATTACGAACAGCAGGTGCAACGGAAGAGATAAAGAATGAAAGCATCTCTTTAGGTCCGGTATGGGAGCTGAGGGAATATTTTGATCTGTAGGTAAGAAAGTCAGAGGCAACAATTGATTATCGAGCGAGTTACTGGACAATTAAAATAATTCAATTTCGCATAAAGCGAGGGGAAACTGCATAAGCTTCATCAGAGTTGATTTAATGTTAATATTGACAAATTGTTAGAGGAATTCTGGGTTCTAACTTCAAGAATGGCGTCCATCAAAAGAGATACAACAAAGAAGTATACAGCAAAATAGAGAAAATCACTGAAACCATCCGCAAAAGGCGGGCACGATTCTATGGTTACCTGAAACGAAAGGAAGGGAAACAGCTAAAAAAATCTTTGGTTTATTTGATTGAAAACCCAAAAGTCTAATTCCCTTGATCTTAAATATCAAAGAAGACCTTAATTTATTGGGATTAAAACTTTCTGATGGAGTTCTTTCTCGGAAGAAGATTGTGACACATGCCGAGTCGAATAAACCAAAAGAAATAGCGGTACCCGTTACAGAGGAGCACACAAAGGTCCACTCAAAACAAATGAAGGACTTCTGGGCCCTAAACAAAATGAAACTCGCCACCAAATAGAAGAAGGCTTAATGTGGTCTTAGTTGGTCTCAACATACATACATATCTAATGATTCCTCGGAACAGTTGTAAGGAAAAAGTCTCCCAATACTTAAAGCATTATTGATTAATGTTTCTTTTCCTTTCATGTTGCTTCTTATTTAGCGTAGTATTCTTGTAATAATAATTTTGCTATTTATTCTAGTTGAGAGGTATTTCTAAGTCAGTGTATATGGTTAATCTCTGAACAGTCAACTGTGCGTGTAGGAAGAATATCTTTGCCAGAGAGTAAAAAGAAAGAAAAGTCGACGAGTGCGGATAAATGAAATGAGTGGGCACGGCTCAGATTGTTAAAAAGCTGCGGCTTCCTGCTGTACGTAAAAACAGTTAATTTAAGGAGATTATGGAAATTGGAGTACAGGAAATTGAAATGTGATAAAAGTGTAGTTTAATGTTCAACATATCAAGTTATGAAATCGTATTTAATTAAAGGAGATTAAAAGAAACCAAGAGAGGTTCTTTAATGTTTATTTTTGAATTGACGGCGAGTATCGATGAAACGCAGGAGAACGAGACGAAGAGCCATATAATTAGTAGATAATAAATATTATTCAATCACGTTGAAATTTTGCACAATTACAAAGCGTCCTCTTCAGATGATTGTCCCGTATGAGGACGACTTAGAACCGTTGATTTTATATGTGAATATCTCCACTGTATTTTATCACTCTCCTTATTTCATACATTTTAATATTTGCGAAGGTATTGATTGTTTTCCAGTGTTCGCTGACATTCTGATTTGTTTATTTTGAAGTCTTCATTGATATTGAAGAAGGTCGTGGGAATACAATGTTCTGTTGTATTTGTCTGTTGCTTATGAGCTTCAGTACTCAGCTAACGTGACATTGCACACAGTGAGAACATTAAACCGAGCAGGGTGGGTGAACGGTTAACGTTCTGGCCTCGCATTCGGGAGGACGTGGGTTCGAATCCCCGTCCGTGCATCCAGATTTGGGTTTTCCATGGTTTTCCCAAATCACTCCAGGCGAATACCGGGATGCTTCCTTCAAAAAGGCCATAGCCAAATTCCTTCACGTTACTTGTCCCCAGTCCCATCCCGCCTCTTAATGAACTTAGCCGTCGACGAGGCGTAAAGCCATAAGTAAAAAAAAAAAATCCCTAAGCAAGTGACGCATTCATATAACAGGCGCCTCGTGGTAGGCTGCACCTTGATGCAACATTGTTATGCATACGTAATTGGATTGGCATAGGAATTGTAAGCATCTAGTTGACTTCATCAAGATGTCACGATGCGCTTGGTCTGCACTTCCAACAATTCAGATATTTTATGGGACAAAGCCTGATACGTGAACTGTAACGATTGTGTCCGGCATTCGCTTCCAATCCCCGTCCGGCAGTCCAGATTTTGTTTTTCTATGGTTTCCAGAAATCACTCGAGGCCAATGCTGGGATGGATCCTTCAAAAGGCCGAATTCTCACCCATTGCATGCCCATGATCCTTTCCCACCACTAATGATCTCGATGTCAACGTGGCGTAAAGCGATAAGCAATGAAGTTTATTGGTTTTCTTTGAATGAACTGATTATTAAATTTTTTACTTCCTGTACAATAACACGACGCTCATTTCACTTCTTTTGCTGTGGAGCGTAGATACTATCCTGCTTATTGCAGCCGCCACTGTATTAACAACAGATTCTTCTTGAGTCACTATGCTATTTAATAATAAATCCATGCGTTTCAACGCAAGCTTCGGGTATCTTCACGGAGTATATCAGTGCTAAAAAGTTGCCAGAAGTCTTCGTAAGAGTGTGAGTGCATGTGTAGTGAATATGTGGAGTGCTTTTACGAGCAATGAGGGTTTTTTTTTTTATAAATGCTAGAAGGCGAAAACTTAGACAGCTTTTAGAAGACGTGGGGATTTACATCAATAGTCAGTTGACTGTAACTTGTACTGAAAGTGTTACGAAAGTGAAAAATGTATTAGTGACCCAACTGAAAGAAGGCTGTAACAGCCCCCAGACCCAGAATTTTAATGGAATTGTATTTTAAGAATTATGTATAGCAAGCTCAGAGTCAATTAAATGTGGTTTTATATATTTTTCTTGTAATTAACTGTGATTTTGTTTCAATGAACATTGTTTTATGGAGAGAAATTATGTAAATGCTATGTGATATGATCAAGGACAGTATTAAGCAATAAACATTGACCAAAAGTTTGCAATTCTAAGTATTGATGTGACCTACGATGTTTGGAGGATAAACTGCGATGGTTTTGACTGATTTATATAGATAATTTCATGTTTAAATACCTGTAAATACCTTTAATTTTTATTTCCGTGTGTTTCATGATGATTTTGAATGATTTTGTATTAATTCTGACTGTTTCTAATGTGATTTTTATTGTTAGTCGCATTGCCGCAGTTCGAGATACATCAGGTAGTTTCTGGAAATATCTGTACTGCAGAGACGAATTTTTAGTTTTTAAAAAGTTAAGTTTTGTAGGCAAGTTTACTGAAAGTTTGAATCGCTGGAGCAATTGTTTGTTTGCACTTAGTATCTTTGGATCGAACCGACGTTGGTATGATGTTGTTGTGAAGAACATGGGAGGATAAACAAAGTGAAAATTGATTCCAAGGATTTTTTTTTTTCTCAAGAAACAAAATACCTCACATGGCGACCGTGACAGGACAGGACATCAAGAAATAATAATTAATGAAAGAACCAACATGACTTACTGTGAACGAGCAGCACCCTGTAACGCTTCGAGAGCTTTCTTAGTATAAATTATTATGGATTATTCGGTATATGTGGCAATGGGTTTAGAGTCATAGCTCCATAGACAGATGTCTATCCAATCACTCCTTGGAGATGATGAGAAAAAGAATTTATAGAAAAATTGAGACAATTGTGAGAACAATACTATTATAACAACGAAGGAAGAATATACACTGAAGAGCCAAAGAACCTGGTACACCTGCCTAATATCGTGCAGGACCCCCGCGAGCACGCAGAAGTGCCTTAACATGACGTGGCATGGAGTCGACTAATGTCTGTAGTAGTGCTGGAGGGAACTGGTACCATGCATTCTGCAGGGCTGTCCATAAAACCGTAAAAGTACAAGTGGGTGGAGATCTCTTCTGAACGGCACGTTGCATGACATCCCAGATATGCTCAATAATGTTCTGGGGAGTTTGGTGGCAAGCGGAGATGTTTAGACTAAGAAGACTGTAGCCACTCTGTAGCAATTCTGGACGTGTGGCGAGTCACATTGTCCTGCTGGAATTGCCCAAGTCCGTCGGAATGCACAATGGACATGAATGGATGCAGGTGATGAACCAGGATGCGCTCGTGTCACCTGTCAGAGTCGTATCTAGACATATGAGGGGCCCCATATCATTCCAACTGGACACGCTGCTTCAGTGTTCATAGACCAGAAAATTATGGAGGAGTGTAAATCGTGAAATGAAGACTATCTTCAGATACGCACTCGGGTAAAAGTGTTTGGAGAGAAAATGGGTTCCAAATATTAGGCAATAAAGTTGAGAGAGACAGCATCAATACTAATAAAAGACTAAGCCTTGTCATTGAGACACCGTGTCTGTAACCCAGTCTCCATGTCCAGAGACGTTTCCGCATAAACGAGATTATGATCTTTATTTAATGACAATTCTATTTAGCTAAGCAGCTGCGAAGGAAGTACCCGCCCGGACACTCCGTTCAACCCGCCATATTTGGCAAACGTTGAGGCCAGTTGTTTAATAATAGGAAAATCTTATTGTTCCGAGTGTAATTCGAAGATTTTTTCACGAGAGCTAAGTAGCCCAGTAAGAGGTGAGCACGTTTACCTCATTTCCTATTTTCCCATGACGTAATGAAAGTTATCGATACAGGTTCACAAGTTGATGCAGTTTTCTTGGATTTTCAGAAAGCTTTTGATTCTGTACCTGACAACTAGACTTGCGCATAATAGTTCGCGAAGGTGAGCGCTCAGTTTAGTTCGCAGCTCCCTAGCGAACTAGTTCGCTCTTTTAGTTCGTTAGTTCGCGTCTCGAATTCAGAGAAACAGATCGTTCGCTCGCCTTGCTACCGCTACTGCACACGCTATTTTGTTTGTTAAGTCAGTTTTGTTAGGACATAATCATTTTTTTGTCGTTTCTAAATGGAATTTAATATGACCTTCTTAACAAAAGTTATTGCTTAATAATAGCCCTTTGAAATTACATTAGCATGAACAGTTGGCGCCGATAAACCAAAGTGCTCATTGTCCTTTACACAAATGGATAAATTGAATAACTATGCTGTTTTTACTATTTAATTTACATGCATTCGTAGAATATTAATTTTTTTAATGGATTTGTTTATTGGTTCATGGAAGAAACATTACTTATAAAAGGCGCTAATGATCCTGCCGTCGATGCGCCCTTAAACCCCAACAACAACAACACAACATTACTTATAAAATATTATAAACGCGTTTATTTTGATGAATTAAAATACCCGTTTATAAGTAATCGGCTTTTTTATATAAATAAAGTTTTGGAAATCATGGACAAAATATAATTCTACTATTGGCTACAACTTAAGTACTATATGACAGAAATAGAATTACCTATATTATTAAGAAAAATAACATTAATAATTTCAATGTGATATCTAGTAATTAAACATATAAAAATAACAGTGACCCTTTAATGAGAAAGTGGTAGCAATAACGAAAGTGCGAGTGCGCAAATTTCCAGTGAATTGGAAGTCATTGAGCTATTATTTTATTAGTGAAGGGGAGAATAATCCAACACACATTCACAATATTTTGGCTACGAATGAAACTGATGAAGACACAAAAGTTAAAATCTTTTTGAATTTCGCGTCATTTCTTTCATCACTTTCACAAAGCTGTTAACCAACAGACTGAGATAAGTATTATATTATGTCAGCTTTAAAATCAGCGCTAGAAAAATGTAAAAGATACTGTTTCTTTGGTTAAGAAAACAAGAAAAAGCCTTTAGACACCAAATTCTCCACAGAAAGTGATAATATAAAAAATAATGCTCTAGTATTCGTTGATAAATGTCTGGAGTATCTTAGTAAATAGTTAGATTTTAATGAAAGCAATTGACTATACAAAATCCAAAAATTAAATTCAAATCACAGGGTTTCATTTGATGACTGTGAGACTATATTAGAGGTTATAAATTTGCGAGAAAAAATGAATATCAAAGTGAACAAACTTTACTCTGAAATAACAATATTATACGAAATCCAGGTAAAAGTAAGAGATGTATTTCATGAATAAAAAATGAGATTTTTCTCGAAATTAATTTGACAACTGAAAGCGATAAAGCATATGACAATTTTTCTGTAGACAAAAAAGAATTAAAGATGAAAGAAGTGCAATAAATATAGCTTAAAAAATGAAATAGTAAAAACATACCTTTTATCATTTTCTACTCTTTCGTAAAATATTATATTTTTGAAGTGTAGCATATTTTTATAGGTTATTCTTCTTAAAAAATTCCTACCATCAACCGAAAAAATATTGGAAACCCTAGCGGCGAATGGTGCTAGTTCGCGAACGGTAGCGCTCAATTTAGTTCGCGAACGGTACCGCTCAGTTTAGTTCGCGAACGGTACCGCTCTCTATAGTTCAGGACCGGGAGCGCTCTGTTTAGTTCGCGATCGGTACCGCTCTCTACAGTTCGCGACCGAGAGCGCTCTGTTTATTTCGCGAACGGTACCGCTCTCTTTAGTTCGCGACCGGAAGCGCTCTGTTTAGTTCGCGAACTAGGTCCTCCAAGACAGCTCACTCGCTCGCTCGCTTTGCTAGCGCTACTGCACGCGCTCTCTTGTTTGTTATGGTAGTTGTGGTTATCGATGGTTGTCTTTTGATTGTTAATGGGATTAAAGTGTATTTTATTTTCACATTCCACGTTAAATTTCCGTTTGTGACTTCTGCAATAATTATTAATGTTGAACAATTTATATCTCTTTTATTTTTATATCTGTGTCTTCAGTGAAATGGGTCCACAAGGAACTGTGTTTCCTTTTAGATAATAAACTAAAACAAAAGTTGGTCTTCGGGAAAGGATCGAACGAACTAAGGAGCGAGAGATCTGGGAACTAGTTCGCCTGTGGGAGCGCTCTTCCGAACTAGTTCGTTCGCGAATTACACAAGACTACTGACAACCGACTTTTAGCAAAGATTCGATCATACGGTATATAGGATCAGATTTGCGAATGGATACGTGATTTTCTAACTGGTCGATCACAGTATGTCGTTGTCGACAAGGAAGCCTCTTCTGAGGTAGATGTTACTTCTGGCGTTCCTCAAGGAAGTGTAATAGGACCACTTTTTTCTTAATTTTTATAAACGGTCTAGGTGACAACGTTAAATGCTGGTTGCGATTGTTTGCCAGCGATGCAGTTATCTATAGGAAAATAAGGTTCTCTGACGATTGCTTAGAAATTCAGCGCGATTTGGATGTTATTTCCGAATGCTGCCGTAAATGGCAACTTACACTTAATTGTAAAAAGTTCAAGGCAATGCAAATAAGTAACAAAAAGAATCAGTTTTCTCACGAGTACAAAGTAAAAAATTCAGCTGTTGACACGGTTGATTCCCTGAAGATTCTGGGGGTAATGTACAAAGCAACATGAAATGGGACTTGCTCATAACTTCCATCGTAGACAAAGCTAATTCTAAATTACAATTCATAGGTCAAATTCTGAGGAATTGTAATGCTAATACAAAGGAAATAACGTACAAAACACTAGTGCGTCCGCATCTGGATTACTGTTGTGGAATTTAGGATCCGTATCGCAAGAGCTTGATTGACTCAGTGGAGAGAGTACAGAGGAGAGTCGCTCGATTCGTGACTGGTGGTACAGCTTTTATGAAAGCGTCACAGAATTGATACATAGATTGGACTGGGATCGTTTGGAAGACAGACGACGTCATTTGCGTTTGAGAGTATTCGAGAATGTGCTAAACTCTATGACCTACGAGTGCAGTGAGATACTTCTTCCACCAACCTATTTGGGTTGCAATGACCGCAGCGATAAGATTCGAGAAATAAGGTGCCGTACTGATGCTTTTATGTATTCTTTGTTTGCTCGTGCTATTCGGGATTGGAATGCGCAGAATTAAGATTGGTGTTTAGCACCCTCTGCCACCCACAATGTTTGTGAATTGCGGAGTATGGATGTAGATGTAGAAAAGGACTTGTTTTTGTCAGCCAAACAACCTGGTTGAAGATTGCCCGTTTAAATGGTTTTTATACAGGAATAAAAACTACTAACAGAGGACTCCTTTGACCTCGAACGCTCGGAATTGCACGAAAACATGCTTAGAATAACAAGCGATCATAAACAAAACAGTGGTGTGTGTCATTTCCATGCAAAACGTTGCATTCTACCTCAAGTAACATTTTAGTAGAGAGAAACAAAATTACAAGATATCAATACCATATGAAGGAAATTATACATAATTGAATGACGTCAGTGTATCATTACATTTTCAATCAACAGTACCAAAAACTCTCTGCTTGAAGTACTTCATTGTTCAGAAATACGAGTTAAACAATACAGTTATTGATATGGTCGATTCTATGAAATATTTGGGATTAACAGTACAAAGGAATATGAAATGGGACATACACATCAATTCGTTAGTTGGTAGAGCAAATTCTAGGCTGCGATTCATAGGTCGAATCTTGAAAAATTGTAATGAACAAACAAAGGAAATAGCGTACAAATCTCGTGTGCGTCCACATTTGGACTATTGTTGTGCCATTTGGGATCCGTTTCGTAAGGGGTTGATCGAAAGTTTAGAGAAAGTACAGAGAAGAACCGCTCGATTCGTGACCGCTTGCTACAGTCCTTATGAAAGCGTCACAGAACTGATTAGTAGACTAGGCTGGGAGTCTCTGGTAGATAGACGACACATGTTTCGTTTAAACTTATTGGTAAACATGCGTACTCCCACTTTCACTTTTGAGTGTAGTGAAATACTTTTTCCACCAACCTATTTGAGTCGGAAGGACAGGAAAGATAAAATTATAGAAATAAGGTGCCGGACTGATTCTTATTTGAATTCTTTTTTCCCTCGTACCATTAGGGATTGGAATGCACAGCAAAGAGATTAGCTTTGGTGCTGAGCACCCTCTGCCACCCACAATTTTGTGAATTACAGAGTATATATGTAAATGTAGATGTAGACTTAATATGGCACAAAACACGCATATACAGCAGTACCACACACCTGATAGTGCTTATATTAGTCCTCAAAGTGCAGATGCGGGATTTGGATGAAGTGGTTAAAACAAAGTGCGCTATATTAAGTACTTTAAGCAGATAGTTTTTGGCACTGTTGATTGAAAAAAGTAATTATTCACTGACGCGATTCAATTACGTATTATTTCCTTGATTTGGTATTGATATTAAAGTATTACTTGAAATAGAATCCAACGTTTAGGATGGAAATGTGACATACCACTGTTTTCTTTATGATCGCTTTTTATTCTAAACATTTTTTCGTGCGGTTCAGAGCGTTCCAGGTCAAAGGTGTCCCTTGTAAGAAATTTTTGAAGAAGATATTCCTTCCTGGCTTTGGGAGACTCCAGGACGGAACGTTCGTTGAAATCTGCGGCTGGAGGCCTCCTTATTGAGAGCGTTATGCAGGTGGGCGAGTGAAGACCAGAAGCCAGGCGGAGCAGTTCGCCTGAGGTTTCAATTTGCATTCTGATGGAGGCGCGCCCTCGCTGCAAATCTCTCTAGAGAGAGGTGAGAACCCACACAAAGCGAGCCACACCCGCGATTTCTCCGCCAATTTTCATTTGCCGACCTCTAAATACACCTCGTTCTTTTTCTTCTCCCTCCCGATCCCTCAAAGTGGCGAAGGAGATTGGCGGGCCGCCCCAAATGAGCCAACAAAAGCCCTAAGTGGCGGCGCAATTACGTCTGCTCTGCGATACAGATTTGCTCGCAGCGTGGCAATCAGGCCACAACGATCAGCGACCTAAGCCTTAGCTTACTGGGAAACGAGAGAGTTGCCACTTTGTCTTTACTGTTCCTCAGCAGATAATTTCGTTAACACACGAGGTTTCTACAGCTGTCTCAGTATCTTCACAGGTAGTTTGAAGGGACTACAGTGGTACATCACGACACTTGCTATCACTGCCCATGATGAGGACAACACTGGCAGCTGTAAAAACGTGTTTTTTTTATGAGAATATTTAGTTCTAGAACCGTCAGGACTGCATATCATCACTATGCCAGGAAAGAGACAAATTCTAGCAGGGAAATTCTTGCCAAATCCCCTGAGTTTTCTTGTTCATAGAAAAAAGTAACGAGACAAAAAAATTTGAAACAATTTATAAAAAATGTAAACATTCACAAAATGAAGGCGTTGCTGTCGACAGAAGCTAATTGAAAAATTCTCGACTGACGTATTTAGGAATGACAGTCAATAAATATTGCTACCAGCAACATTCATATCACGGAATGACCGCGAGAATAAGATAAGACAAATCAGGGCCAGAACCGATTCATTTCTGTACTCATTTTATCCACGAGCAATTAGGGAGTGGAATGTAACGGATTTACCGGGCGACTAAACATAAAATCCTACAGGAGTAGCTTTCGATAAAGCACTCCTGCCATCCTGATCTGTGTTTTCCATGGTTTCCCCGGATCGCTCCACGCGAATGCTGGGATGGTTCCTCACAATAGCCCATGGGCGCCACCTGCCATATCCCGTATATCCCTTCCAAACCATTACCTTTCCTGATAGGTGCAATGCACCCTCCGCCACACACTTTGAGTGAATCGCGGAGTAATAGTAATATTAAATGAGTCAATAATTTTTTTTTTTTTTTTTTACTATTTCATTCCTCCCAGCTTTCAGTAGGCTGTTGGAGAGTCACAGGAGACTCTTTTCAGCCAAACTACTCTCTACGGGGAGGGAAAGGGGGTGGAAGGTCGGCCGTGGCATTGTAGAGAACCATCCCAGCATTCGCCTAGAGTGACTGAGGAAAACCACGGAAAACCTCAGACAGGATGGCCGAACGAGGTTTGACCCTCGTCCTCCCGAATGATAGGTTCAATAACTGAAAACCACCCCACAAATAGCTCTCCATACACATCAGCTAGAAGGGTGTGTAAATTACCACAGGATGTCTAGCTTTCACGAACATTTCAATTACACTGGTCTCCTTCAACAAAACAAAACAAAAAATTTACGATTTAGCAAATCTGAATAGGAGACTGTAGAGGAGCGTGTTGGGTAAATCGCTTCCGTAACAGAAATAAGACATACTAAAATTTACAGGTTTAGGCGGCAAGAATTTATAGAATGCTAATATAAGGGGGATCAAATACCAAGTGAAATTGAAGAAGAGGTACAGGTAACAGAGGATGAAAAGGGGTATGAGATCCTAGAGACAGAGGTTGAAAAGGCTCTGAAGAATCGGAAGGCACACGGAATCGATAATTTGCCTGCAGAACTGTTGAAGAGTTTAGGAAGCAAAGGAAGAAGGGAGATAGTATACCCTTGTAATGAGATATATGACCTCACGCAGTTTATAGAAGATGGATTTGAAGCTCGTAAGGTAACAGGGGTGGTATTTGTTGATTTGTCAGCAGCGTATGACACCGTCAACCATCAGCTACTACTAGTCAAGTTCTACAATCTGACCAGGAATTTTATTCTTAGTAAGTTCATTGCTACTCTTCTGCAGAACCGCAGATTCTTTGTTGACTTCCAAGGTCAGCGTAGCCGTTGGAGGCCACAGAAGAATGGTCTACCCCAAGGAAGTGTGCTAGCCCCATTATTGTTTAACATATATACCAATGATCAGCCTATACCACGCAAATGCAGGAGTTTCGTGTATGCTGATGATCTTGCTCTGGTCTCACAGAGCAAAGACTTTGAATCAGTGGAGAGCACCCTTACCAAAGCTCTGGAAGATTTGTCAAGGTATTATAGCACGAACCAGCTTAAACCAAATCCTATGAAGACACAAGTATGTGCTTTTCATCTAAGGAATAAAGAAGCAAATCGTAGGTTAAAGGTAACATGGTCGGGGGTCGAACTAGAACACTGTGATACTCCAAAATATCTAGGAGTGACCCTTGACAGATCACTTACATTCAGGAAACATTGCATGAACTCCAAGCTGAAAGTTTCCAGTAGGAACAATCTCATAAGAAAACTGGCTGAATCGCAGTGGGGCAGCCAACCTGAAACAATTAGAACTTCTGCCTTAGCGCTATGTTATTCGGCTGCAGAGTACGTCTGTCCCGTATGGCACAGTTCAACCCATGCCAAACAAGTAGACATTGCACTTAATGACACGTGCAGAATCATAACAGGCTGCTTAAAATCAACTCCAGTCGAATGGCTCCACCGTCTCGCAGGAATAGCACCACCTTCTGTTCGAAGGGAAATAGCAGTGAACAAGGAAAGGAGGAAAGTGAACCATGAAAAATCTCATCCACTATATGGGTATATCCCTCACAGGCAAAGACTTAAGTCCAGGAAAAGTTTCCTAAGAATATCTCAGGAACTTACAACAACAACTGAAGAAGCCAGGTTACAACTATGGGAAGCTAAGGCTCCCTTTCCGCTTGGCTGGGGAAGAGTGTCTGAATCTTTGCCACCTGGTTATGACAAGGGATGGTTGACATGGAAATCTTTGAATAGGCTGAGATCAGGAGTGGGCAGATCCAAAGTGAATTTAGCAAGATGGGGCTATACTGAGATCAGTGATATCAAGTGCAACTGCGGTGAGGACCAGACTGTCCAGCACATGCTCCAGTGTCAACTGTGTCCAGCATCCTGCTCGGCAGCTGAACTGTATGATGCCTCAGAAAATGCACTGGAAGTGGCCAAGTTCTGGTCGATTATAATTTGATGACTGTAATTGTGTAACTGTATGTTTCTGATACGAAATAAATAAAAAAAACCACATGATATGGCCAGATGGCTTTCTTGCAACGGTGATGATACCAATTCAGAAAAAAAGAATATCACTAAATGTGAAGAGCATAGGACTATCAGCCTAATTTCGCATGCAGCTAAAGTGTTGTTGGGAGTGCTGAACAGAAGGCTATATGGAAAGTTAAATAGATGGATTAGAGAAGAACAGTTTGGATTTAGGAAAGGAAAAGGAACAAGAGATTCTATTGGCCTGTTAAGAATCGTAGGGGAAAGATATATTGAAAAAGGAAGAGATATTTATGCCGTCTTTATTGACTTGGAAAAAGATTTTTTGCAATGGAAGAAGCTGATGGATATCTTGAAGAGCAAAGGCGTAGATTGGAAGGAGAGAACGTTGATACAGAAACTGTATTTACAACAGAAAGTACGAATAATGATCGGAAACGAGATGTCGGGAGAAAGCAGCATTGGGAGAGGCGTAAGGTAGGGTTGTTGCCTTTCCCCATTATTATTTAGTTTATACTGGAGGAAATTATTGGAAAATGCTTCAATGGTGGCAAGAGAATAGAGTGCATACGATTTGCCGATGATATGGCCTTGTTGTCAGAAAGCGCAAACTCTAAACAGAATCCTGAAAGATGTATACGAAACTTGTGAAGAGTTTGGAATGAAAATCAATAAAGCAAAAACTAAGAGTATGGTGATTGGAAAAGGAAGGAAACGAATAAATATTAAGATAGGAAGAGCTTATTTCAGTAAAGTAAGATAATTCAAATATCTTGGAAGTACGATCACTGAAGACTTGGGATGCCACCAAGGGATGAAAACTTGCATTGGCGTATGAAGGAAGCGTTTAATAGGAACATGTGACTATTAACTGGAAATTAGACTAAGCGCTCAGGAAAAAACTTGGTAAATGTTTTGTGTGGAGTGTGGCTCTTTATGGGGCAGAGACGTGGACACTGATGCGAGAAGATGAAAAACGGATAGAAGAGTTTGAGATGTGGATGTGGAGAAGAATGGAGAGGATAAGCTGGATGGATAAAGTAAGTAATTTTGAAGTGCTGGATAGGGTTGGTGAATGGAGAAAACTACTCCAAGTCATCAAAGAGAGAAAGAAGAACTGGATGGGACAATTGATGAGAGGGGAGTGTTTGCTAAAAGATACCTTGGAAGGACTAGTTTGTCGGAGCTGAATGAGAGAAAGAAGGAGGTGCAAAATTGCAGACAACATCAGAGAAAACGGCAACTACACGGACATGAAGAGGAAGGCAGTAGACAGAAGGGCGTGGATTTCGGCAGAACACTGATCATGAGCTATTTTTGCTCACTGAGGGTTCTGCACGCAGATAGTGTACTAAATTGAAGGTAAAAACTAAAAGTAATTAATTAATAGAAGAGAGTTATAAATAGAGTCTACTAGACGTTCCACGAAACATTTATCAAATATACAAGAGATGCACAAAATTGAAAATTCTGTTAAAGAAAAAAAATTGTGGGTCTTCGAAATTTTTTAATTTTTTTTGAGAAATACTATTTTCACCACGCGTTCACTATCAGTGTGTTGAAGACCCTTTAGAATCATTTGTATGATTTTTTGTCGAAACAAATTGTCTGCGGAAGTATGAAATTTGTTAAAATCAATCAACCAGTTATTTAAAAAACCATGAACTCAGAAATATCACCGTATTTCTGTTGTAAACTGTTACATGCAAATTTTGAAAGAATTTTGGGATCGTTACATTCTGAAATAAAGAATGAGATGGTTTTTTTTTCTGTTTTTCCTTTTTTCAGCAAAAGCTTCCAGAAATGTTGGAATAAAAAGAGAAATCCAGCAGTTTGCGAATCGGAGGTCTGCTTCCATTTGATACGAATGAAACCGAGGGTGTTGGTTGAGCGGTAGCTCTCTGGTCTCACATGCGGGAGTACTGGAGTTCGAATCCCCATCCCGTCATCCAGATTTGGGTTTTCATGGTTTCCCCAAATCACTTGGGGTGAATGCCGTGGTTGTTCCTTTAAAGACCATGGCCGATTTCCTTCCAATTCCTTGCTTTTAGTCCTAAAGAGTTGACGACGACAAAGCGTAGAGCCATAAAAAAAAGGACAAGGAATGTTATTTATAAATATTTTTACTGTTTTCATCCGCTATGATTTTGCGAAAATGTACGTTATAATAATGTTAAGATTAGTAATGGATAAAGTAATGTGCAGTTACAGAAGTTGTGAGTGGGGTGCTATAAGTGGATGAGTGACCTCTGTTTTTCATTCAAAAAGTACGAATCTTAAAAAAAAAAAAAAAAAAAACCCGGGAATGCAGGAAGTTCAAAAACAGATACGCAACATGAAGTGAAATTGTAGAGATCATTGGCGACTGGGTGGCATCCAAAAAACAGAACTTCAAGATGATTTTATGTACTGGTGCTATTGGCTGCTACTTCATGAAAGCAGGTAAAGCTACAGTGGATAGCGTCAGCTAAAAACGCGAAGGCTACCATTTCAAGTTGCTACATAGACAACTGTGACGGCGTGTTTCTAGTGCAGAGTAATTTTTCTTTTGTCGATAAGAGATGAACGAACCAAGACGGGGATATCGAATTCCAGTCTATTCAGCATACTCTTCCGAAAGACTGTAAATCCGCCACCTAGTAACAGTTTCAATCCGATAAACGAAACACCATCAACAGAGAATCGTTGTGTACTATTTTTTATTTCCATTTAGACTTAATGATGACGGGATATTTAAAGGCGGGAAAGGATAGCGGGAAGGAACTAAGCTTTGGCGTTTTGAAAGAACCATTCGCTTGGAGTCATATGGGGAAAAATTGAAAGCCGAAAGCTGAACGTGTTGAGCGTTACGATCACGCATCACGCTGCGTTAAGGTATATCGTACCGTACTAAGGGTCGTAGATTCGATGCCTGCTCTATAATTTTATTTTCCATGTACGTTCTTTTTTGGTAGTATTCGCTGTCTCTGAAGTGAAGATAAAAGTAATGTGGTTCTCACGGCTTCTGTTGTTTCCCGTTGGAGGTAGAACTCTGCATTAACATTTAAACCTTAGGCAGCATAAAGGCGGTAACGAGGTCCGAGCCATACTCCAGCCATTCCCTACCTCAATGGACAGCAGGATGAGTTTATCTGCGTAGCAGTTTCTGACGTTCAGCTTCGAATAAACAAATTCGGCTTTGTTGGGCATAGAACTCCCGTCTATTTCACTATTTGTACCGTCACAAAATTCATTTTTACAATAAATGCACTATGATTGTAGGGAACACCAGTTTATCGAGGAAGTGCATGACAACATCTGCGCAGAGAAATTTTGTGGAGTGAATGGACTTACTATTACATTATTGCAATTACCTATTAGGCTTTTGTATTCGGATGTAAGACCTTCTGCTAACTGAAGCACACCATGTAAAATTATATTGTTTTATGAATCTAAAATTAAAACTCCAAAATTAATCTCATATATAATCGTTTACACAATTTGAATTTAGTAATGTTTAAACTGGTACTTCCATTTTGATTAATACTCAAATGCTTCTGCTCCTTGTATTAAAACATTTATTTACACAATCAACAGGATCCACATTTTCTGTAATTTTAACAATTTCTCCATTCACTTCATATATTAATAGTAACATATTAACGTCTTCTTCTTGACTTTTATCGTAAAAAATATTAGTCTTATTAGTTTCTTCATAATCCGCAGTCTATATTTAGTTGAACAATGTCACACAATCTCTGACATGACATGCAGCCATAATTACTGTTATAAGTTGGCTTCCATACTCAAAAAACGAAAATATCAGACACCAAAATTTAAATTGTTTCAAATAATTCCCCTACAGGTGTTGAAGTAAAAGTAACGAAAACATGGATACGGTTCATATTCTTTACTGGCCAAACGAGAATGGGTGGCAGAGAGTGGTTTGCGCCAAAACAAGTTTCTACTTTGTGCGTTTCAATCCCGAATAGCACGAGGAAGAAAGAATTCATATGAGCTTCAGGGCAGCACCTTATTTCTCTAATCTTATCTCCCCTGTCATTGCGACCGAAATAGGTTTTTTGGACGAAGTGTTTCATCACACTTGTAATGGAAAGTGAGAGTAGGCATTTTTACCAATTAATGCTAACAAAACTTACGACGCCTGTCTGCCACAGAATCCCATCCCAATCTGCGTATGAATTCTGTGATGCTTTCTTTAATGACGGTAGCAAGCGGTCACGAATCACACGCAAATTCTCCGTTCTTTCTCTACAACATCAATCGATCCTTTGCGATACGGATCCAAAAAACCATAACAATACTCCAAATGTGAACGCATACCAGTTTTTTGCGCTATCTGTTTTCTTGTGAGCGTCATAGTTCTCAACATTAGACTCATGAACCGCAGTCTACAATTAGCTCTTTCTGCAACCGAAGTAATGTACAGTATTTTGCTTTGCACTGTTACGCCTACTTTGAACTCCACAACAAACGGTTTCTTTTTGTTAGTAATATTCGTTTTCTTGCCTATTCTTCAACTTAGAGAAAGTGGCCATTCACCGCACCATTCCGAAATTATGTATAGATGGCGGTGTATTTCTAAACAGTCGTCAGCATTCCTTACTTCCCTTTAGATGACTGCATCATCAGTGAACAATCTCAGACGGCTATTCACGTTGTATTCAAGCTCGTTTATAAATGTTGTAGTCCTGTTAAACTTACTTGAAGTGGCCTAGTGGCTCAGTGGTTAAGGCGTCTGTCTGGAAACCATAATGTCCTCGGTTCGAATTTCTGTATCGGCTTTACCTCTGGTGCAGCTTGTTGTGCAACACAAAGTATATTAGAACGCTTTCGTGCTTCAGATTTCACGTTAAACTTTAGGTCCCCTTTACCCGGTAGGATTACCAGGCTAGGTTAGGTAAGGAGGTAAGGAAATGGCTTTCCTATTGTTGATACGAGGCTTATTACGTCTTCTTAGGGAGGGTTCAACCAATTCGGGTAGAGGACCTTGCTTTTTTGAAGTGAAAACGCCTATAGTCGCTAAATCTATGAGTTCGCAAGAAACCACCTTTTAGGCGTCAGATTGCGGCCGTCACGGCCACCTGTTGGGCGTATAATATGCGCGCAGGACGTTTTTCGCAAAATCTTTATTCAAACACACGGTTTTACCCGATTTTGATGGAATATTACATACATATACTTTAAAACAAATAGAAAGCGCTATTGAGGTTTGATTTACAGAAAAATAAACCTTCACCTTGTCACCGTTGTTCATACAAACCCACAGTTTTTAGGAATTGTATTTGATTATATGAGCTACGCCGGGACGTTCTTGGCAGGCCCCTGAAGAAAGGAATTAACCATCTCTCCTCTGACACAATAGCTTGGTACATCTCCTTCGGGAACATTCGATAAACCGATGGGTTATGAATTAAGTTAGTTTTTTAGTTTTTCAAGTGAAAACTTCTTTGGACGCATTGGGGGATTTTTGGATGGGTAAAATCTAATGAGTTTGCATTACCGACATGCTAATGTTAATAGTATATCCGTTGCAGTCAGGTGGCTCAGTGGTTAAGGTGTCTGCCTGGCAACGAAAGGTCCCCGGTTTGAATCTCTGTGTCGGCGGGTTTTTTCATAGACAATTAACCCGACCTTTACATCGATCATACCTTCGTGTGTAATGTGAAGTACGCCAGCATGCTTACGTTGTTCGGATTCCAGGTTTAACTCTATGTCCTCTATACCTTGTAGGACTACCAAGTTAGGTTAAGGCGGCTAAGGCAGAGGCGGAATGCGCAGGCATTAGAAACCTGGTCACCAAACCATTACAACCACACGGGATAGCTGTAAGTATGACGTGTTGCAGGCATGATATTAAAAGTTTTAAGTTTTCACTTCTGTCGGCAGCCCCAAATTACTGTCATACTTGTTTAATAAAACAATAACAACAACGACGACGACGACGACGAATATGACGATAACGACATCGATGACGACGAAGACGACGACGACGACGAAGACGACGACGACGACGACGAAGACGTCGAAGACTATGACGACGATAACAATGACGACGATAACAACGACGAAGACGACGACGAAGACAATGACGACGATAACAATGACGACGAAGACAATGACGACGATAACAATGGCGACGAAAACAACGACATCGACGACGACGAAGACGATGACGACGACGACGAAGAAAATGACGACGAAGACAATGATGACGATAACAATGACGACGATAACAATGACGAAGACGACGACGACATCAACGACGAAGAAGACGACGACGACGAAGACAATGACGACGATAACAACGACGAAGACGACGACGATGTCAATGACGACGATAACAATGACGACGATAACAACGACATTGACGACGACGACGACGAAGACAATGACGACGATAACAAATGACGACGATAACAATGACGACGATAACAACGACATCGACGACGACGACAACGAAGACAATGACGTCGATAGCAATGACGACGATAACAACGACATCGACGACGACGACGACGACGAAGACAATGACGACGATAACACTGACGACGTAGACGACGACGAAGACAATGACGACGATAACAATGACGACGATAACAACGACATCGACGACGACGACGACGAAGACAATGACGACTATAACAATGACGACGATAACAACGACGAAGGCGACGACGAAGACAATGACGACGATAACAATGACGACGAAGACGACGACGAAGACAATGACGACGATAACAATGACGACGATAACAACGACGAAGACGACGACGAAGACAATGACGATGATAACAATGACGACGATAACAACGACGAAGACGACGACGAAGACAATGACGTCGATAACAATGACGACGATAACAACGACGAAGACGACGACGATGACAAAGCGACGACGACAACAACGACGTGTGGCACGTCTGTTGTAACATGTATATTAGAAGAAGTTTTTCCATGAGCGAAGAGTTATTGCTTCTGGAAGTCGCAAACTATGTTAGAAGCGTGTATCCCTCCTCTACATATTGACATCTCAATCGTTAGGTTTGGTCAGTTGGTTTAAAAGGACACTCGTTTCGTAACGTTTTTTTTTGGTGGAATACATGACCAACAAGGTGTATGACGTTCAAACTACTCGTGTCATGAAAATAGTGTGAAGGCTGTGCGGCTTTCTGATATTGGTCCTGAATCACCCCAGTCTCTGTCCACTGCCAGTACTTCCCTCGTCGGAGTGGAAGCCAGGGTCCGCAGTAAAGCTGTCGGCAGCAGTGAGAGCTGCTGTGAATCGCACTCGGCCGCTACGGTCCTCTGGCACGCACAGTAGTAGCCCCCCCACGCCTAATTGAAATTGAACCGCGCTGCCCCTGATTCAGACCACAGCGAGCTCCCAGGCCTTCATACGAAACTGACCGCAAGTGACTAGAAAAACAATGACACGACGGTCATTAATAACTAACTAGATGGAGCGTGCGAACATTTCGAGAATGATATTCGATCAATAACGCGGTTGGTGGTTCGTAGTAGGATGAAACAAGAAGTGGCTCGTTTGTAACAATTGTTTGTTTTATTAACTGAAAGAAAAACACTTACAACGACTTACGAAACATTTAGAAACGATGAAATGTTTCCCAAACACAAAAATAAATATCCGAAAAGCTGTACTTACTCTAGAAAAAACACACAGTTTATCCATATCTCTGTAATATGTCGTGTTGCAATCTAGCAGTAACGCGATCAATTCTTATTGATACGAGCGAAGCCCAGCGGTTATGCTCTGAACTAGCTCATATTGTAGCGGTAATGCAATCATGGCCGGTGCGAAAATTTCGATATGTTGTGTTGCTATCTAGCGGAATGCGATCACTCCCTATCAACGTCAGCAAAGACTAGCCACTAGCATCTGAACTATCACATACCCGTGACCATGATTGCTCATAATTTTGCCATTTATGGGTTGAATTTTTTCTAAAAAAATCGTTTTGTAATTAATGATGTTACCAAAGCGCAGTCATAGATGAAGAGGGAACTTCGCATATTTGCTGATAAATTAGATCCAAATCTAAGTCGCCGGTTGTGAAGGTTAATGGATTAATTAGTTATTCCTCGTACTGTGACTCAATTATGATGGTAATTAGTAACGTAGTTCGCGTCACAGTGATTGCTGGATTTTCACACTTCAAATTCTGGGGCCTAGTATCATCACCACATACTCTTAAACATTGTTAACGAGCGTTGTGGGTGAGTGATTAATGCTCTGGCCTCGCATTCGGGAGGACGGCGGTTCGAATCCCCTTCCGGGCATCGAGATTTGAGTTTTCAATAGTTTCCCCAAATCACTTCAGGCGAATGCTGGGATGCTCCCTTCAAAAGTCCATGGCCGAATTCCCTCCCGTTCCTTCCCCCCAATCCCATCCCGCCTCTAATGACCTCGACGTCGACGAGGCGTAAAGCAATAAGTAATAAAAAAAAGTAAATATTGCTCTTCACTGAAACATCACTTATTGGAAGAATATACTGTCAGAATCACTACATACATCGTAATTAAATCAGATCCCGATGCTTTAGTGCTTTACAGTAACTGATTTTTTTTTAAAAAAAATCCATTGCTCATTATTCTACTCTTACATAGTCCCATGTTCATTCCAGCCGTATTCGTCTGTGATCCGCGTAACATATACTACTCTTTCGTCGTGGCGGCAATCCCAGACATTCCTGCACACTGCCAAATTAAACTCTACTCCCTTCAACGACTCCAAGAACTACTCATCTCTTGTAACCTGTGAATACATTAATACATACAGTTCATTATTTACAAACATAAGGATATGAGAAAGCGCAATATCGTCACGCGGTCTGCCAATCACATGTAAACTCATCATCAAATCGGTGACAATTACGTAAGGAATATAAAAAGCAGTTACAAAGCGGGCAACTATTTTCTGTATTTTGTCATGATAAGAACTCACGACAGTTATATTCGTTATCTCCTTCATATATGGGGTTACAGTTTTTCAAGAACTCGCTTTATCAACAACCGAACATACGAAAGAGGAAAACGAGCACAACTTTTATTGACAAGTGACAGGCGACTAATCTGGAAGTAGGATGTCATGTTACGTTCCTCACCTACACTCCAAATCATGGACAGAGAAGAAACGGAATATTAGCTAGAGAAACTAAATTCCTCAGAACTAAGTAGGGGTAACGAGAAAATAAGAAATTTAAAGACATTGTAAAGGTACAGGATAGAGGACAAGGGTCAAACGCTATGGAACCGAAACGAGAATAAGGAATGGCACAATACCAGAAAAAAAATGCAAGAAAAGATCACAAAGAGGAAGATGATTGCTAGAGGACTAAAATATTGAGGAGGGTATTGGAAATAGGTTGTAGAATATCATCTCGGATAATTCTACATGAATTTAAAATCGATTTGATGTTTTCTGAGTTTTTAGTATTTCAACTACATATCTTTGTCACTTTAATAAGTTTCTCTGCAAAACCAAATTCTCTCATATTTCCTATATATACTTGGGATCTATATGAATGCTGTCATATGCTTTTTGGAATTCACTAAGAACTTCCACAATCCTGTGTTACTTTCTCATAGCAAAACCACGAACCATGATTTGTTTCTCTTCCAGCTCTGTATTTGCTTCGTTAACTCACTATGTCTTAAGCTGGGATCTGAGCCCGATAACACTTCGAGTTCGGCCTTCTATTAATTTTATAAATTTGACTTCAGTCTTTGGAACACTTTATCGACTTAACTTGAGGAATGTAAAGATTTCCTGGTCTTTCGTCGATTAAAAAGGAAGTTATACTACGGTAGTTAGATTACTATGCTCGTAAACGCTGCTCAGGTGTTTACTCTAATATGGTAGCTTCAAACACAACAGGCGGCATATACAACAAATCAGATACATAAATTAGAGGGGCTGCAAAGGATGAAGGATATTTCTCCGTATGCATGAAAATACTAACTGATCTGATGAAGACATTGCATGGCGAGTGATTGCAAAACATTGGTGTGTACGTAAAAGCCAAACCTGAACTATAATGCTTCGCTTATTTTTGGACTATAGAGTAATAGACGAAAGGGTCAGGGAAAATATTAGGTGTTGATTTCAGAGTAAGGAACGGTGAAAATTTTTCGTTTGTAAGGAAGTCAGGTACAGGTATTAGTTATAGAGAAAGGTATTAAATACTACATCGGACAAGATTAAATAATTTAGATCAAAAATGCTTATGACACATAAGTAGATTTTTATGAAAATTGGCATGGGTGCATCAGCTTAATCGGAATTTAGTAACAGTAATGTCTAAATTCTGTCATTAGTTAGTAAATTTTTGTGATCATACGACTAAGCGACATTGTTTCCATTTGCCACTCATTCCTTCTGTGTCGTGGTTGGACCTACAGTTTATCATGTTATCCCAACCACATAGTTTCCTAGAGAACACATACGAACAAAACGAAAGCCGTCAAGATTTCTAACCGCAGCGACATATGAACCTGGGACCCTTAAGTATCAGTGTGAGCGTTTCATTCGAGCAACTAAACTGCTCTCTGACTTTAGATATGGTAATTATCAAGCTCGGTTCATAAAAATCAAATACACCGTTAAAGCATTGTGCAAATTAACAACTTTAAACACATTTAGGCCAGTACTTCGCAACGTCAAGTGCATTCTATGTTGTTCGAAACAGATCATCTTTGTTGCAGGATGATGGGCACATAGGGCACTCGAGCATATGGTTCATAATTTGCTCTTCGCCACATTCGCACTGAATATTGGTAGGATCAGTATAACCCCATTTCACTAGGTTTTCCTTGGACTTGCCCACTCCTGTTCGCAATCGATTTAACGGTCACCAGACGTTCTAGTCCTTTTCGTGACCAGTGTCAGTGGTCCTGAGATGTTAGGGACCTTTATTTTCCACAACTCTACTCTTGCCTTTCCAGGAGACCCAATTAGTTCCCGTGATGTTCCCAGGAAGCTTTTACTGGATTTGAATCTCTGGGCTGGTGGTATATACAGGGCCGGCGCTACGAATTTCGGGCCCGGGGTAAAATCCGTGACGTTTTTTTTTTTTTTTTTTTTTTAGCTCTACAAACTGGGTGGGGGACAATAGGCGGCGGATCCTTGGATTCATGACCTCCTACAGTCGGTGATCGGGGCCCCCCATCAGCAGGCGGTCCCCGGGTACTTTTAACCCGCTTACCTCCCCCCCACCTAATGCCAGCCCTGGGTATATATGGTCGTGCAGTGGATGAGCGCTTTCCCGTCCTACTTTTGTCCTCTCCTTGTTCGCAGCCAGTTCTCTCCGGATACTGGGTGGTGCAATCCCCGAAAGTTTGGGGTAGGCTTTAGGCAGCCTGTCACTAGGGGATCGTGCACAAACTACGTGGCTCATTCCAGGGAGGGGGGGTTCCGAGCCAGGCCACGTAGCTTTCCTTTCATAACATTTTTTGACAGTTAAAATGATGAACTGAACTCACAACAGCATGTGAATATTTATTTCCCTGAGTTAATTATCTCCGTATGTAATTTTCAATAGTATGACAAGAGAAAAACAGTACAAAATGTCTTCTGGAATCAAAAGTGAAAAAAGCTACGTGGGGGGGGGTTAAAGGCAAAAGCCACGTAGGGCTACATGGGGGGGGGAGGGGGGGTTCACAGGAGGCCAAAGTGGAGCTACGTGGTTTATGCACGCTCCCTATTCTACAGGTGTTATTGAGGGCTACATCCACCTGTTTGGTGTGAGATAATGAGTACCATACTGGGCATGCATATTCTGCAACAGAGTAACAAAGGTCCATTGCTGATGTACGTATAGTTTGTGGTTGTCTGCCCCACTGTGATCCACCTGGGTGTGGTAACGTCAATGAAGGATTAGGCAGTCCTGAACCCGTATCACTGGTCCGCTCTGGAACTCGCTTGAGGCAGGCTCCTGGCGCCGCAAACCCGTCCCGTGACGTCACCGGCGCCTCTCAATAGCCAGTAATTGTCTGCCTCGAGGGTGGTCCATGCGCTGCACACACGTGCGGGAGCAACAAACACTCTCACGGCCTTCCCTTCAATACCCACGAGTCATTGCTCAACTCAAGGTTTTCATGTAAACAGGAAGGTTATTTGTCTCAAGACTCTCGTTTGGTACTTCAACCATCGTCAAAAGCGTAACTGAGGAGGTTATCGACAACGATCCAGCAGCCTGGTCTACAATGAGGACGAAGTCGATCATTTGTTTTATTGGGGAGTCAATCACATTTCACCGGGCGTCCTCGACTGACAAGGGAAGCGGACTCGGAAGCAAGCATAGTGTATCGCAGGCAATCGGTCAGTCTTGACACTGAGCTAAGGAGAGCCAGGACGTCTGCAGAGGCAAAAGTCTGCGATGCGTCTTAAAAATCAGAGACGGCTGGGGCAGTTTTGTACGAAATCACACCCTCATTCTCCAAGCATACAAACTTTGTCTCGAGTCTTTTCTTTGAAGTGTAGTGTTCATTAGTGATACATTGCTGTGCTTTATCTTGTTGTGGTCTTGTACACCCACATAATAAATAAAACACCTGTAACGTTATCAGATCCCTCCACTTCGCCGTTGGAAACAGATTGATTCTTATGTTGCAATCTGCATCTCAACCAGAAAGCTGCCACTGTCTTATTCGCAGCTTCCTCTGACACCAAAACAAGAAAAATCTTGGACAAAATCAAGGACCCTCAAAGAAAAGTTTTTTTTACGTGAATACTTCTAGGATTCTCCAAAAGCCAGCCTGGTGGACAACCGCTAACACGCAGGACTGGCATTCCGGAACACGCGGTTTCAATAACCAATCATTATCCAGATTTCGGTTTTCTGGGGTTTTTGTAAATGATTCCATGTGAATGACAAGATGGGTGCTTGCTTTTCTTCGTATATCTTGTTTCACACCAAGTTTCTTTTTAAAAAATCCGTGTTGGTTCGATGTAATTAATTGGTTGTCTTCCACGAACTGTGTTGGGAGGAGTAATGGACAAGTTTATAATATAATAATTGATAAAATTGCGATGAAGCGCACACTTCCTACACACCCATCCCTCTCCCTTCCACCTGCAGTCCACTTTTGCCCTCAACCAATTTTTACTTTAAATTCTTTCAGTGTTTTCGGTAAATATTCATTACTTCCCTTTGGCAATTTATTCCAATCCCTTACACCCTTTCATACAAAAGAAAATTTTCCCACACCCTTATGCCTGAAATCAAGTGCTAGCTTGTGGTCATGGTCATTTTTACCCTTCCATCCACCTCTCTTAATTTTCCCACCAATATCTTTCCACGCTTTATCACCAATATAGGCCTTTACATTCCCATGACTGTCTTCACCCTCCTTCTATTCTCCAATGAATCCCACTCCAGCTCCTTTACCATATTAGCTACCGATTGTGTTTTGCGATAATTTCCAAAGACAAATCTAGCAACCCTTTTCTGCACTCCCTCCAACTCCTGTATTTGATACCCAAAATATGGGTCCCATACTGCACCACCATATTCCAGCAGTGGTCTAACCAAAGTTTTGTACCCCAATTCCCTTACTTCTCTAGTGCATCCCCTCATCACTCATTTCAATATGTGAAGGATTTTGAACCCCTTCCCTACTACCTGCCCAATGTATCCTGCCCAGTTAAGTCTGAGGCAAGTTGTAACGCCGCTTACAAGGATGTATGCCGCAACGAGAACATGATATTACTGGCATCGTATTCAAATACTGACCGGCAAATAGTAGTCTTGTGAACATTGTTTTGTAGAATGGGTAATTAATGAAAAACAGTTGTTTGTCAATAATGTACGAGTTTTTATCAACACTGCATCCCATTTCAGCTTTAAGTTTCTCGCGACAGACTTCTATGAAGGAAATTAATACGGTGCCCGGTAGGCAGCTAATCCCCGGCAAACAAGCCGTCTTGCCATATGCCTGCAGTTTTTGATCGACTGCCGCACTGAATTAATTTCGCAGATAAAATGATGGATGGCTGTAATCATGCGCCCTCGCAAACACTATGACCCGATACAGATTATAGCGACAGATTCATTAAATCCAGCAGATACCGCTGTACTGTCGGGTTTCATCTTAGTCACTTTGTAACGTAACGTTTAGTAAGGTGTCACAAAAACAGCCACAAAAACCAAGGCAGTTTATCATCTCTTCCAACGATAAAGCGTAAAAAGTTTTAAAATCAATTTAAAGGGAAATTTGGTTACAAAACATTTCAGGATATTTCATTTGCACAAATATATATATATATATATATATATATATATATATATATATTTTAAAAAAGGTTATTTCTTAATATATCGTAAGATAAGAATAAATAATATGTTAATGAAGTTACTTTATTTTTTTATAACAATTAAACTGAATTGCAATATATCAGCATAAAATTCAATGCTTAGTTGAGAGTTTTCATGAAGGCAAAGTATTTCATAACTTCTCGAAAACTTAGTAAAGATCCTCAAAACTTTGATTTCAGTGTATAAAAAAGGATCAAAAAAGCAGAAGACAGTTTACTATCCTTACTGACACTAAAGGAGTTTTACACTAAGAGCTTTTAAAACAATCTTAAAGGGAAAATCAGTTTTAAATTAAGTTAAAGCAATTTCGATTTAATACATTAATTTATTACAACGCAATTAAAATCCATTATGAGAAAAGTACGGTATATGGGTTATTGCAAAAAGTACCAAATATTTTGTAAGGGTTTTTTTTTCGTCATTCTCTGGACTGGTTTGATGCAATCCTCCGTTTCTTCCTATCTTGCACTAACCTCTTCATCTCGACATACCTCTTACAACTTACTTCTACAGTTATCTGCTTCACATATTATACAGTTTCCTTCTACTGTTTCCTCCATTAGCAAATTAACCAATCCCGTATGTCTTAAAATGTGACTCACCAGCCTGTCTCTTCTTTCTGTAATACTCTTCCATAAATCTATCTCTTCACCCACCATCTCCAAAAGCCGTTTAATTCTGTACCTTATCTGTCCATTTCATTTTCAGCATCCTTTTATAACACCACATCTCAAATGCTTCAATTTTTCTTCTTTCTGAAATTCCTACGCTACAATAAATTCTGTGTTCCACACATTTAGTTTTAAAGAGCTCTTTCTGAGTCCTAGATCAAAATTTAAAACTAAAAGATTTCTCTATAGTGTGGTGTGACAGCGTCACCCACAATGAATATAATTAAATTATTATTAATTATATTCATAATTCTTTTTTATTATATTCAAGTTTATTAATTATTTATTCTTGCAACATGTAAATAATTGTAAATAATGAGGGTTGTCTGAATAGATTAAACGTGTGTTTAAACCAGGGCGGCCAAAGGTATAGTTTGTTATAAATTTAATTTTTCTGTAAACTCATGGCTCAGAAAGGTTGAATATTGAAGGCGGGAAACTGCCATTTCGGACGGTTGAGGGTGGAACAATAGCGAGCGAGGCGACTCGGCGGCGCCGGGCCAGCCCGGCTTCAGTTCCGTTTGAAATAGGACGATGACCTACCCCTACCCTGCTACTGCCCCGAAGGCCAAGTAGAAAACGCGCGGAGGGAGACGGCGAATGCGGCGCGTGGTATTAAACACGTGACGACGGAAATGTGTAGATAGCCAATCCTGAACATTTATTGGGGTCTACAATACTAATTCCGTTGAGTTCTTTTACATGTGGAGTGCAACTAGCCGAGGAAGAAGAAGGAGGCCATTTTAGACGACACTTGGGTCCAAGACGAGCTGATGAACGGACGTGTCAGCCGACACGCTCTCGACTGATGATCATTGTATGGTTGATCATTCTTGCTTTGGGAAGCGAGATGTTGAGTGGCATGCCTGCCATTACCTGGAAGTTATTCTAATAACGCGGTCGTAGCCGCTTATTTAGCTTCCATAGCTGCAGTGACATTGTATATGTCGCTCACCATCACGGCGATGATTTCATGGTAATGTACCAGAAACGACGGTCACTATTCATTGGGTTTTAACAGACTTGTGAGCCCTTAAGCGACGCCTGAGATTAAGACTCTGTTCCCGTCACTTAAATTCTGAGCTAGCTGAATTTATATTCCACTTTTAAAATTTTCAAGCATCTTGCTATTTGTTAATTCAATTTTGATGCTTTTCTTTCATTTATACGGCGCCCCTGGGATTTTCCTTTGTACAGTAAAATGTTAGCTTCAATTTGATGGCCTGTGTTGCCATATTATTCAATGTTAACTTTTCTGTTTTTATTATTTGTTGAAATATTTCATTCAGTTTTGTTTGCTTTCATCGGCGAATTGTAAACGTCGGGTATTGCTTGTTTTGCTGATTCAATTGTGTTTAACGTAACGTTAGTTACTACCCGACCTTGTAAAGGCCATAAGACTCAATAAATGAGGTATTATTTTGTGTCTAAATTTCATGGTTCTAGTTAAACCCTTTTGATCCCCTTTTAAGTTAGCATATTTATATGTTTTTCATTTTTTCAGGATTTAATTATAAATCCCCCCTCCCTTTTTATGCAACTGATATTCACATTTGGTCGACCCCAAATTGTACCTAATACAATAGGAAGATGGCTCTTTTCGCTAGTGCTATTCTGCTTTTAACATCATTGTTGCTTCGACCATCAGTTTTAATTCTACTTCATACAACAGAATTCAGTTCCGTCTCCTATACCATTTTATTCTATTTTTATATTTAGTCAACTATTACTGCTATCATTTCTGCTACATTTCATCACTTTTGTCTTGCTTTGGTTTCGGTCTAATGCCTCCAAAGATTTTTTTTATGTGCAATCGTACATTCATCGCAAACGATCAATTTGCAATGCTTCAGAACTTTGACCATCGCACAGTTCATCGAAAGGTTGCACGTTGGAGTTTCATTGATTTGCGTGTTCAACGGCAACCTGAATTCTGAATGAGATGTTTGACTGCCTTCCAACAACGTAGCTGTAATTTCTTTCTGCGAGCAAATAGTTGCCAAAATTAATCAGATCAAAAAGTTCTTTTCAGTTCCAATCGGGACGTCCAAGAGGGAAACCCCTCTGATTCCATCGTACACAACTTCCATGAACATATCTTTGCTGCCACTTCATCAGTGGAACATTCGTTTGAAATGATTCTCTCAATGCATCACAATCATATTGTTTTTTCGCGTTTCAAATGATTAAATTGATTAAATGTGTCGTGCATCAGACCAATGGGCGCTCTGGTAAGTAGTTATTGAGGTAATACTTTGTTTGATATCATCAAGCACACGCCTCAATTAATATCAATGGATTAGAAATAAAATAACTAATTTTGTTGGACTAATCGCGAAACAACACACAACACAATACTAAAAAATATTATTTTTGTTTTCATTTAGGCTGGAATGCGTTTATCCAGATTTTCCAGTTTTATTAATAGAAAATATTTAAGTTAATTCCATCCTGGGAGCATAAGTAACTAAAAAAATAATTAATTACGCATATCCATCGCTCAAATCCTCAAGTTTGACCTTACTTGCGTTATAATCTTATAAGAGTTTAATTTTCCGTAGAGATTATTTACAGATATCATTGTGTCATTATCGATAAATTACAACGATGCAAATATTATAGTTGTTCAAACAGCATGACGCAGGTGATATCTATTAGTAATGTAACCGACCATACGATAGTAATGATGGGCTTTTGAACTCCTATATAATTATATTATCCCTTCCCACATGTCAAAATTATTGACGTAATATTTGACGCGGAAAAGCTCGACAGTTCCTTGATTTTGGTCGGAGTCCATTTTCTTTTCACTTCTAGCTAATTTCTCATCTCCAGTTTCCTGGGTGTGGTAGCTAAGCTGTCACCTCTTCTCCCTGTTACTTTAGATCTTTTGTTACTACATGTCTTCTCAGTTGATTCTTTTTGCATCCCCTCTTATTTTACAGCCTCTTATCATAGCGTCCTTGGCATCACTTTCAGCATTAATCCTTTTATTCCCTACAGAAGTATTTCTCTTCTATTCCCGTGACTGTTCTCATCACTACATGAGTGACGCATACATCAGCAACAGGTGCTTTGGAGACGACATTAATCCAATTAACTTCGTTCCTCATTTTATTTCTCCTGTTTTTCACATTCATTATTCTGAAAAAAATTTCCTTCACATCTTTCCACCAATCCGACGAATGTAAACCGAAGCAAAGTAAAAGTGCACAGTTGTTTATAAAATGCAGGTTATCCGAAATTGGCCACCAAAGTTTTGCAGAAGGCTGTGTTCTCACTCAGAGAGCAAAGTGGTGTGTCGGCCGTTTGCTCCTTCCCCGAATATTTTTCTCGGCAGTCTTTTTCCTGGCGTTCAGCTTCGATGAAAAATCCTGGACGCTATATAGAATCGAACCACGGCAGTCCAAGACGTAAACAGAACCTCCGCCGAATGACCTACCGGGGCTGCCAAAATTTTTCAGATGTAATATAAATTTCAGACCGAGCGTGGTGGTGTAACGGCTAGCGTTCTGGCCTCGCATTCGGGAGGATGGCGGTTCGAATCACCGTCCGGGCATCCAGATTTGGGTTTCCATGGTTTCCCCAAATCACTCCAGGTGAATGCCGGGATGCTTCCTTCAAAAGGCCATGGCCGAATTCCTTCCCATTCCTTGCCCCCCATCCTTTCCCGTCTCTAAAGACCTAGTTGTTATAGGAGACATTAAGCAGTTAAAAAAATAATAATAAAAAAAATAAAAATAAAAATTTCAGAGGTAAAATAGTAGAGTAAATTAAATGTTTATTCCTTTTTTTTGTTAATGGCATTGGCAACGGAGGCCATACAGCCAGCTCAATGTAATTATTATTGTTTTCAGTGTATAAGTCGTCATCCAGCACATATATTGCATTTTTCCAATTTATGGACGCCACAGGACGAACAGGACATTCACACAACACTTAACATCCATGCCCGCGGCCGGATACGAACCGGCGGCTTCGGCACGCGGAGCTAGCACTCTAGCCCCTACGCTACCGAGGCCGGCGTCGGCTGTTTATTCCTATTAATGGCAGTGAAGGTAATGTATCGGTGAGAGGTAGGGAGCGATGAAACATAGGGAATGTTTTCGGCAGCATTCGGTGTAGTGAGTTCCCGTTTTTGCCCCGTGGACCCGGAACTGCAAACACTTGCTCCCACGGGTCTGTTGCTGACGTCACGGATGACATCTGGCGGCGACTTGCGGAAGGGCAGTGCCGGGACGGACCTGTCCACAGCGTCCCGTAGTGAAGTACTCGAGGAGATGTTTCGTCCCGTAAGCCTATTTGAGAATATAAGATACGTCAGCTAAATGATTGTGGGGTGCGTGACGAATTGCTACTGGAGGACATCTGGGATATCATCAGATAATAAGTAAATTGTGCACTAAACAATGAGGAAGCGACAGGCTGGAAATTCCTTCGTCTGTTACAGAGGCAATGAATGGCTGTACCAGAGATGTAAAAAAATTATCCTATGAAACCTTAGCCACGTACTTCCCATCTTTCGTTTCGTATATTGGAACAGTCAATATTGGACGTTGTCAGGTTCCTCGTGGTTTTAATCTGATAATTAAGTAGTCCACAATGTACTTCAGCTAAAACTTTTGTTTATTTTCACCAAACACGATGTCAACGATACTGCTTACATGCATAGATACAATCCAGAGATACTACTAACGCAGTCCTTGGCAGTTTCAAAGTGAATCTGTAAAAACTAACTTGTCCTTCTGCTGGTTTCTTTATATAGTCTCCATCGAAATTTTTAGAACTCATCAAAAACCAGATATTTCTCGAACATTAACAATTACCCAAACAATTAAACACATAAAAAAAACAATCAGAAATAGTACTCAAACACTTAACATCATTACAAAACGATCATAAATTGAAATTAAAGATACTTAAACACAAAATTATTTACAGAAATCATTTTAAACTGTAGAAAATTGTCCTTTATACATCGTAACTTGCATTAATACTTGGAATTACAAACATTTAAGCAATTCTCTTGCACAATTCGGTTCTTAAATATATTAAATGGCCTTTAAATAATTTCTTTTCATAAAATAACGTCTATATACACTGATTTACAAAAAATTGCAAAACAAACATACCAGATCATATTCAAGCAAACTTTAGCTCACTACAGATACTTCATTAACTAGAATTCTATTTAAAGTTCAGGTATGATGTCTGTTACAACGTGGCTTACGGATGACAAGTAGATGATTCCATGACCTAACATCACAGGCCTCTCAAGTAAGAGACGGTAGGATGATCTTGACACAAAAGCGGCAATATCAGGAAAATGGGCCAGAAGTACCTTCGGAGAAGAAATAATATTATGAGAATCTGATGACCAAATAGTGCCAATTAATGTAATCGCACTGTAGAATCACAGTATCGGTGAGATAATTTGAATTTAAGATAGATCTTTCGTACACAATCTGTTGAAACCTGCTGGGAAAATACCAGATGGTGAAAACTGCTTCCAAACAGCTTCGTTTAGCGTAGGCGCAGTTACAGGATATTAGCTACCTTGTCCACGGGGCGGTAGACTAAAACGACATTCCCAATCGACCTTCAGGCGGTAGGTAAAAATATTTGAAAACGATTATATTTCTGAGCGAACTGTTATTTGTTTGAATTTTAGGAGTAATCTCTTAAAGCTCGGCAGTAAAACTGCTGCTTGGAATCTATACCACCTGAGATATGAGCTTGCCTCGAAAGCTGCGAGATAATACCAGTTTTGTACGTCCTTGCTTTGAATGTTGTGATCACCTGAGGGAAATTTTATTGACTTCAGCAGCCGAAGCACCTCACGTGTTCTATCAGGTATATGGGCGATTTATAGCCGTTATATCTGAGGGCAATAAAGATATTTCTCTGCTTCTTGACACTATTAATCGATAACATTTTCGTCATTCTGACGTTAACATCAAATGTTTTCAAGAAATGCTTCACTACATCTGCTTGGGAAACCGTGATGCAGTTGAAAAAATTTAGTGGTATAACACTGGTTAAGGTTTCTTACAGTTAAGATGTTTACAACGAATTTTACAAATACATTTCAGAACAACTAATTTGAAAATAGTCGGGTAACACGGAACTGCAGTTTACGTTTCAAGAACTGACACCAGTTTGCTCTTTGCATTTTTTTTTTTTAACGAACCCGCGTCCTCCAGAATGCAAGGCCAAAACCTTACCCCCCTCCCCCCCCCCACCCATCACGCTCGGTTCCTTTCTTGTTCGTAGTTGCTGCCGTTCAAATAACCTTTCTTACTGAACGTATTCCACACTAATTAGCAAAGATTGTAATATAACACTGAATAGATGAATTCTGGTTGCAGAAATCTACCACCATCAGTTACAGGTAAAATTAAAAAATGACCCGAAAATGACATTTCCGAGGCCCAGTAGCCATTTACAGTTTCTTTGTTTCAGTCTTGGAGTAAACAGACAAAATTAAATAATAAAAAAAATGTTGCAAATAAAAGGAATTTCAGTAATTTGCAATGATAAGAAACTTTTTAAAACTGATCTTGATACTAAACGCTCGTGAAAGTTACTAGTCGGCTGACTGAACCACTGTTTAGTTGGAAACGGAAACTCCCTCCCAAGAAAATTCATTTCATGCACCTCAACAAACTAAATCTTCTTTCTTGCGATTTATTTAGCAATGCTGTTGCATTATAAGGTTGAGTATGGTGTCGTGATCTGAATTCTGAAACGCAATTACAATGCCCAATTATAAATGATATTTCCTTGCGACCTTAGCTGACCAACTTCTGACAACGTTTTAAAATTGGAACCTGTTGGAAGATTGGCTTCACTTCACTTCCTACAGCGAGAACGCTATCTTTGTGGATACGTGTAAGTATGTAGTAGGTACTCGCTATACGGACTATAGAAAAGTAAACTTCTAATACGACTGTAAAATTCCCTTCTTTCCAATTGCTTCAAAGAAACAAAATCACTTAGTTCCGAAATTAACTGTGGAAAACTTCAGGGCAGACAATTACATCTGTATAAATAAAAATGTAAATGTTTGTGGGTTCAAAATCATAAATCTACAAAAGTTCTTCATCGATTGCTTTGAAATGCTGACAAAACGCTGCATTTGCACGTCGTTTTAAATACTTACCGGTGTCAATTATTTCTTTAGTATGTTTTATATCTTTGGTTTTTTCATTTCTTTGATTTTGTTATCTTTTTTTCAGTGACTTGGAGTGATTTGTTTCCTTATTTCATTTTGACTTAAATATTATTTTTTCATTTTTTTCGTTTCTTTGATTTATTTTCTTTTTGCTATTGATTTGGGGTGATTTTTTTATTATTTTCATTTTTATTTAGTTATTTCGTGTAACATTGCGTTGGAATTTAGCTGTGCTGTTAACCATTGCTTTTATTTCTACATCTACATCTACACTCTGCAGTTCACAAACATGGTGGGTGGCAGAGGGTGCTAAGCACCAATCTTAATTCTACGCATTTCAATTCCGAATAGCACGAGGAAAGAAATAATACATAAAAGCATCCGTACGGCATCTTATTTCTCGAATCTCACCCCTCCAATCATTGCGACCTAAATAGATTGGCAGGAGAAGTATTTCATTGCACTCGTTAGTCATAGAATTTCGCATATTCTCCAAAAAATGTGAATGCAAACGACGTCGTCTGTCTTCCAAACCATCCCAGCCCAATCTATGTATCAATTCTGTGACGCTTTCGTAAGGGCTGTAACAACAAGTCACGAATCGAGCGGCTCTCCTCTGCACTCTCTCAACTGAGACAATCAGAACCTTGCGATACGGATCCCAAACCCCACAACAGTAATCCAGATGCGGACGCACTAGTGTTTTGTACGCTATTTCCTTTGTTTGAGCATTACCATTCCTCAAAATACGACCTATGAATCGTAACTTAGAATTAGTTTTGCCTACGATGGAATTTATGTACAAGTCCCAATTCATGTTGCTTTGTACAATTACTCCCAGATACTTCAGGGAATCAACTATGCCAACAACTTAATTGTTTACTTTGTACTCGTGAACAAACTGATTCTTTTTGTTACTTGCACTTTTTACAATTAAGTGTAAGCTGCCATTTACGATATCATTCGGAATAGCATCCAAATCGCGCTGAATTTCTAAGCAATTGTCAGAGTACCTTATTTCCCTGTAGATAACTGCAACGTTGGAAAACAATCGCAACCTGCATTTAACGTTGCCACCTAGATCGTTTATAAAAATTAAGAAAAGAAGTCATCCAATTACACTTCCTTGAGGAACGCCCGAAGTAACATCTAGCCTTGAAGAGGCTTCCCCGTCAACAACGACATACTGTGATCGACCTGTTAGAAAATCACGTATCCATTCGAAATATGATCCGATATAACCTATGCTAGAATCTTCGCTAAAAGTCGGTGGTGCAGAATCGAAAGCTTTCTGAAAATCCAAGACGATTGCATCAATTTTTGAACCTGCGTCGCTAACTTTCATTATGTCGTGGGAAAATTTGGCAAATTGTGTGTCACACGATCTCTTCTTCCGAAATCCGTGTTGACACCGGGTAAGTAACTCGTTCTCATCTAGAAACATCATAATGCTAGAGCATATCACATGCTCCAGAATTCTACTGCAGACAGATGTTAGATATATGGGTCGATAATTCCAAGGATCACTCCGATCTCCTTTCTCCAAAACAGGAATTACATGGGCTATTTTCCAGTCAGAAGGTACTTTTTATCGTCCTAAGATTTACGGAATATATCTGAGAGAAATGGTTCAGTTTCGTCCGCGTATTCTGAAAATACTCTTACCAGTATTTATCAGTCTCTTGCGAACGGGTTCTGCTCGACAGACGAGATTATGAAGCCTGTACTCAGGAGCGCGCGACTTCGAGTCCCAGTCCGGCCATCCAGAATTCGGCTCTACATGGTTTCGTGAAATCATTCCAGGCGAATGCCGGTATGGTTTCTTCAAAATGCCGATTTCCTTGCGCTCAGTCCTCTCGCTACTCTAGTTACATCGATTCCGATCAGGCGTAAAAACACTAGGTAAAAAAGAATTTAAAAAAACTCTCGTTTTTGGAAACAAAGAGAGAAGCCGTACTTACTTTTCGCCGACTGCAGCTGACATTGGGGACATATCATCTCTGTCTGTCGCAGTACTAGATCACCATAGGAACACTGAGGAGAATTTCGTTCCGTAAGACGCCATCCAAATTTGCTGCCAGGTATAGATGCTCCGTTGTGCGGAATCGTTGGAAAAAAATTAACAATGAATTCAGGAAAATGGAGAGAGCTTAGATCAAGATCTTAGGAGTGAGTGATAAGCGATGGCGATGCTCTGGTTTTTGTGACATCAGTAAACTTCGAGTGTACAGTCGGGGATAGAATTCGAGAGACCCCTCGCCTTTCGATTATGCTTCGTTCTAGACACGAATACCGCATGGGACAGCATAACTGGTAGGTGGTACACTAAATTCATGATAAAATAGACCTCTCATACCCAGCTCTTTACCCAAGACTAAAAAAATGAGCCCGCGCAGCAAGAAACTCGCAAACGCTCAGAGGGAAAGTTCAGAGTTCTGCAGTAAAAATAATCACGAATATCACCATTTTAGTCATAATAATTATTTAAATAACCAAATTGATTAATTATAGAGAGATGGTAACACTTTTTTCGTAATTTTGATAACCGTTGCGTATTTTTTTTCCCCTCGAATAAACAGTTAACAATTCGCTAGCAAACGCAATTATATGGCGAATACAGAAAAGAATCGCTAAATTACGCACGGAAAACCAATAAGAGAGTTTGAATGGACTTAGTTACACTTTCTAACGCTGCAGCGTTATAGGACTGTGCGTGTGGCAAATACACATAAAGCTTAAGGGTAAGTAGAAAGAGCATTCACGAAAGAACTCTAATGGTAAACTAAGTCACGAAATATAAATAAACTATTCCCAGAAAATTAAATGTTGCGGAATATTAACACCTTAATTTTGTTTTCATCATACCATATTTAGAAGGTAAGCTAAACTTGAACGCAGTAGCAACAGTTTAGTAGTAATAATAATCATTAAGAACAGTAAATAAATAAAAAAATCCGTCTGCAATGTGAATTAGCGGTTCCACATTTTAAATCTGGAAGATGGAAGTAGTAAAACTATCATCTCTCTCTTTGTTTCTAACTAACACTGATACTTCTATAAAATTTTCTGTCAAGCTTTATTTCCTGCCGTCCAAGCCCGATGGGTTATAGGTAAACACTGTTGCCTGGCATTCGGGAGGACGCGAATTCAAACCCCGTTGGGGATCCAGTTTCAGTATTCCATAATTTTCGTAAATCTCTCCAGCTGAACTCCAGAAAAGTTCCTTCAAAAAGCGGTGGCTGAAATTCTTACCCGATCCTAGTTTCCAATACTATCAGGATTCATATCACATTGCCGCCGAAGATATGACGAAGACAAAAAAAATATTAAAAAAAAATTACGTGGTGGGTATGTGGTATCCGGCTTTCGGGAGGTCGTGGGTTCGAATACCCATCTAGCCATCCAAGTAAACGTTTTAGATGGTTTCCCCAAATCACTCCAGGCGAATGCCGGGATTGTTCCTTCAAAAGGCCATGGACGAATTCCTCCCCATTACTTGTCCCCAGTCCTTTCCTGCCTCTAATGACCTCGATTAGATGTAAAGCTAGAAGCAAAACATAATTGCTCAAATAAAAATAATTACATCTCTGTGGTGTGTTTTAGACCTTTTCCTTGTTGGATTTATCTTATTCAACGGCCGAACATGGTAGCGAAGGGACTAGAGTGCTATTTCCACATGTGGAGAGTCTCTAGTTCGGTGTTGTTTTAGGGCTGGTCGACGTGGAAATCATTATAGAGAGAAAAGGACTTGGGGCATGTTTCGGGAAGGAATTCAGCCTTGGCCATACCAGAGAATCATCCCAACACTCACGGAGTGATTTCGATTAATCATGCAATACTGAAATAAGGATGGATACACGAAGATTTCAACCCCTGTCCTTCCGGATGGGATGGCTTGGGCGTTACAGGGACTCTCGGTCACTGGTGCGATTCCGGCCAGAGGCATGGGTGTTAAAGTAGGTATTGTGGTATGTCTTGTTTCGTCTTTCAATTGTATGAGCAAAAAGCATTTGGAAATACATCAGTACACAGGATAAACACACAAAACGGTTTAGCTTGGATGAATGGCTATCGGGAGGAATGCCATTAAAAATTTAAAGACAATTTTATTGAACCAAAAGGCAATTGGCTGCCTTCAAAAATATCTCACAGGTCCACCTCATCTCACAAAAAAATATTCCTTATTTGGTGCCAACTAGTACATGGCTGAGTTCTAAACACGTATTAGGATAAAAAATTGGAAAGTGGCGTACTATAGTGAATCTGTTTAGTGCACACGGGAGGGGTATTTAATTTCAGTTGAGTGTATAGGATTTAATCTCTTTAACATTATGCGTGGTTATTTCGTAAGAAGAAGATCTTCCTGCTGCTCAGTTCAGACGCAAGGAGGAAGTAACCGTCCCACAAATGTTTCGAGGAAGTGTTTATTTACCAGTGGCTCTGAGGAAGTGAAGAACACTTGTTCAGTAGAATTAGCTCTAATAAAATTTATGAATATGACCATCCGTACACGAAATATGCCCATTTTCGAATTACGAGCACCTACAAATACAGTGACAGTCATTTGCCGAAAGTAACAGAAACAACTTCAAATAACATATTAAAGTTACTTCATCATAATTAGAAGACCGATGAAAATGTTGAAAAATAACATTGAACTAATATCTATAGGTCATTAAAAATTTCTGAAAATTACTTCTCGAGGATTTTAACTTCAGCATACCTCACTGCGTCTTGTAATGTTCTACTTGCACTATTTGATTACAAAAATTAATTGATCAATATTCCGTGATAATGGAGCTATTTAAAAGAAGAAGGAAAAAAAAAAAAAAACTGGAAGTGCACGTGTGCACGTTATTGAAAATTGACATGCCTCCATCTACTGATGTAAATATTTTATGACCTTCCGTGCCTTTGACCATTTAACCTGCTGACTATTGTGTCAGCCTTTGTTGAGGTAATGTGGAACTCTATTGTGAAGTCAACACAAGACGAACACTACACTCATTCAAAAGCAACCATATGCACAGAAGAACTCGAATCAGTGACCTTTATTATTATTAAAAAATTTCTCTCGGGCTTCCAGCCGTGTTAAGATGTTACATTTGTGGGACGTTTCGAAGGCGTCCAACTCTGCCTTCATTCTCAACCAATATCAATCATTAAGGCAGAGTTGGACGTCTTCGAAACGTCCCAAAATTGTAACATCTTAACACGGCTGGAAGCCCGAGAGAAATTTATTAATATACAACGCCGTGAAAGATTACGATCTTGCTTTATTATTATTACTCCGCGATTCACTAAAAGTGTGTGGTGGAGGGTGTATTGCTCCCATCCGAAAGGGTAATGGTTTGGAAGGGATATACGGGATATGGCAGGAGGCCTTTACAATGCGATGACAGTGTTCTAGCCCCTACACTGCTAGCGCCAGCTAAAGTATCTTGGTCGGGACTCTTGCGAAGGAATTTGTGATGTGTCTGCGGTCGTGGTTTGCCAACACGGAAGACAATTCCGTAGGCCCACAGAACAAGGAAATTATCAGACATTTCAGGCATGAGATTTTCCTCATCCTCGTTCAACTAACTTGCTTATATTGCTACCTGAGGCTCACACAGATAACAGACGATAGAATTATTCAGGTTTAGAATCGTATATCCTCGAGGAACTTCTGAACTTTTTAAAATTTGTTGTACCAGCTTGACATTTCGACTTTGAGGTCATGGAGACGGGAATATGGACTTTTTGGTGAACTATACCGACGTTCGCTTACAGTGATTTGGAAAAACTGCAGAAAATCCAAATCTGGATGGCCAGAAGCGGATTTGAACCCGCATCCTCTCGAATGCCAGGCCAGAACATTATCGCTCGTCCACTACGCTCAGATTTTTTAAATTGACCGTAATATATAGATATACAGGAACAATAATTATAGACTGACTCGGCCATGAATCATTTTAATATATCTATTTTTGCAGCCTAGTAGTAGACGAAAAAATATTAGATCAACTAAAGATGCGTAATTCACACCCTTATATAAGTTAACATCGTGTTATAGGGAACAGAGACCCAATTTTCAAAAATATGTCGGTCACAGATGTCTATCCTGTTATCCCAACCTTTACAAATGACAATAATTCACCTCATCGCTGAATTATTTGTGACGCCTCGTAGACGAATATTCTATTGCAAACATCAATCCTTAATGTATCTTTAAACTGTAATGATCTATAAAAAAAAAGGAAGGTGCTACCAGGCCTATCCTGGCCAGAAGTTGTTTTGCGTGGAGTATTTGTGTAGGACTGTTTAATTAAATGACATTCCTTTCGATAACCAAATATACGGCATACCACGGTTTATTTGTTTATATTTCCAGAAACAAATCTAGCAGCAATACTTTGCACCCTCTCCTACTCCTGTATTTGATTCGTAAAATGAGGGTCCCATACTACACTACCATATTCGAGCAATGGTCTGACCAAAGTTTGTAATCCAATTCCTTTACTTCTCCCGTACATCCCCTCATCACTCCCTCCAACAAGTGAAGAACTTTGAAACCTTTTCCTACCACCTGTCCAAATGTGTCCTGCCCAGTGAAGCTTGTTATCAAAAGTAATGCCAAGATATTATCGCAGAATGCAATCAGTGACGGATATGATGAAAGGAGCTGGAATGGGATTATTGCAAGACAGGAGGAGGATGATGAAGGTCATGGGAGTGTACAGGGCATATACTGGCGATGAGGCATGGAAAGATATTGCAATAGGTATGAAAAGTAGTGCATGGAAGGGAAAAGATTGACCATGACCACAAGCTGGCACTCGATTTCAGGCACAAGGGTGTGGGAAGATTCTCTTTTTTAGGTAAGGGTGTCAGGGATTGGAATGAGTTACCAAAGAGAAATGATGAATAATTTACCGAAAACTTTGAAAGAATTTAAAGATATAAATTTGTAGAGGGCAAATGTAGGTGGGTGCAGATAGGGGGAAGATGGGTGTGTAGGGAAATTGCCACCGGAGCCTGTGCTCCATTGCAATTAAATTAAATTAAAAATTAAAAAAATTATTTGTTTATATTCATAATTCTAGTTATGAAACCATTTGAATTATAATCTTCAAGCAAAGTAATTATTACCATCCTTCTCATATCACTCAAATTTCTAGATGTGGCTGGTGTAGCGATTGGAACTGAAGCATACTAATGTTTGAATATAACTCGCACATTCGATGAGGAAGTCTTCTGGCAGGAAACGATGCATATTTCCTTGTATTGTGACTTCGGAATCATCTGCCATCGAGATAAAACTACATTTTCCTTCATTAGAGCCTAGACAAAGCAGTATCAAAATAAAATTTTGTAATTGTAAAAGTTTGACAAGAATACTGCTGGATTAGATTCGTTTACAAAATGATAACTGCAAAGAATTATCTCGTAGCGATGTGTGAATAACTTTTAAATACTAGGCCGCTGTGACGCGCTGCAGAAAAATTAAACAAGAATCATTTACTACCCCTAATCCTGCCTAAGAAAAGATAATATTTTTAAAGGAAATAGGGCCCCCGAAATAAGTTTCAGATATTGCTGTGCATAATATATGCCGTCACACAGAACCTGGCCAATAACAGTAATATATATATATATATAACTTGTGTAATATGGGAAATTTCTGTTTACAGTATTTTGGAATTAAAATTTCACGTCTGGAAAACTGCACATCAGTTTCGTCTTTTTATATACAATTAAACAGTATATTTAATAATTAGGGCCTAAAGCGCCCTCGTTACTGGTCGAGGCTAAATAAAATATAGGAGAGAACCTGTGAACACAAAGAACATGAAACAAAGTTGGATCAATGCCTTCCAGAGGAATCATCCTGGCATTAATCTGCAAAGGTTTTGAGAAAACATGGAAAAAAAACGAAATTTGATAGCCGACAGGAATTTGAACCTGGCGCAATAATTCTTCTCACTTCCGGGAGCCACCATGGCATTTTCTGCAAGCAAGAATGGTCTTGGAAAAAGACTGCTGTCAGTCTTACAGTTAATGACGTTGGCTAATTCCATATTGCAGTGGAGCTTTTTTTAAAAATTCTTATGCCTGCATTCTGAAGGAAAAGGATGATTGCTTTTCAAACTGGAATACGCTGGATATGTAAAAGTAAAATGATGTTATCTTCGAAAAACTAATTGAAACGTTACATATGTGGTTATAAAAGGGATGTATTATGGTTGCTTTCCAGGGTTCGTGATAAACGAAGTGATTAAGATCTGGCATCTTTAGTTGATCTAATATTTTTTCGTCTACTACTAGGCTGCAAAAATAGATATATTAAAATGATTCATGGCCGAGTCAGTCTATAATTATTGTTCCTATATATCTATATGTTACGGATCAATTAAAAAATCTGAGCGTAGTGGACGAGCGATAATGTTCTGGCCTGGCATTCGAGAGGATGCGGGTTCAAATCCGCTTCTGGCCATCCAGATTTGGAATTTTCTGCAGTTTTTCCAAATCACTGTAAGCGAACGTCGGTATAGTTCACCAAAAAGTCCATATTCCCGTCTCCCATGACCTCAAAGTCGAGATGTCAAGCTGGAAACAAATTTCCTCGAGGATATACGGTTCTAAACCTGTATAATTCTTTCGTCTGTTAACTGTGTGAGCCTCAGGTAGCAATATAAGCAAGTTAGTTGAACGAGGATGAGGAAAATCTCATGCCTGAAATGTCTGATAATTTCCTTGTTCTGTGGGCCTACGGAATTGTCTTCCGTGTTGGCAAACCACGACCGCAGACACATTCACAAATTCCTTCGCAAGAGTCCCGACCAAGATACTTAAGCTGGCGCTAGCAGTGTAGGGGCTAGAACACTGTCATCGCATTGTAAAGGCCTCCTGCCATATCCCGTATATCCCTTCCAAACCATTACCCTTTCGGAATAGGAGCAATACACCCTCCACCACACACTTTTAGTGAATCGCGGAGTAATAATAATAAAGTAAGATCGTAATCTTTCACGGCGTTGTATATTAATAAATTTCTCTCGGGCTTCCAGCCGTGTTAAGATGTTACATTTTGGGACGTTTCGAAGGCGTCCAACTCTGCCTTAATGATTGATATTTGGTTGAGAATGAAGGCAGAGTTGGACGCCTTCGAAACGTCCCACAAATGTAACATCTTAACACGGCTGGAAGCCCGAGAGAAATTTATTAATAATAATAAAGGTCACTGATTCGAGTTCTTCTGTGCATATGGTTGCTTTTGAATGAGTGTAGTGTTCGTCTTGTGTTGACTTCACAATAGAGTTCCACATTACCTCAACAAAGGCTGACACAATAGTCAGCAGGTTAAATGGTCAAAGGCACGGAAGGTCATAAAATATTTACATCAGTAGATGGAGGCATGTCAATTTTCAATAACGTGCACACGTGCACTTCCAGTTTTTTTTTTTTTTCCTTCTTCTTTTAAATAGCTCCATTATCACGGAATATTGATCAATTAATTTTGTAATCAAATAGTGCAAGTAGAACATTACAAGACGCATGAGGGTATGCTGAAGTTAAAATCCTCGAGAAGTAATTTTCAGAAATTTTTAATGACCTATAGATATTAGTTCAATGTTATTTTTCAACATTTTCATCGGTCTTCTAATTATGATGAAGTAACTTTAATATGTTATTTGAAGTTGTTTCTGTTACTTTCGGCAAATGACTGTCACTGTATTTGTAGGTGCTCGTAATTCGAAAATGGGCATATTTCGTGTACGGATGGTCATATTCATAAATTTTATTAGAGCTAATTCTACTGAACAAGTGTTCTTCACTTCCTCAGAGCCACTGGTAAATAAACACTTCCTCGAAACAGTTTGTGGGACGGTTACTTCCTCCTTGCGTCTGAACTGAGCCAGCAGGAAGATCTTCTTCTTACGAAATAACCACGCATAATGTTAAAGAGATTAAATCCTATACACTCAACTGAAATTAAATACCCCTCCCGTGTGCACTAAACAGATTCACTATAGTACGCCTACTTTCCAAATTTTTTTATCCTAATACGTGTTTAGAACTCAGCCATGTTACTAGTTGGCACCAAATAAGGAATATTTTTTTGTGAGATGAGGTGGACCTGTGAGATATTTTTGAAGGCAGCCAATTGCCTTTTGGTTCAATAAAATTGTCTTTAAATTTTTAATGGCATTCCTCCCGATAGCCATTCATCCAGCTAAACCGTTTTGTGTGTTTATCCTGTGTACTGATGTATTTCCAAATGCTTTTTGCTCATACAATTGAAAGACGATACAAGACATACCACAATACCTACTTTAACACCCATGCCTCTGGCCGGAATCGCACCAGTGACCGAGAGTCCCTGTAACGCCCAAGCCATCCCATCCGGAAGGACAGGGGTTGAAATCTTCGTGTATCCATCCGTATTTCAGTATTGCATGATTAATCGAAATCACTCCGTGAGTGTTGGGATGATTCTCTGGTATGGCCAAGGCTGAATTCCTTCCCGAAACATGCCCCAAGTCCTTTTCTCTCTATAATGATTTCCACGTCGACCAGCCCTAAAACAACACCGAACTAGAGACTCTCCACATGTGGAAATAGCACTCTAGTCCCTTCGCTACCATGTTCGGCCGTTGAATAAGATAAATCCAACAAGGAAAAGGTCTAAAACACACCACAGAGATGTAATTATTTTTATTTGAGCAATTATGTTTTGCTTCTAGCTTTACATCTAATCGAGGTCATTAGAGGCAGGAAAGGACTGGGGACAAGTAATGGGGAGGAATTCGTCCATGGCCTTTTGAAGGAACAATCCCGGCATTCGCCTGGAGTGATTTGGGGAAACCATCTAAAACGTTTACCTGGATGGCTAGATGGGTATTCGAACCCACGACCTCCCGAAAGCCGGATACCACATACCCACCACGTAATTTTTTTTATATTTTTTTTGTCTTCGTCATATCTTCGGCGGCAATGTGATATGAATCCTGATAGTATTGGAAACTAGGATCGGGTAAGAATTTCAGCCACCGCTTTTTGAAGGAACTTTTCTGGAGTTCAGCTGGAGAGATTTACGAAAATTATGGAATACTGAAACTGGATCCCCAACGGGGTTTGAATTCGCGTCCTCCCGAATGCCAGGCAACAGTGTTACCTATAACCCATCGGGCTTGGACGGCAGGAAATAAAGCTTGACAGAAAATTTTATAGAAGTATCAGTGTTAGTTAGAAACAAAGAGAGAGATGATAGTTTTACTACTTCCATCTTCCAGATTTAAAATGTGGAACCGCTAATTCACATTGCAGACGGATTTTGTTTATTTATTTACTGTTCTTAATGATTATTATTACTACTAAACTGTTGCTACTGCGTTCAAGTTTAGCTTACCTTCTAAATATGGTATGATGAAAACAAAATTAAGGTGTTAATATTCCGCAACATTTAATTTTCTGGGAATAGTTTATTTATATTTCGTGACTTAGTTTACCATTAGAGTTCTTTCGTGAATGCTCTTTCTACTTACCCTTAAGCTTTATGTGTATTTGTCACACGCACAGTTCTATAACGCTGCAGCGTTAGAAAGTGTAACTAAGTCCATTCAAACTCTCTTATTGGTTTTCCGTGCGTAATTTAGCGATTCTTTTCTGTATTCGCCATATAATTGCGTTTGCTAGCGAATTGTTAACTGTTTATTCGAGGGGAAAAAAATACGCAACGGTTATCAAAATTACGAAAAAAGTGTTACCATCTCTCTATAATTAATCAATTTGGTTATTTAAATAATTATTATGACTAAAATGGTGATATTCGTGATTATTTTTACTGCAGAACTCTGAACTTTCCCTCTGAGCGTTTGCGAGTTTCTTGCTGCGCGGGCTCATTTTTTTAGTCTTGGGTAAAGAGCTGGGTATGAGAGGTCTATTTTATCATGAATTTAGTGTACCACCTACCAGTTATGCTGTCCCATGCGGTATTCGTGTCTAGAACGAAGCATAATCGAAAGGCGAGGGGTCTCGAATTCTGTCCCCGACTGTACTATTCGGGCATGTCTAATGGTATATATGTAACATGAATAAAATGTAAACAGATTGCTGAAAGTTTCACTCATTTTACACCAGGTTTGGAAAGAATTTTCTTACAACAAACAAATTCCAGTTCAACGCGTATGAATATAATTCAGGTGTATGGTCCAGCCACAGATGAGAGTGATGAAAAAATATCAAAGTTATACGCCCAAATCACAAGAGTTTTCAAGAAGTTACCAAGAAAAGTTCTCATTATATTAATAGGAGACTTCAACGCCAAAGTTGGAATATGATCTGAGGGGAAATTTCTAGACTCTTTTGGACTTGGTAAAAGGAATGAAAGAGGTGAACAACTTGGTATGATAGCAAGAGAACAGGGATTTGTAATAACCAATATCTTTTTCAAACTACCTAGACGTCTGTACACCTGGAAGTCTTCCAGAGATTCATCTGAAAACACCATCAGAAATCAGATTGGTTACATTTTGGCAGATGCAGGAACAGCTGTACTTCAGTGAAAACCTGACATTCACTCCGATCACAATCCATAAATCGGTGTCTTCAAAATTACGATGAAGAAAGTTACAAAAAAAAAGACGCTTATGAATACTGATATTCGGAAATTAAAAGAGCCCTCCATAAGAAGGCAGATTGAGGTACGTCTTAATAAAAAGTTGAGAAACATGTCTTGTGCTTTACACACCGAAGAAAAAATGAAAACTAGATTCGATACTATTATCTGTTAAATATAAACAGCTGAAATCAGATTTTGCCAAAAAGAAGACACTTATGACCGATGAGATTCTTGACATGCTGGAGAAGCAGAAGGGCTGTAAAATGTAATCCTGATGAATATAAACGCATCAATAAAATGCATGGACACAAGAGAGACGTCAAGCCCAGAGGGAAAGGATGTGGAGGTTTTGGGAAGATAAGAAGAACAGCAAGAATAATAAGGAGGACAATACAAATTAATGGTTCCACGCGATCCTTAATGGGCTAAACGATAAAATAAATAATAAAAGCATAATAAAATTATCAGAAAAAAGATAAGAAAAGCAAAACAAAATGAAATTCAGGTGAAGTGTGTTGGAATAGAGGCTGTACAGTTGAAATATAACAATTTCAACATTCGTAAGAAAGTTAGAGAGGTAACAGACAGATTTAGACCTAATACATCGAATAAAATACTGGACAGTGAGGGAAACGTCATTGTTGATTCTTAAGATATCATAGGTGCATGGAAGAGACATGTAGAACAACTGTACTCAGATAGCCATCCGGAACCTCCACGGTTTGAATGATCTTACTGACTGATTAAACGCAATAAATGTAATGAAAGATGATAAAACTCCAGGCCATGACAAGATACATGCAAAAAAAATTTAAACTTCTTGATGAAGACAATACGAAGTGGTTGACCACAGTGTTAAATGAGATCTACAACTCAGGCATTATTCCTCAAGATTTGCTCAAATCAGAATTTATTACATTACCTTAAAAAAAAAAAAAAGCGGAGCTTTAGTCATGTGATGACTACGGGACGATAAGCTTTATGAGCTACACATTAAAACTCTTTCCGAAGGTTATTCACCGAAGGATATATAAGCTCTGTGAAGAATATGTATCACCTACACAGTTCGGATTTAGAAATGGGACACGAGAAGCTCTGTTCAGCATCCAAGTACTTTTTCAGCGCTGCAGAGATATAAATTGTGATGTCTGTGCTTGTTTTGATTTATAGATTATAAGAAAGCCTTTGACAGGGTAAAGCATCAGAAAATGAGAGAAAATTTAAAAAGTATTGGCTTGGATGATAAATACCTGAGATTTATTGTTAATCTGTATTGGAACCAGTCTGCTCATGTGAGCCTGAAGGGAGAAAATACGGTGTGGTAAGACAACGTAGTAACTGTCCCCTTTGTTATTTAATATATATTCAGAGTAAATCTTTAGGGAGGCGTTGAGCGATGTGGAGATGGGAGTACTGTTGAATGGGAACTGGATAAATATTCGCTACGCAGATTACACAGTCATTTTTGCAGACAGTCAGGAAAGTTGACAATATCTTAAGGATAGAGTGTCACAAAGTAACCGTGAATACGGATTTGATAAAACATCAATTCCAAATGCCATATTGCGACCAACCAAAAGACCATTGAATGTGTATCAAGGTTTAGGTATCTTGGCTAATGGGATCCATCTGATGAAGTAAAATCATGTATAGGTAAGGCCAGGGCTACTTTAAACAAAATGAACAGTCTTTCTAAAAACCGTAATTTATCAGTTATCACGAAGATGAGACTCCTGTTAGAACATTAACGGAAAAAATCAGTAAACGGTTAGAAGCTTTACAATTGTAGCTGTATCGAAGAATGTTCACGATATCATGGACAGACCACACCACAAATGCAGAAGTGCTCCTCAAAATGGAAAATAATATGGAAATATTGACCACCATAAAAACACGGAAGCTACAGTACCTTGGCCACATCATGAGGAACAGTAACCGTTACGAACTCCTGCAGTCTATTCTTCAGGGGGAAATAATAGGAAAGAGAAGTGTTTGTAGGAGAAGAACTTCCTAGCTAAAAATTTTGAGAACCGGGACCTCTAACACAACTACGCTAATACGATCATCAACTAGTAGACTTTTCTGACAAATTTTGACCCTGTTTAACGCACAACACATAGATGCCAAGAGAGCAAAGTATTTAGAATCAACAGAGTTAAGAGTGCTACACAAAGTCTTTTTAA
>JARYHS010009186.1:36287656-36313499 GCA_031002005.1 Vandiemenella viatica | reverse complement strand
GTGCATTCTATGTTGTTCGAAACAGATCATCTTTGTTGCAGGATGATGGGCACATAGGGCACTCGAGCATATGATTCATAATTTGCTCTTCGCCACATTCGCACTGAATATTGGTAGTATCAGTATAACCCCATTTCACTAGGTTTTCCTTGGACTTGCCCACTCCTGTTCGCAATCGATTTAAGGACCACCAGACGTTCCAGTCCTTTTCGTGACCAGATGGCAAGCGCTCTGCAACTGTCAGTGGTCCTGAGATGTTAGGGACCTTTATTTTCCACAACTCTACTCTTGCCTTTCCAGGAGACCCAATTAGTTCCCGTGATGTTCCCAGGAAGCTTTTCCTGGATTTGAATCTCTGGGCTGGTGGTATATACAGGGCCGGCGCTACGAATTTCGGGCCCGGGGTAAAATCCGCGACTTTTTTTTTTTTTTTTTTTTTAGCTCTACAAACTGGGTGGGGGACAATAGGCGAATCCTTGGATTCATGACCTGAGGGCCCCTACAGTCGGTGATCGGGGCCCCCCATCAGCCGGCGGTCCCCGGGTACTTTTAACCCGCTTACCTCCCCCCCACCTAACGCCAGCCCTGGGTATATATGGTCGTGCAGTGGATGAGCGCTTTCCCGTCTACTTTTGTCCTCTCCTTGTTCGCAGCCAGTTCTCTCCGGATACTGGGTGGTGCAGTCCCCGAAAGTTTGGGGTAGGCTTTAGGCAGCCTGTCACTAGGGGATCGTGCACAAACTACGTGGCTCATTCCAGGGAGGGGGGGTTCCGAGCCAGGCCACGTAGCTTTCCTTTCATAACATTTTTTGACAGTTAAAATGATGAACTGAACTCACAACAGCATGTGAATATTTATTTCCCTGAGTTAATTATCTCCGTATGTAATTTTCAATAGTCTGTAACAAGAGAAAACAGTACAAAATGTCTTCTGGAATCAAAAGTGAAAAAAGCTACGTGGGGGGGGGTTAAAGGCAAAAGCCACGTAGGGCTACATGGGGGGGGGAGGGGGGGGTTCACAGGAGGCCAAAATGGAGCTACGTGGTTTATGCACGCTCCCTAGCCTACAGGTGTTATTGAGGGTTACATCCTCCTGTTTGGTGTGAGATAATGAGTACCAACTGGGCATGCATATTCTGCACAAGAGTACAAAGGTCCATTGCTGATGTACGTATAGTTTGTGGTTGTCTGCCCCACTGTGATCCACTGTGTGGTAACGTCAATGAAGGATTAGGCAGTCCTGAACCCGTATCACTGGTCCGCTCTGGAACTCGCTTGAGGCAGGCTCCTGGCGCCGCAAACCCGTCCCGTGACGTCACCGGCGCCTCTCAATAGCCAGTAATTGTCTGCCTCGAGGGTGGTCCATGCGCTGCACACACGTGCGGGAGCAACAAACACTCTCACGGCCTTCCCTTCAATACCCACGAGTCATTGCCAACTAAGGTTTTCATGTGACAGGAAGGTTATTTGTCTCAAGACTCTCGTTTGGTACTTCAACCATCGTCAAAAGCGAAATGAGTAGGTTCGACAACGATCCAGCAGCCTGGTCTACAATGAGGACGAAGTCGATCATTTGTTTTATTGGGGAGCCAATCATATTTCACCGGGCGTCCTCGACTGACAAGGGAAGCAGACTCCGGAAGCAAGCATAGTGTATCGTAGACATCGGACAGTCTTGATACTGAGCTAAGGAGAGCCAGGAAGTCTACAGAGGCAAAAGTCTGCGATGCGTCTTAGAAATCAGAGACGTCTGGGGCAGTTTTGTACGAAATCACACCCTCATTCTCCAAGCATACAAACTTTGCCTCGAGTCGTTTCTTTGAAGTGTAGTGTTCATTAGTAATACATTGCTGTGCTTTATCTTGTTGTGATCTTGTACACCCACATAATAAATAAAACACCTGTAATGTTATCCAATCCCTCCACTTCGCCGTTGGAAACAGATTGATTCTTATGTTGCCATCTGCATCTCAACCAGAAAGCTGCCGCTGTCTTATTCGCAGCTTCCTTCTGACACCAAAACAAGAAAAATCTTGGACAAAATCAAGGACCCTCAAAGGAAAGTTTTTTTTTTTACGTGAACACCTTCTAGGATTCTCCAAAAGCCAGCCTGGTGGACAACCGGTAATACGCAGGACTGGCATTCTGGAACAAGTGGTTTCGATAACCGATCATTATCCAGATTTCGGTTTTCTGGGGTTTTTGTAAATGATTCCAGGTGAATGTCGAGATGGGTCTTTGTTTTTGTTCGTATATCTTGTTTCACACCAAGGTTTTCTTTTTAAAAATCCGTGTTGGTCCGATGTAATTAATTGGTTGTCTTCCGCGAACTGTGTTGGGAGGAGTAATTGACAAGTTTACAATATAATTATTGATAAAATTGCGATGAAGCGCACACTCCGGTGGTAATCCTTCCTACACACCCATCCTTCTCCCTTCCACATCCGGTCCACTTTTGCCCTTAACCAATTTTTAATTTAAATTCTTTCAGTGTTTTTTGGTAAATATTCATTACTTCCCTTGGCAATTTATTCCAATCCCTTACACCCTTTCAAACAAAAGAAAATTTTCCCACACCCTTATGACCGAAATCAAGTGTCAGCTTGTGGTCATGGTCATTTTTTACCCTTCCAAGCACCTCTCTTAATTTTTCCACCAATATCTTTCCACGCTTCGTCACCAATATAGGCCTTTACATTCCCATGACTCTCTTCACCCTCCTTCTATTCCCCAATGAATCCCACTCCAGCTCCTTTATCATATTAGTTACTGATCTGTTTTGCGATAATTTCCAAAGACAAATCTGGCAACCCTTTTCTGAACTCCCTCCAACTCCTTTATTTGATACCCAAAATATGGGTCCCATACTACACCACCATATTCCTGCAGTAGTCTGACCAAAGTTTTGTACCCTAATTCCCTTACTTCTCTAGTGCATCCCCTCATCACTCTTTTCAATATGTGAAGGATTTTGAACCCCTTCCCTACTACCTGCCCAATGTATCCTGCCCAGTTAAGTCTGAGGCAAGTTGTAACGCCGCTTACAAGGATGTATGCCGCAACGAGAACATGATATTACTGGCATCGTATTCAAATACTGACCGGCAAATAGCAGTCTTGTGAACATTGTTTTGTAGAATGGGTAATTAATGAATAGAATGGGTAATTAATGAAAAACAGTTGTTTGTCAATAATGTACGAGTTTTTATCAACACTGCATCCCATTACAGCTTTAAGTTTCTGGCGACAGACTTCTATGAAGGAAATTAATACGGTGCCCGGTAGGCAGCTAATCCTTGGCAAACAAGCCGTCTTGCCATATGCCTGCAGTTTTTGATCGACTGCCGCACTGAATTAATTTCGCAGATAAAATGATGGATGGCTGTAATCATGCGCCCTCGCAAACACTATGACCTGATACAGATTACAGCGACAGATTCATTAAATCCAGCAGATACCGCTGTACTGCCGGGTTTCATCTTAGTCACTTTGTCACAAAAACAGCCACAAAAACCAAGGCACTTTATCATCTCTTTAAAAAGATAAAACGTAAAAAGTTTTAAAATCAGTTTAAAGGAATATTGGATTACAAAACATTTCAGGCTTTTTCATTTGCGTAAGTTACACAAATATATATATTTTTAAAAAAATTGTTATTTCTTAATATATGGTAAGATAATAATATGTTAATGAAGCTACTTCAATTTTTTTTATAAGAGTTAAACTGAATTGCAATATATCAGCATAAGATTCAATGCTTGGTTGAAAGTTTTCATGAAGGCAAAGTATTTCATAACTTCTTGAAAACTGGTAAAGATCCTCAAAACTTTGATTTCAGTTTATAAAAAAGGATCAAAAAAGCAGAAGACAGTTTATTATCCTTATTGATACTAAAGGAGTTTTACACTAAGAGCTTTTAAAACAATTTTAAAGGGAAAATCAGTTTTAAATTAAGTTAAAGCAATTTCGATTTAATACATTAAATTATTACAACGGTTCTTTACCCCTTTCACAATTAAAATCCATTATGAGAAATGTACGGTATATGGGTTATTGCAAAAAGTATCAAATATTTTGTGAGGGGTTTTTTTTTCGTCATTCTCTGGACTGGTTTGATGCAATCCTCCGTTTCTTCCTATCTTGCACTAACCTCTTCATCTCGACATACCTCTTACAACTTACGTCTACAGTTATCTGCTTCACATATTATACAGTTTCCTTCTACTGTTTCCTTCATTAGCAAATTAACCAATCCCCGTATGTCTTAAAATGTGACTCAACATGCAGTCTCTTCTTTCTGTAAGACTCTTCCATAAATCTATATCTTCACCCACCATCTCCAAAAGCCGTTTAATTCTGTACCTTACCTGTCCATTTCATTTACAGCATCCTTTTATAACACCACATCTCAAATGTTTCAATTTTTCTTCTTTCTGAAATTCCTAAATTCCTCCGCTACAATAAATTCTGTGTTCCACACATTCAGTTTTAAAGAGCTCTTTCTGAGTCCTAGATCAAAATTTAAAACTAAAAGATTTCTCTATCGGAAGATGGCTCTTTTCGCTAGTGCTATTCTGCTTTTAACATCATTGTTGCTTCGACCATCAGTTTTAATTCTACTTCCTACAACAGAATTCACTTCCGTCTCCTATACCGTTTTATTCTATTTTTATATTTAGTCAACTATTATTGCTATCATTTCTGCTACATTTCATCACTTTTGTCTTGTTTTGGTTTCGGTCTAATGGCTCCAAAGATTTTTTTTTATGTGCAATCGTACATTCATCGCAAACGATCAATTTACAATGCTTCAGAACTTTGACCATCGCACAGTTCATCGAAAGGTTGCACGTTGGAGTTTCATTGATTTGCATATTCAACGGCAACCTGAATTCTGAATGAGATGTTTGACTGCCTTCCAACAACGTAGCTGTAATTTCTTTCTGCGAGCAAATAGTTGTCGAAATTAATCAGATCAAAAGTTCTTTTCAGTTCCAATCGGGACGTCCAAGAAGAAAACCCCTCTGGTTCCATCGTACACAACTTCCATGAACATACTTTTGTTGCCACTTCATCAGTGGAACATTCGTTTGAAATGATTCTCTCAATGTATCACAATCATATTGTTTTTCGCGTTTCAAATGATTAAATTGATTGAATGTGTCGTGCATCAGACCAATGGGCGCTCTGGTGAGTAGTTATTGAGGTAATACTTTGTTTGATATCATCAAGCACACAACTCAATTAATATCAATGGATTAGAAATAAAATAACTAATTTTGTTGGACTAATGGCGAAACAACACACAACACAATACTAAAAAAAAAAATTTTATTTTCATTTAGGCTGGAATGCGTTTATCCAGATTTTCCAGTTTTATTAATAGAAAATTTTTAAGTTAATTCCATCCTGGGAGCATAAGTAACTAAAAAAATAATTAATTACCCATATCCATCGTTCAAATCCTCAAGTTTGACCTTACTTGAGTTATAATCTTATAAGAGTTTAATTTGCCGTAGAGATTATTTACAGATATCATTGTGTCATTGTCGATAAATTACAACGATGCAAATATTATTCGTGTTCAAACAGCATGACGAAGGTGATATCTATTCGTAATGTAACCGACCATACGATAGTAATGATGGGCTTTTGAACTCAAATATAATTATATTATTCCTTCCCACATGTCAAAATTATTGATATAATATTTGACGCGGAAAAGCTCGGCAGTTCCTTGATTTTGATCGGGGGTCCAATTTCTTTTCACTTCTAGCAGCTAATTTTTCAGCTCCAGTTTCCTGGGTGTAGTAGATAAGGTGTCACCACTTCTCTCTGTTACTTTAGATCTTTTGTTACTACATGTCTTCTCAGTTGATTCTTTTTGCATCCCCTCTGATTTTACAGTCTCTTATCATAGCGTCCTTGTCATCACTTTCAGCATTAATCCTTATATTCCCTACAGAAGTATTTCTCTTCTATTCCTGTGACTATTCTCATCACTACATGAGTGACGCATACATCAGCAACAGGTGCTTTTGAGAGGACATTCATCCATTAACTTCGTTCCTCATTTTATTTCTCCTGTTTTTCGCATTCATTATTCTGAAAAAAATTTCCTTCACATCTTTCCACCAATCCGACGAATGTAAACCGAAGCAAAGTGAAAGTGCACAGTTGTGATCGATATGTCTACACCGCATTTTTACAAAATGCAGGTTATCCGAAATTGGCCACCAAAGTTTTGCAGAAGGCTGTGTTCTCACTCAGAGAGCAAAGTGCTTTGTCGGCCGTTTGCTCCTTCCCCGAATATTATTCTCGGCAGTCTTTTTCCTGGCGTTCAGCTTCGATGACAAATCATGAACGCAATATAGAATCGAACCCCGGCAGTCCAAGACGTAAACAGAAGCTCCGCCGAATGACCTACCGGGGCTGCCGGGGCTGCTAAAATTTTTCAGATGTAATATAAATTTCAGAGGTAAAATAGTAGAGTAAAATAAATGTTTATTGCTTTTTTTTTGTTAATGGCATTGGCAACGGAGGCCATACAGCCAGCTCAATGTAATTATTATTGTTTTCAGTGTATAAGTCGTCATCCAGTACATATATTGCATTTTTCCAATTTATGGACGCCACAGAACGAACAGGGCATTCACACAACACTAAACATCCATGCCCGCGGCCGGATTCGAGCCGGCGGCCTTCGGCACGCGGAGCTAGCACTCTAGCCCCTACGCTACCGAGGCCGGCTGTTTATTACTATTAATGGCAGTGAAGGTAATGTATCGGTGAGAGGTAGGGAGCGATGAAACATAGGGAATGTTTTCGGCAGCATTCGGTGTAGTGAGTTCCCGTTTTTGCCCCATGGACCCGGAACTGCAAACACTTGCTCCCACGGGTCTGTTGCTGACGTCACGGACGACATCTGGCGGCGACTTGCGGAAGGGCAGTGCCGGGACGGACCTGTCCACAGCGTCCCGTAGTGAAGTACTCGAGGAGATGTTTCATCCCGTAAGCCTATTTGAGAATATAAGATACGTCAGCTAAATGATTGCGGGATGCGTGGTGAATTGCTACTGGAGGACATAACGATAAATATCTGGGATATCATTGGGTAATAAGTAAATTGTGTACTAAACAATGAGGAAGCGATAGGGATAGGCTGAAAATTCCTTCGTCTGTTACAGAGGCAATGAATGGCTGTACCAGGGATGTAAAAAAATTATCCTATGAAACCTTAGCCACGTACTTACCATCTTTCGTTTCGTATATTGGAACAGTCAGTATTGGACGTTGTCAGGTTCCTCGTGGTTTTTATTAATCTGATAATTAAGTAGTCCACAATGTACTTCAGCTAAAACTTTTGTTTATTTTCACCAAACACGATGTCAACGATACTGCTTACATGCATAGATACAATCCAGAGATACTACTAACGCAGTCCTTGGCAGTTTCAAAGTGAATCTGTAAAAACTAACTTGTCTTTCTGCTGGTTTCTTTATATAGGCTCCATTGAAATTTTTAGAACTCATCAAAAGCCAGATATTTCTCGAACATTAACAATTACTCAAACAATTAAACACATAAAGAAAACAATCAGAAATAGTACTCAAACACTTAAAATCATTACAAAACGATCAGAAATTGAAATTAAAGATACTTAAACACAAAATTATTTACAGAAATCATTTTAAACTGTAGAAAATTGTCCTTTATTCTTTTCATAAAATAAAGTCTATATACACTGATTTACAAGAAATTGCAAAACAAACATACCAGATCATATTCAAGCAAACTTTAGCTCACTACAAATACTTCATTAAATACAATTCTATTTAAAGTTCAGGTATGAGGGCTGTTACAATGTGGCTTACGGATGACAAGTAGATGAATCCATGACCTAACATCACAGGCCTCTCACATAAGAGACGGTCGGATGATCTTGACACAAAAGCGGCAATATCAGGAAAATGGGCCAGAAGTACCTTCGGAGAAGAAAGAATATTATGAGACTTTGATGACCAAATAGTGCCAATTAATGTAATCGCACTGTAGAATCACAGTATCGGTGAGGTAATTGGAATTTAAGATAGATCTTTGGTACACAATCTGTTGAAACCTGCTGGGAAAATACCAGGCTTCGTTTAGCGGTGGCGCAGTTACTGCACATTAGCCACCTTGTCCACGGGGCGGTAGACTAAAACGACATTCCCAATCGACCTTCAGGCGGTAGGTAAAAATATTTGAAAACGATTATATTTCTGAGCGAACTGTTATTTGTTTGAATTTTAGGAGTAATCTCTTAAAGCTCGGCAGTAAAACTGCTGCTTGGAATCTATACCACCTGAGATATAGGTTGCCTCGAAAGCTGCGAGATAATACCAGTTTTGTACGTCCTTGCTTTAAATGTTGTGATCACCTGAGGGAAATTTTATTGACTTCAGCAGCCTAAGCACTTCACGTGTTCTATCAGGTATATGGGCGATTTATAGCCGTTATATCTGAGGGCAATAAAGATATTTCTCTGCTTCTTGACACTATTAATCGATAACATTTTCGTCATTCTGACGTTAACATCAAATGTTTTCAAGAAATGCTTCACTACATCTGCTTGGGAAACCGTGATGCAGTTGAAAAATTAACGAACAAAGCATTTAGTGGTATAACACTGGTTAAGGTTTCTTACAGTTAAGATGTTTACAACGAATTTTACAAATACATTTCAGAACAACTAATTTGAAAATAGTCGGGTAACACGGAACTGCAGTTTACGTTTCAAGAACTGACACCAGTTTGCTCTTTGCATTTTTTTTTTTTAACGAACCCGCGTCCTCCAGAATGCAAGGCCAAAACCTTACCCCCCTCCCACCCCCACCCATCACGCTCGGTTCCTTTCTTGTTCGTAGTTGCTGCCGTTCAAATAACCTTTCTTACTGAACGTATTCCACACTAATTAGCAAAGATTGTAATATAACACTGAATAGATGAATTCTGGTTGCAGAAATCTACCACCATCAGTTACAGGTAAAATTAAAAAATGACCCGAAAATGACATTTCCGAGGCCCAGTAGCCATTTACAGTTTCTTTGTTTCAGTCTTGGAGTAAACAGACAAAATTAAATAATAAAAAAAATGTTGCAAATAAAAGGAATTTCAGTAATTTGCAATGATAAGAAACTTTTTAAAACTGATCTTGATACTAAACGCTCGTGAAAGTTACTAGTCGGCTGACTGACCCACTGTTTAGTTGGAAACGGAAACTCCCTCCCAAGAAAATTCATTTCATGCACCTCAACAAACTAAATCTTCTCTTTCTTGCGATTTATTTAGCAATGCTGTTGCATTATAAGGTTGAGTTTGGTGTCGTGATCTGAATTCTGAAACGTAATTACAATGCCCAATTATAGATAATATTTCCTTGCGACCTTAGCTGACCAACTTCTGACAACGTTTTAAAATTGGAACCTGTTGGAAGATTGGCTTCACTTCACTTCCTACAGCGAGAACGCTATCTTTGTGGATACGTGTAAGGGTAGGTACTCGCTATACGGACTATAGAAAAGTAAACTTCTAATACGACTGTAAAATTCCCTTCTTTCCAATTGCTTCAAAGAAACAAAATCACTTAGTTCCGAAATTAACTGTGGAAAACTTCAGGGCAGACTACATCTGTATAAATAAAAATGTAAATGTTTTTGGGTTCAAAATCATAAATCTACAAAAGTTCTTCATCGATTGCTTTGAAATGCTGACAAAACGCTGCATTTGCACGTCGTTTTAAATACTTACCGGTGTCAATTATTTCTTTAGTATGTTTTATATCTTTGGTTTTTTCGTTTCTTTGATTTTGTTATCTTTTTTTCAGTGACTTGGAGTGATTTGTTTCCTTATTTCATTTTGACTTAAATATTATTTTTTCATTTTTTTCGTTTCTTTGATTTATTTTCTTTTTGCTATTGATTTGGGGTGATTTTTTTATTATTTTCATTTTTATTTAGTTATTTCGTGTAACATTGCGTTGGAATTTAGCTGTGCTGTTAACCATTGCTTTTATTTCTACATCTACATCTACACTCTGCAGTTCACAAACATGGTGGGTGGCAGAGGGTGCTAAGCACCAATCTTAATTCTACGCATTTCAATTCCGAATAGCACGAGGAAAGAAATAATACATAAAAGCATCCGTACGGCATCTTATTTCTCGAATCTTATCCCTCCAATCATTGCGACCTAAATAGATTGGCAGGAGAAGTATTTCATTGCACTCGTTAGTCATAGAATTTCGAATATTCTCCAAAAAATGTGAATGCAAACGACGTCGTCTGTCTTCCAAACCATCCCATCGCAGTGTATGTACCAATTCTGTGACGCTTTCATAAGGGCTGTAACAACAAGTCACGAATCGAGCGGCTCTCCTCTGCACCCTCTCAACTGAGTCAATCAGAACCTTGCGATACGGATCCCAAACCCCACAACAGTAATCCAGATGCGGACGCACTAGTGTTTTATACGCTATCTCCTTTGTTTGGGCATTACAATTCCTCAAAATACGACCTATGAATCGTAACTTAGAATTAGTTTTGCCTACGATGGAATTTATGTACAAGTCCCAATTCATGTTGCTTTGTACAATTACTCCCAGATACTTCAGGGAATCAACTATGCCAACAACTTAATTGTTTACTTTGTACTCGTGAACAAACTGATTCTTTTTGTTACTTGCACTTTTTACAATTAAGTGTAAGCTGCCATTTACGACATCATTCGGAAATAGCATCCAAATCGCGCTGAATTTCTAAGCAATTGTCAGAGTACCTTATTTCCCTGTAGATAACTGCAACGTTGGAAAACAATCGCAACCTGCATTTAACGTTGCCACCTAGATCGTTTATAAAAATTAAGAAAAGAAGTCATCCAATTACACTTCCTTGAGGAACGCCCGAAGTAACATCTAGCCTTGAAGAGGCTTCCCCGTCAACAACGACATACTGTGATCGACCTGTTAGAAAATCACGTATCCATTCGAAATATGATCCGATATACCCTATGCTAGAATCTTCGCTAAAAGTCGGTGGTGCAGAATCGAAAGCTTTCTGAAAATCCAAGACGATTGCATCAATTTTTGAACCTGCATCGCTAACTTTCATTATGTCGTGGGAAAATTTGGCAAATTGTGTGTCACACGATCTCTTCTTCCGAAATCCGTGCTGACACCGGGTAAGTAACTCGTTCTCATCTAGAAACTTCATAATGCTAGAGCATATCACATGCTCCAGAATTCTACTGCAGACAGATGTTAGATATATGGGTCGATAATTCCAAGGATCACTCCGATCTCCTTTCTCCAAAACAGGAATTACATGGGCTATTTTCCAGTCAGAAGGTACTTTTTTATCGTCTAAAGATTTACGGAATATATCTGAGAGAAATGGTTCAGTTTCGTCCGCGTATTCTGAAAATACTCTTACCAGTGCTTATCAGTCTCCTGCGAACGAGTTCTGTTCAACAGAAGAGATTATGAAAGCGCGCGACTTCGAATCCCCGTCCGGCTATCCAGAATTCGGTTTTACATGGTTTCGTGAAATCATTCCAGGTGAATGCCGGGATGGTTTCTTCAAAATTCCGATTTCCTTGCGCTCAATCCTCTCGCTACTCTAGTTATATCGATTCCGGTCAGGCGTAAAACACTAAGTAGTAAAGAATAAAAAAAACTCTCGTTTGTCGAAGCCGTACTTACTTTTCGCTGACTGCAGCTGACATTCGGGACGTATGATCTCTGTCTGTCGCAGTACTAGAACACCATAGGAACACTGAGGAGAATCTCGTTCCGAAAGACGCCATCCAAATTTGCCTCCAGGTATAGATGCTCCGTTGTACGGAATCCTTGGAATGGCTGGAAAAATTAACAATGAATTCAGGAAAATTGAGAGAATTTTGATCTAGATCTTAGGAGTGAGTGATAAGCGATGGAGAGGCTCTGGTTTTTGTGACATCAGTAAATATCGAGTGTACTATTCGGGTACGTCGACTGGTATAAATGTAATATGAGTAAAATGTAAACAGATTGCTGAAAGCTTCACTAAGTTTATATCAGTTTCGGAGAGACTTTTCTTACTACAAACAAATGCCAGATCAACGTGGATGAATATAATTCAGGTGTATGCTCCAACCACAGATGAGAATATTGAAGAAGTATCAAAGTTATAGCGTTCTGGTAGCTCAGTGGCTAAGGCACTTGCTTTCAAAACATTCGGTACTCCGGGCACGAATCCCGGCAGGCGCAGGAAATTTGAGAGTTGTGTTTAATAATATGAACTATGCCAGGTCGCTCCGTGGTTCGGATTTCACGTTAAACTGTAGAGGAAAGGAACTGACCGTCCTACCTCTGACACAATGGCTTAGTATGCCTCCTTCGGGAGGATCCAACCAATCTTCGGGTTGTGGACTAAGTTAAGTTTTATCAAAGTTATACGCCCAAATCACAAAAGTTTTGAAGAAGTTAGCAAGGAAAAATCTCACTATATTAATAGGAGACTTCAACGGCAAAGTTCCAATAGGATGTGAAAGAAATTTAGAGGCTCTTTTGGACTTGGTGGAAGGAACGTATGAGGTGAACAACTTAGTACGTTGGCAGGTGAACAGGGATTTGTAATAACTAACACCTTTTTCAAACTACCTAGACGTCTGTACACCTGGAAGTCTCCCATAGATTCATCTGAAAACACCATCATAAATCAGACTGGTTACATTCTAGTAAACAAAAGATGCAGGAGCAGCTGTACTTCAGTGAAAACCTACCCCGGTGCTGAAATTCACTCTAATCACAATCCATTAGTCGGTGTCTTCAAAGTTAGGATGAAGAAAGTTACTAGAAAGACCCTCATGAATACTGATATTCGGAAATTAAATGAACCCTCCATAAGAAGGCAGGTTGAGGAACGTCTCAATAATAAATTGAAAAACATGTCTTGTGCTTTACAAACCGAAAAAACTCAAAACTTATATTCGATAGTATTATCTGTTAAATATGAACAGCTGAAATCAGATTTCGCCAAAAAGAAGACACGGATGACCGATGACATTCTTGACATGATGGAGGAGCAGAAGGGCTGTAAAAAGAAATCCTGATTAATAAAAAAGCATCAATAAAATGTACGGACACAAGAGAGACGTCAAGGACAATGCAAATTAATGGTTCCACGCGCTCCTTAATAGGCTAAACGATAAAATAAATAATAAAAGCATCAATAAGATTATCAGAATTAATATAAGAGAAGCCAAAGAAAAGGAAATGTAGGTGAGTGTGTTGGAATACAGGCTCTACAGTTGAAATATAACAATTTCAACATTCATAAAAAAAAGTAACAGACAAATTTAGACCTAATACAGAAAAACACCAGAGTTAAGGCATGTGGTGACTACTGGACGATAAGCCATATGAGCCACACATTAAAACTCTTTCTGAAAGTTATTCACCGAAGGATATATAAGCTCTGGGAAGAATATGTATCACTTACACAGTTCGGATTCAGAAATGCATTTGCAACACGAGAAGTTCTGTTCAGCATCCAAGTACTATTTCAACGCTGCAGAGATATAAATTGTGATGTCTATGCTTGTTTTATAGATTATCAGAAGGCCTTTTACAAGGTAAAGCATTATAAAATAATATAAATTTTAAAAAGCTTGGATGACAACGACCTGAGATTTATTGTTAATCTGTATTGGAACCTGTCTCCGTATGTGATACTGAAAGGACAAATTCTTCGTGGTGTAAGACAAGGTAGTAACTGTCCCCTTTATTACTTAACATCTGTTGAGAGTATATCTTTATGGAGGTGTTGAGTGATGAGATGGGAGTGCTGTTGAGTGGAAACAACATACGCTACGCATATGACACAGTTATTTTTGCAGACATTTAGGAAAGTTTTCAATATCTTATAGTGTCACAAAGTAACCATGAATATGGACTTGATAAAACAAGAATGCCATATTATGATCAACCAGAATACCATTGAATGTTTATCAACGTATACGTACTTGGCTAATGGTGTCCATCTGATGAAGTAAAGTCATTTATTGATAAAGCCAGGGCTACTTTCAATAAAGTAAACACTCTTTCTGAAAGCCGTAATTTATCGATTACCACGAAGATGAGACTCCTGCGCTGCTATGTGTTCTCTGTCCTCCTGTATGGCATTGAAACGTGGACATTAACAGAAACTATCAGTAAAAGCTTAGAAGCTTTTCAATTGCTGCTGTATCGAAGAATGTTCAGGATATCATGGACAGACCACACCACAAATGCAGAAATGCTCCGCAAAATGAAAAAGAATATCGAAGTATTGACAACCATAAAAACACGGAAGCTGCAGTACCTTGGCCACAATATGAGAAACAATAACCGTTATGAACTCCTGCAGTCTATTCTTGAAGTGAAAATAACAGGAAAGAGAAGGGCTGGTAGGAGAAGAACTTCCTGTTTGAAAATTTTCAGAACCTGCACCTGGACCTCCAAGACAATTACGCTAATCTGATCATCAACCAGAAGACTTTTCTAACCAATTTTTACCCTGTTGACGCACAACACATAGATGCAAGGAGAGCAAAGTATTTAGAATCAACTGTGTTAAGAGTGCCACACAAAAAGTTTTTTTAAATAAGGCCAGAAATGTCTTGAAGTCTGAGTGGCTAGAGTTAGGATAGAATGAATGTAGTTACAAAGGTGCATCTTATCATGTAATTCGTCGTAACATGGCGAAGCAAACATAGTTTAACACAGAAGTTAAAAAAAAAGACAAAAATAGTAAACACGATGCTAAACTCAAAACAGTTCCTGTAGATTTGGACATTGTGACATCATAAACTTTATCGCAGAATATCCCAAATACAGTTAACATCGGAAAGCAATTCTACAGAAAAATGAAAGTATCAAAATCACAAACTATGAGAGCTTATAAACCTTCCTAGCAATAGTAATGGACAATAAAATAAATAAATTACGCAAGTATGTAAGTACATGCTACAGGAAAATCTATCCTGAAATAAATAATTGGATAAAATTTTGGTCTTCCCATATTACGGTAGTACTTACCATACATGGCGAGGCATAAAACATGTGTGTAATACGAAGTAGTTATTACGGTAGTCAAAAACTTTTACAACTGTTTTTAGTTATGAACACATAATGTAGCTATTACATGTGCTTGAACTTCGTTGCTGGAAATTTGTGTATTTAATAATTCGTAAATAATGTGTTATAAGTGTTTGTAATTGTTGATGCGAACTAATGCTCTTTAACAAGTTGGTCAAAACTGACAAAAGTTTTTTTTTTTTTCTGTCATCAGTCTTTCGACTGGTTTGATGCAATCCTCCATCCCTTCCTATCCTGTGCTAACCTCTTCATTTCTACACACCCCTTACAACCCACGTCATCAATTATCTGTTTCATATATTCTAATCTCAGTCTTCCTCTACAATTCCTACCTTCAACCGTTCCCTCCACAAGCAAATTAACCAGTACAGCATGTCTCAAAATATGACCTACCAGCCTGTCTCTTCTTTCTGTAAGCTTCTTCCACATGACAAAAGTTAAAGAACATAAAATAAATATTTTTTTAAAAAATGGCGGATAAATAGACCGAGTACTGGCTTTAGTTGTAATGGAGGATCAGTGGAAGAGTGTTGGGTATGAAGTACTCAGCAAATGGAGCTACAGGACAGAAATAAATGAATAAGGCTGACGCTCCGGTGGAGATTATGAAGACTTTCATGGACCAGGGTCGTGAAGGAAAGTATTGTATCACCCCGTCTCTACTGCGCTTAACAAGAATTATGAAAATTTTATTGCGACCGAGGTTCGAACCAGCCAATTAGTATATTGTCACAACAGCGTAGAGGATTCTAATGGGTACCATGGGAAATAACAATAAATCCAACCTTATTAGTACCTTTTCAAATTTCAATATACCCCAATAATTTACACGGAATGGGTATGACTTAAACCCGTCTGAACCTCAGAAGAAAATTATCTGCAAAATGTAGTTCACTTCCTGTTCTCTTCTATTCTTTTTCACCTAGGTTTTATCCCTTTTTCTGATGGAGAAATGACCATCAACACTGCAGGCTGCACTCGCTAGGTAGCTACTGTGGAAGGATTGGGATTTAATCTTACTTTCACACACTCTGATAAAATGAGAAAATTTATTCAACTACTCGAGATAGTTATCCTCGTGTCGACCTACAGACAGCAAAACAGTGTCTCAGCTACCTCGGTGAGTAGGAAGGCTAACCATCCAGCTATTTAATTTTAATTTAATTTAATTGCAATGGAGCACAGGCTCCGGTGGCAATTTCCCTACACACCCATCTTCCCCCTATCCTGCACCCACCTACATTTGCCCTATACAAATTTTATCTTTAAATTCTTTCAAAGTTTTCGGTAAATTATTCATCATTTCTCTTGGTAACTCATTCCAATCCCTGACACCCTTACCTAAAAAAGATCATCTTCCAACACCCTTGTGCCTGAAATCGAGTGCCAGCTTGTGGTCATGGTCATCTTTTCCCTTCCATGCACTACTTTTCATACCTATTGCAATATCTTTAAATGCCTCATCGCCAGTATATGCCCTGTAGATTCCCATGACCCTCCTCATCCTCCTCCCGTCTTGTAATGAATCCCATTTCAGCTCCTTTATCATTTCCGTCACTGACTGCATTCTGCGATAATTTCCAGAAACAAATCTAACATCCCATCTTTGCACCCTCTCCAACTCCTGTATTTGATACGTAAAATGAGGGTCCCATACTACACTACCATATTCGAGAAATGGTCTGACCAAAGTTTTGTAACCCAATTCCTTTACTTCTCCCGTACATCCCCTCATCACTCTCTCCAACAAGTGCAGAACTTTGAAACCTTTTCCTACCACCTGTCCAATGTGTCCTGCCCAGTTAAGCTTGTTATCAAAAGTAATGCTAAGATATTTACATTTCAAGTCTTCAGCAAGCAATTCTTTCCCCACCTTATATTCATAATTAACCTTTTGTTTTTTATTTGTGGTATCTAACAAGCTGACTCTTCTTTGCATTTATCTTCATCCCATGTTTACCAACCCAACTAGATATCCTGTACAGATCACCCTGCAACTGTTTACAGTCCTCTATCGTTTTGATCCTTTTATACAGCATTATTTCATCTGCAAACAATCTAATTTCAGATATCGACGGACCGTAAAGATAACTACTTGTTCCGGAAAACATTAGGTAGTTTGTGGACGAGGACGAGGAAAGTGAGTGATGTAGCGTAGGTCTGGTCGCGTCCAGATTGAGACCCTGCGTCAAACAAAGGCGGCGCTGACGTCACGCCCGTCTGGGCGAGTGGCGCCTATCGGGGCGGAAAGCGGTCATTACCGCCATACATCTTCATAGCGCCAGTCAGCGGGCTGCGGGGGCGAGCGACGTTCCCACCGCGGCCCCTGCCGGGCCGGCAACCAACCTCACTCACTTCTACCTGCTACCAACTGCAGCTTAAATAGAACGGTGCGTATTCTTTGTTACCTTGATACGAAGTATTAGCCACTAGTCGCAACAGACTACATTAAAAACTAAAATAACTTAATCCACAGTCCGAAGGTTGGTTGGATCCTTCCGAAAAAGTCATACCAAGCCATTGTGTCAGAGATAGGACAGTCATTTGCTTTCCTGTGAGACCTACGGTTTAACGTGGAATCAGAACCACGTAACATCCGGGCGTAGCTCATAATATTAAACACAACACTTAAGAATTACTATGTGTCCTTTTATACTTCAAGGACACCGAATGTCGACTCGTGTTTTATTACTGCATATGTTTATGCATAGAACTATGCTTATCCTTCTTATGTCTTACGTAATCTTTCATTCCTGTTATCCATTGCTAGAGATCCCTCATTGGTTAACTTTTAAACACTTCTTTATTTACAAGTTTCTGTAACTCTTATTACATGTTTCAAATCACTTCACAATTAATATCTGACTTACAAGGGGAGGGCACGACCTTGGGATTTTATTTTGGGATGAGACTTTGCGTAATAATTGTACCCTCTTAGGATGTTTACCTCACGCAATCGTAAGACGCAACGATCAATAGATTCGGAGAAAACGGCCTTTAAAAATTCAAGCCCATCTTATATACGAGTGAAATTCCGCTCAGGCTAGAAGCGCAACAGCCCAGTCAGTAACGAGCCTACGTCACGCCTGGGCGCTCTGGGTTCGTATCTCGCTTTGGTCTATTTTTTTCGATTTTTTTAAAATTTTATATCTACTACCCTTTAACTTAATATACTATAAAACTATAATAGTTACAATATTTTACTGTCTAAAATACACTATAATGAATGGTTATAATAATAATATTTATTCATAAGTAAAAACTTTCGTTTTGTGTTTTTTTATTATTGATTTTATTTAATTTTTTATTACAAATGTCAGCTGGGTTGATAATCATCATAAAAACATTTAACACAATAAATTTTTTAGCATCGAACACAATTAGTTAAAGCGGAATTTTTACTAGAACAACGGTAATATCCGAAATAAAACTTATAACACTGTTAATAAAATAACTTAAAATTTAATTATATTTAAAGAATATTGTAACTATTATAGTTTCAAAGTATTTTAAGCAAGTTATAGGGTAGTTAATATACTCATATTATGATTTAAAATTTGAAATTCAAATTAAATAATCAATAACATTGAATAAAAACTTATTTAATTGTAAAGACAGAAAAATAAAAATGAAAAAAATAGACGGAATCGAGATTCGAACCCAGAGCGCCCAGGCATAACGCAGGCTCGTTACTGACTGGGCTGATGCGCTGCTAGCCTGACCGGAATTTCACTCGCATATTAGATTGGCTTGAATTTTTAAAGGCCGTTTTCTCCTAATCTATTGAGCGTTGCGTCTTAAGATTGTAGGAGGTAAACGTCCTAAAGGGGTACAATTATTACGCAAAGTCTCATCCCAAAATAAAATCCCTAAGGTCGTGCCCTCCCCTTGTTAGGCGATTACTGTTTCTTTACTATTCTCCATGCAATCAAGCATCGTCTTACATATCATGTGTTACTTCTTCAACTGTTCTTTGCCGTCCCGTTATTTTTCTGTTATTCCTTTCTGGCGTGTCGACCACGACTCTCATTATTCTTTGTCACTTGGAACTATTCCCTTAATACAATTATTATCTCTTCATAATAATATATACACAGACGCTGTCTTCATTTTCTGTCTGTCGTTAAATACGACAATTATAAAGCTTGCTTTCAAAAAGTTCGTTGCTCCGGTCCCGGGTTCGAGTCCCGGCCATCCTACCACTGAAACAATGGCTGCGGGAGGATCCAATGAACCTTCGGGTTGTGGACTAAGTTAGTTTAGTTTTTAATATAATCGCATAACTAACGTTACTGGTTTTTCTATAAACAAGAATTTAATACGACACTATAAATGTCCTGTATCTTTTACCTGGGTCTTACCAGGAACAGAACTGACACAAGTTCGTGAAAATTGCATATAATTCTTTAATGTTTTGAAGAAAGTTGTACAAAAATACAAATGTATGCAATGAAATTTTATTCTGTTACAGGAGTTAGGAGTAGGTGATTAGTACTGTTAAACAGAGATTGGGAAGAAAGAATGAATCGGCATTTACATTGTGTTTTTTTCGTTTTTTTATTTATTTTTTTATTGCTTTACGCCTTTTTGAGGTCCAGGTCATTAAATTCTGGAAAGGACTTGGAGCAAAAAAGGGTAAGAATTTCGGAAAGGGCCTTTTCAAGGAACCATTGCGGCATTCGCCTCTTGTGATTTCAGAAAACCATGAAAAACCAAAATTTGGATGGCCCGACGGGGATAGATACTGATAGACCTGACAGTGTACTTGGACGTGAAAACAGTTTATACGAGTCGGGTGCCAAATCCTATGACAGCAGATCACAGTGCCGCGAGGAGGAGCGCTTCTCCCGGTATCCTAGCCTCCAAAGCAAGCCGAAATTGTTCCTCTGCGCAGAAAGTAATGCTGTCCGATTTTCGGGATTTTGACGGTATGCTGCTTCTTGATTTCCTCGGAAAAGGCAAAATCATCGTGGAGTAATACAGTGCAACTGCATTCACCTATACAGGAAAAACCGAGCGTGTTGAGTGAGCAGTAACGCTCTGGCCCCACATTCGGGTGAACACGGGTTGAAATCTCCGTCCAGCCTTCCAGATTTGCGTTTTCTCCCAACCACTCCAGACGAATACTGGCATGGTTCCTTCAAAAGAGCTATGCCCTAATTCCTTCCCGTTCCTTGCAGGCAGTCCTCCCCGCCTCTAATGATCTCCATGATGAAGGGGCTTAAAGCCAGAAGCAGGAAAAATAGGGGAAAAGAAAAGAGATGAATGAACAAAAAGGTGTTGTTTCATCAGCACGGTGTTCTCAGTCTTAAGTCTTGGCTACACTGCGGATTTCATTTGGCACCACAAATCCTCTACTAAACATATCTGAGCATTCAGACTTGCACCAACCTTCAAGCCTCAAAAAGTCTGATGAGAATCCGCATGACCTGTCACCTTGTTTTTTGATACCCTTGAGAAATCTTTTATATTGAACGAATAACAGAACTGGAGCGTCGTTGGAGGAAACGTATGGAGATCAGAGGGCGCTATAATGTTGGAAAAGAGATCACCACTTTGTTTCACTCATTTACATCAATTTCAAGTTATTAACTTACCCCACGTTGCACACTATGCACTTCAAAATTTTCCAGTTAACTGAAAACTGACATCAAGACACCACCACATATGTATTTAAATTGTATGTGGTGAGGTCTTGGTGGTGACAGGATGACCATTTGAAGAAATGTATTTACATAGTAGAGGATGGGAGTACTGGAAACTGCAATAGCCACAGTACCTGCCTCGGCAAGAAACTCGACGAGTCCTGTACACTGTTTACATAGAATCACAGGGTCAGTTAGGGAACTGGGTTACAAAACTTTGGTCATACGATTGCTTGAACATGGTGATGTAGTGTGTGACCCACATTTTGGGTGTCAAATACACGAGCTGGAAGTGGTGCAAAGACGAGCAGCTTGATTAGTTTTTGAAAAATACCCGCAGAACACAATCGGTAACTGGTATGATGAATGAGCTCGAATAGGATTCAGTGGAAGACAGGAGGATGGTGAAGAGGGTCATGGGAGTGTACAAGGCGTATATTGGTGAAGTGCCGTGGAAAGATAATGACGGAAGAATTAAGAGAGTTGCTTAGGATGGGAAAGATGACCTTAACCACAACGAACATTTGATTTCAGGCATAAAGTTGTGGAAACATTTTTTTATATATAATTTAAATTTGAAATTTGTAGAAGGAAAAACTAGGCGCTACAGGAAGGAAAAAATGGGTCCGTTGTAAAATTGATACCGGAAGCTGTTTACTTAGCCTCTTGTGAAACATAAATCGTTACTAGTTTTAGACTGTGTGGAACTGTTTAGTTTGTTCGTATAATTTGTACAATGTTCGTTCGTTATATGTTTCGTTTGTTCCTTGTTTTTATATTATAATTTCTCATTAACTGGAAATGTGCAGTAATTCGCCCACTTCACAATAAAGGTGGATCGACATTATTATCTATAGAGAGATTTTCTTGCTAACAGTTCCTTACAAAATTCTATCAAAAGCACTTCTCTTGACACTCGAAGCACAAACAGAGCGGGTTTGAGAAAAGGCACCTAGCGTGGTGGTGTAACGGTTAGCTTTCTGGCCTCGCTTTCGGGAGGACGGAAGTTCGAATCCCCGTCAGGGCATCCAGATTTGGATTTCCATGGTTTCCCAAATCACTCCAGGCAAATATTAGGATGCTTCCTTCAAAAGGCCATGGCAGAATTCCTTCCCATTCCTTGCCCCCATCCTTTCCCGTCTCTAAAGACCTCGCTGTTAAGAGACGTTAAGCAGTTAAAAAAAAATAATGCTACAAGGCGGGTCACGTGCGGAACAAATTCTAAATCTCAAAAGCATCTTACAAATCCGTGACACGCAAACAATTATCACCTTTGTAGATTTCAAAAAAGATTATGAGTCTATTGACAGACAACACTTTTTAATACAGTAAAAGAATACAAAGTAGACATCAAACAAGAGAATTAATCAAACAGACGTTATTGGATACTATCTCGAAAGTTAGGTTTTTAAGCGAATTATCTGAACCTTATGAAATCAGACGTTTGACGAGGAGATGGACTGTCATCCCTTTTGTTCAGTCTTGTTCTCGACCAAGCAAATATCGGAGAAAGAAGTAAAAGGAATAACCATTGATAGACTATTGCGGCGTTTGGTCTTTGTAGATGATCTAGCAATTATCTCCAACAACAAGCAAGAGGCAATCTATCCCCTTGAAAAAATCCATGATATTTCAGCGAAAACTGGTCTGCAAATCTCGTATGCTTAAACTCATTATATCGAATGATGCTTGCTGTATCAAGATGGACAACTTATAATAACCAATTTGGCAATATCTCTTAACTAACTAACTTCAGATATTTTGAACAAATTATTCAACCTGCAGGACCGAATCGTGAATCAAACATTGAGAGAATATCTAAATTACAAAAAGCCTACAGACACAACAAAAATTCAATATCCCCAATTGCAGTGTTAAGACACTATAACACTGTAATCAAACCAGAGGCATTTTACGCATCGGAAAATATGATTATCTGAGATAGATCACTGATTAAAGATATTGAAAAGCAAGAAAGGAAAATTTTAAAGAAGATCTTTGACCGAATTTGTACAGAAGTAATTTGGGTGTAAAGGAAATCACACTGAAATGATCAAAATTGAATCATTTCATAAACATAATACGTAAAAGAAAGAACAGGACCATTTTTGTGGCTACAAAGGCATTGAGAGATGTTTTCGGTTTGTGTCCCATTCAGGAAAAGACGAATTAAATTCTATGACCACATCGTCAGAATGAATAACAACAGACCAACCAAAAGAATTTTCGATCTGGCTATTTCAGTAAAATGAAAAACAATTGGTTACTTGAAATCGAAAAGGATCTCAAGGAAATCTGAATCACAGGTCATATCATACAGAACCGATACAGATTTACTAGCATGGTCAGTAACCATCAATTTGCCAACAAAAGTGTATTGGAATGTGGAAAAGAGCTCAGAGATTTTAGGGAAAAGAAGAAAACCGCATCTGTTAAATAAGTTCAGTCGTGCTCCTAAGTTGGGCATAACCATGGAATAAGTATTTTTCTTTAACTTGAAGATCACAATGTTGAAGGGGTAACATGGACAAGAATAAATAAATAAACATCTATGCGGTGCAACAATGTATAATATATGATTTCCATTGTGGTATTTAGAAATTCCTACTTCTAGAGTACTTAGGTATTTTTATTTTACAGCTGATTTATACTTTTAAACTACGAGTATTTGCTCTTCATAACTTTACATGTTTCTGATTTATATATATATATATATATATATATATATATATATAATTGCATTTGTGAAATACCGGTCTGGCAATGAAATGAAGTTATGATTTGTTCTTGCGATCAAATTCGCTATTTCATGATTGCTTTTTCTAGACAGATTTTGTAGTTCATGTTTTTCAAGTGCTTCCGTTAGTTTGTGATAAAAAACGTTATTACATTATCAGGCGCCAAAATTCTATAAAATCTAAAGTTTAATTGCATCTTTAAGAATAATTCTATACTACATGATCAAGGTGTGACGCAATCCTAAAGCCATATTTCTGTTCTTGTATGTAATTATCGCTTACAGAAATGAACCATAGATGCTTTTATTTTTGCTTATGACTTTGCTTCGTCGACGTCGAGGTATCTATAGTAGGAGGAGACGGGAAGGAATTCGGTCATAGTCTTTTGGAGGATTCATCCCGGCATACGCCTGGAGTGATTTGGGGAAACCAAGGAAAACCGTAATTTTGACCCTGTTCCCTTTATATTTTATACATTGTGTGGGACTGATATGAAGTGTTGATGTGAGCAGTTTTCGAGACCCCTGTTCCTCAGACAGAAGTTGTATCACAGCGCTCTCTCTGTTTATCGAGGCGTCAATCCGTGGTCGAATCTCGATGATGGATCGACCTCGCTCCGCGGCGCAGTACACATTCGAACGAACGCGACTGTCTCGCCGCTCTCTGAATTTAGATAACGCATTCCTCGGCAAACTCGAGTCACCGTTATCGTCGAGCATTAATCCGAGATTTATTGCCTTCTTCTTATCCATCGTGGCAGATAGAGCCGCCATCTCTAATCTCGACACATGGCTGTCCAAACACCCAACGGACTTTTCTTCCAGTAATTGTTTGATCAGGTTACTATGAGTCGAGTAGTTGACTCAACAACGAACTCATAAGTTCTCAAAACTTCACTTACAATACGAGAAGTTAAGATGCGAGTGGTGCGAATACAACATGTTTGTAGCATTAACAAAAGCTGTTTGCGATACCAGTATTTCTCTTGGTGCATCATTTTAATAATAATCATCATTCCAATATTTCTTACTTCTTAAGACATAAATTAATTTTCACCTAATACCAATCCCCATTGTATTTACTAGTGTGTTATTGTTGTTAACTATTTTCAAGTTCATGTTTTTTGCTTTCATTGCAATCGGGTACGAATAAAATTTTAATTTCTCTGATTCTCTGCAGATCTTGGCAATTTAAAAACTACTTAATCTGCTCATAATGCCCCATTTAAGCCCATAATATTGTGTAGCTAATGTAAACGTCTACCCCAGATATTGTATATCACCAATATTCATTCACCGTGGCTGAGGTCCAAAGCTCGGGACTGACACTTCGGGTCGCCCACCGTCCATCGAAGTTTCTATTTTCCGCACTTTCCAGAAATCACTGAAGGTATGTTCCGTGTCAGTTTCTACAGGAACGTCGCTATCCGGAGAGTTCTTTGTTATCCTGGCAGTAATGAGCCTATTGTTGACGCGGCGTGAACCGCTAACAAAACAGAGCCGTGTGGGTAAGCGGTTTCGCAAAAGGCTGATATTCAAAAGGACACGAGTCTGACTCCCAGTCCCTCCATCCAGATTTCGGGTTCCCATGGATTCCAGAAAACACGCCAGGTGAATGTTCAAACACGTCAAGCAAATGGTAAAACACACAAAGCGAATGCTCAAACGCGCCAAGCGAATGGTAACGCACAAAGCGAATGCTTAAACATGCCAAGCAAATGCACAAACGCGCCAAGCGAATGCTCAAACGCGCCAAGTGAATGCTCAAACACGCCAAGCAAATGCTCAAACGCACGAAGCGAATGGTAAAACGCGCAAAGCGAATGCTAAACGCGCCAAGCGAATGCTCAAACACGCCAAGCAAATGCTCAAACGCGCCAAGCGAATGGTAAAACGCGCAAAGAGAATGCTCAAACGCGCCAAGCGAATGCTCAAACACGCCAAGCGAATGCTCAAACATGCCAAGCAAATGCTCAAACGCGCCAAGCAAATGCTCAAACGCTCCAAGTAAATGGTAAAACACACAAAGCGAATGCACAAACGCGCCAAGCGAATGGTAAAACACGCAAAGCGAATGCTCAAACGCGCCAAGTGAATACTCAAACACGCCAAGCAAATGCTCAAACGCGCCAAGCATATGCTCAAACGCTCCAAGTAAATGGTAAAACACACAAAGCGAATGCACAAACGCGCCAAGCGAATGGTAAAACACGCAAAGCGAATGCTCAAACGCGCCAAGCGAATGGTATAACACACCAAGCGAATGCTCAAACACGCCAAGCAAATGCTATAACGCGCCAAGTAAATG
>JARYHS010009186.1:36262656-36286656 GCA_031002005.1 Vandiemenella viatica | reverse complement strand
GATTTATTTATATTGATGTTGGTTCAAATGGTAGGGTAAATGATAGAAAAGTGTTTCGAAATTCGTCACTGAAAAGATCCAATAGAGAACGGAGCATTGCAGTTTCCTTCATGGGGAGTGATAGTAGCTGATGACGCATTTCCTTTAAAAACATACATTATGAAACCATATTCTAGACATGGTGCTCTATCTGCACAAGAAAAAATTTTCAACTATAGGCTTTCACGTGCAAGACGGATCGTGGAAAATGCTTTTGGGATCTTAGCTATGCGTTTTAGAATTTACAGAACACCCATTCAGCTCTCTCCTGAGAAAGTGGATCTTGATGTAAAAGCTACTTGTGCACTTCTCTGGTTAGTAAATATTTCATCAACCACATACATTTCTTCAGTGGCTGACAAGGAATTGGAAAATGGGAACGTTTTACAAGATGCCTGGAGACAAGCAGATATTAGTTTGGGCTTAACAGAATCTCACCTTAAACATGGAACTCGGCTGAAACGAAAAGACGGAAGTACATGGAATACTTCAATACAAAAGGTGCTTTACCGTGGCAATGTGCATGTATTCAGTCTTCAATGTAATGTTAATTGTTATTTAAATGAAGTAAACATAATGTGACTTACTAAATTTGATGATGTTTTTCTTGTTCCCCGCAGGGGCCTGGTACGCAAGTGCCAGGTACGGGTTTGGCGAACCCGCGGTGCCCGAGCTGGAAACTTGTGAGCGCCGCAAGTTTCCCACACCGTAAACTCCTACCATGCTTCAACGACCACCGTAGGGCGTGACGGTGGAACGTTGTGTGCCTAGGAGAACGGGGATCTTGGCTTCATCGCCCGGATCGCGAGGACGGTAAAAACCTCTATAAAAAACCCCTCAACCTCAAGGTGAGTAACGTGCCGAGGAATGTGGATGGGTGGTGAGGCAAACCACCCGTTAGCGTACAACCTCAGGGGCACCTGCCGCACCCCTGTTGTATTGGGCTTGGTGGCGTGATACGGGGGCTCCACGTCACTCGACGTTTAGTTCCTCCGAACTCGTGGGATCAAAACGAGTAGTAATTCTAATCCTAACCCCTCCTCCTGCGGCTTGGGCAAACCGCAGGGGTTATGTCACTCTAACGCCCAAAAAAGAGGTGGTGGAAAGCGGGCGAGGGTTGAAAGCCCTCCTCATGAAAATAGCACGAGTAACAGGAAGGATTACATAGTTGATAATGCCTTCGTCATAATGAGTAGGATGGAGGGATCTTTTGAAAAGGTCTCTCCATTCTATATACAAAAAGGTCTTGAGGGTATTGCGGGTACCCTAAAATCCGTCAAAAAGCTGAGGAACGGGACCCTGCTGTTAGAAACATCTACTAACAAGCAGGCTGTCCTCCTCCTTAAGTGCGAGAAGCTCGGTGAGTTCGCAGTGAAATGCGAACTCCACAAAACCCTGAACTCAAGTAAAGGCGTGGTCACCTGCCGCGACCTAATTGACGTTACTACCGAGGAACTCCTTAAGGAGTGGTCAACACAGCATGTGGTCGAGGTTCGTCAGATCACACGAAGGGTTAACGGCAGTCTTGAGAAGACAGCCACCTTCGTCCTGACGTTCGACACTCCAACGTTGCCCAAAGCCATCAAAGCTGGCTATTTGAACTTGAATATCCGTCCGTATGTCCCGGAACCTATGCGCTGTTTTAAGTGCCAACGTTTCGGGCATACGACGGCGACGTGTAAGGGCAACCCCACCTGTGGGAAATGTGGAAAGGGCGCACATGAGCCAGGCACAAATTGTACTCTCCCACAGGTGTGTGTACACTGCTCTGGGTCTCATACAGCCTGGAGCAGGGAGTGTCGAGTGTACCTTGAAGAGAAGAAGGTACAGGAGTTGAAAACAAAGGAACGACTATCTTATGGCGAAGCGAAGAAGAGGTGTAAGGCGCTTGCGCCACCTGCCTTCGCTACAAGCTTCGCAAAACCTTGTCAACTCCAGTCAGGAAAGAGAGTGTTGCAACACAGACGTCCTTTGCAGACATGGGCACAAGTACAACGTGCTCATGTCAATGCAAATGCGGCGCGAGTGTAACCAAGGTCATTACACCGAAGACCGTGGATGTTGGTAGCAACACCTCTGCATCCTCGACCACAAAGACAGCAGGTTCAATGGTTCCACCAGCAAAAGCACAGTCATCCGCTACTGCAGTGGGTCCCTCTGCAACAGCAGAAGTGGTACCCACAGCAGAAACTGCATCTGGAACAGTTGATGTAACGGCAACGTCATCTGCCAGTAGCGGATGGCAAACAGTGCAGAAGGTTAGGGGTCCGAAATTTAAGCACACGGACCCCACCTTGTTTGTGAAATCCCCTCCAACTTCTCCTCCCAGATCCCCCTCTGGAAAGGAGAAGAAGGGGAAAGGGCCTCGGAGGAACAAAAGCCCGCAACACTCCGAGGCCTTGCAACGAGAGTCGTCTTCAGATAATGAAGACGACTTAATGCTGGTGGACGAACCTGGTTCCGTTCCTCAGCAGTCACGGGACGATGACCCACCCGACCCGGGGCGGGTGAGGTTGAATAGGTGAGATGGCTCCCATACTACAATGGAACGTAAATGGCTTTCAAGCTCACAAAGAGGAAGTCCAACTCTTAGCACGGTCTAATCCATTGTGTCTCTGTTTACAGGAGACACACTTTAGACCAAACCACCATCCTGTGCTAAGAGGTTATGACATCTATAGAAAGGACGATACCGAGGGTGATCGAGCGAAGGGCGGAGTGGCCGTGTTTGTCCGAAACACTGTCCACTCCGAACCTGTTGCTCTCACCTCTCATCTACAAGCAGTGGCAGTGAGGATACACGGTCCCACTAAACTGACCGTATGCTCCATTTATCTGCCACCTAATGCGCCCGTCGGGTATGACGACCTACTCGACATTCTGCGGCAGCTCACTCGGCCATTCCTCCTCTTAGGAGACTTCAACGCACACAGTGCGTTGTGGGGCTCAAACACCGATTGCCCCAGAGGCCGAGTGGTTGGCAGATTAATGGAGCAAGAGGAAATATGCATCCTCAATACTGGCGAAATGACCCACTTTACCACTGCTTCCGGATCGTCCTCCCCGCAGGGGCCTGGTACGCAAGTGCCAGGTACGGGTTTGGCGAACCCGCGGTGCCCGAGCTGGAAACTTGTGAGCGCCGCAAGTTTCCCACACCGTAAACTCCTACCATGCTTCAACGACCAGCGCAGGGCGTGGCGGTGGAACGTTGTGTGCCTAGGAGAACGGGGATCTTGGCTTCATCGCCCGGATTGCGAGGACGGAACAAACCTCTATAATAAACCCCTCAACCTCAAGGTCAGACACGTGCCGAGGAGGCGAATGAGTGATGAGGGAAATCACTCGCTAGCGTGCAACCTCAGGGACACCTGCGCACCCCTGTTGTATTAGCATTTCTGTTTAAATTGGTTATACTCGTGGGACCAAAATTAAGACTCACAAGAAAACCAAACCAACCTGCGGTACGGGTGTGCCGCAGGCTAATATAAATACACCCAGTTCAAAGAAACGGGTGAGGGTTGATAGCCCCCCTGCATCTGACAGTGATAGTAACAGAAAAGTTTGTTCAGTACAGAACGCTTTTGTAATTATGGAGAAAATTGAAGGATCGTTTGAAAAGGTGTCACCCTTCTATATCTCAAAGGGTCTAGAGGGTCTTTTTGGTACCCTTAACACTGTTAAAAAACTGAGGAACGGGACACTGCTGCTGGAAACTGTCACCAGTAAGCAAGCTACCCAACTGCTGAATTGTAAGAGGCTCGGGGAGTTCGCCGTAAAATGCGAACTCCACAAGTCCCTAAATTCCAGTAAAGGCGAGGTCACCTGCCGTGACGTTATGGATTTATGGACTGACGAGCTTCTTAAGGAATGGAAATCAGAGAATGTGATCGAGGTACGTCAGATCACACGAAGGGTGAATGGCAATCTTGAAAAGACTGCCACCTTCGTCCTGACGTTTGACACTCCAGTATTGCCCAAGAATATCAAGGCCGGATATTTAAACCTTAACGTCCGTCCGTATTTTCCGGACCCGATGCGCTGTTTCCAGTGTCAGCGGTTCGGACATACGACGGCGTCATGTAAGGGCAACCCCACATGTGGAAACTGCGGGAAGGGCGCACACGAGCCGGGTGTCAGTTGTACGCTTCCACAGGCTTGTGTCAACTGCTCCGGTTCGCACCCCGCCTGGAGCAGGGAGTGTCAAGTGTATCTTGAAGAACGCAAGATACAGGAGCTGAAGACCAAAGAGCGGATTCCTTACGGGGAAGCTAAGAAGAAGGCCAAGTTACTTGCCGCCCCAGTATTTGCAACAAGTTTTGCTAAGATGGCTTCAGCTCCCGTCAGGAAACAAAGTGTTGCTACCCAGACGTCCGTTGCAGACATGGGAACAAGCACTACGTGCTCGTGTCAGTGTAAATGCGGTGCAAAACCCGCTAAGGTCATAACTCCTAAGACCGCGAACGTCGGTAGCAACACGTCTGCGACCTCGATCACACCAGCAGCAGTGAAACAGGACCCACTAGCAGTAGCAGTGAAATTACCAGCACCTCCAATACCACCACGTGCCGTGAAAGCAGTAGCACTACCAACTGCTATCAACGTTCCTGAAGGCGACTTGAAGACACGGGGTCCGAGGTTTAGGCTGACGGACCCGACTCAGTTCGTTAAATCTCCCTCTTCGTCCCCTCCCAGATCACCTGGTAAAAGGGAGAAAAAGGGAAAGATGTCGAGGAAGAAGGGCAAGGAGGTAGTCGAGGAGGACGCTGAGTCGGAGACGTCAGACTCTTCAGGACCAGAGAAAACTGCAATGGTGGTGGATGAGCCTGATCCCGTTCCTCAGCGGGCAATGACCAACGACCCACCCGAACCGAGGCGGGTGAAACCAATTTTAGGCAGATCGGTCTAATTTTAAGACTGATGGGTGGCCTCTTTACAGCCACCCAATCCATATGCATGATTTTTATTTTTTGTATTGTTATTATTCATGTCTGTCTGGCCAATATACAGCCAGCAAGACATGTAGTGTTTTTTATCCTCTTTTGAACCTGTTTGGCCCCTTTACAGCCTTACAGGTGTTGTACGGTTTTAAGTCATTGTGGTCGCTTTAAAGCCACGTCTGATTTTATGACTTATTTTATTTGCTGTCTGTATGGCCGACCCCTTTACAGTCGACCATGCAGGCAGTATTTTAGTACTTTTATAAGCCACAGTAATAGCTGGTAATTTTTAGGGCGCTATTGGCCCTGCCATCAACATGCCCTAAAGCAATTACAATAACGTTTTTAGTTTTAGGGCCAGGCGTTGGCCTGGCCAACGATCTATCTCTTATTTTTAACAACAAGATCAGCAATGTGGCCAGTGTTTTGAAATTTTGTGTATTGGCCACTCTACTGCCTAAAATTTTAGGCAGATTGGCCTAGTATTATGATATATGGGTGGCCTCTTTACAGCCACACATCCATTTGCATTGTTTTTATTTTTTATAATTTTAATATCTTTATATTTTCTGTCTCGCTGGCCTCTATACAGTCAGCGAGACATGTAGTGTTTTTAATTATTTTGTGAACTGGTTTGGCAACTTTTCAGCCATCCAGGTGTTTTATGGTAATCAGGTCCTAGTGGCGCGTTTAATGCCATGTTCTTTTTTAATTATTTTATTTGCTGTCCGTATGGCCGACACATTTACAGTCGACCATGCAGATGGTATTTTAATATTCTTTTAGCAAAGTATTAGCTGGTCATTGTTAGGGCGCTAATGTCCTCGCTGTCGACGCGCCCTAAAGCCACAAAAACAACAACAACGGATCGTCCTCTGCCATCGACCTTTCATTGTGCTCCCCCTCAATCGCGGACTCCGTGCATTGGGAGGTGGATAGCGACCTTCATGGAAGCGACCACTTCCCAATATGGATGCACGTAGAGTTTGAACGCGGAGGAGGGAATAACCGACGCAAATGGAACGTCAGCATAGCAGATTGGCAACTATACCGCCGCTCCATTACTCTTAAAGAGTATTACAATGTTGTGGAGAAGGTGAATCACTTTACTGAAGTCCCCGCAGGGGCCTGGTACGCAAGTGCCAGGTACGGGTTTGGCGAACCCGCGGTGCCCGAGCTGGAAACTTGTGAGCGCCGCAAGTTTCCCATACCGTAAACTCCTACCATGCTTCAACGACCACCGTAGGGCGTGGCGGTGGAACGTTGTGTGCCTAGGAGAACGGGGATCTTGGCTTCATCGCCCGGCCCCGCAGGGGCCTGGTACGCAAGTGCCAGGTACGGGTTTGGCGAACCCGCGGTGCCCGAGCTGGAAACTTGTGAGCGCCGCAAGTTTCCCACACCGTAAACTCCTACCATGCTTCAACGACCACCGTAGGGCGTGGCGGTGGAACGTTGTGTGCCTAGGAGAACGGGGATCTTGGCTTCATCGCCCGGATCGCGAGTTAGGAACAAACCTCTATAAAAAACCCCTCAACCTCAAGGTCAGCCACGTGCCGAGGAGGTGTATGGGTGGAGAGGAAATTCACTCGCTAACGTGCAACCTCAGGGGCACCTGCGCACCCCTGTTGTATAAGCATTTCTTCTTATACTGGTTTTTACTCGTGGGAACAAAAATTCCTTCCACAAAAAACCAAAAAACCCCTGCGGCCCGGGTGTGTCGCAGGTTAATAAAAACACACCCAGTTCTTACAAACGGGCTAGGGTTGAAAGCCCTCCCCCGGATGTAGACAGTAACAGCAAGGGTTGTAACATTGACAATGCCTTCGTTATTATGACAAGGGTGGAGGGATCTTTTGAGAAGGTCTCTCCATTCTATGTTCAGAAAGGTTTAGAGGGTATTGCGGGTACCCTCAAATCTGTAAAAAAGCTGAGGAATGGGACACTGCTTATGGAAACATCCACCCAGAGGCAGGCTGTCCAACTCCTTAAGTGCGAGAAGCTCGGGGAGTTCGCAGTGAAGTGCGAACTCCATAAAACTCTAAATTCAAGTAAAGGTGTCATCACCAGCAGGGACCTTATGGATTTAGAGACCGACGAACTCCTTAAGGAGTGGTCATCAGAACATGTGGTCGAGGTTCGTCAGATTAAACGAAGGGTTAACGGCAGTCTTGAGAAGACAGCCACCTTCGTCCTGACGTTCGACACTCCAACGTTGCCCAAAAACATCAAGGCAGGGTATTTGAACTTGAATATTCGCCCTTATGTACCGGACCCAATGCGCTGCTTTAAGTGCCAGCGGTTCGGTCATACGACGGCCACCTGCAAGGGGAACCCCACCTGTGGGAAGTGCGGAAAGGCGGCTCATGAGCCAGGCACGAGCTGCACGCTCCCACAGGTGTGTGTCAACTGCTCCGGGGCACATCCAGCCTGGAGCAGAGAGTGTCGATTGTATCTGGAGGAAAAAAAGATACAGGAGTTGAAAACGAAAGAGCGGATTTCTTATGGCGAAGCCAAAAGAAATATAAGGCTCTGGCTCCACCAGTCTTCGCAACCAGCTTCGCGAAGACGTTATCAACTCCCGTCAGGAAAGAAAGTATTGCTACCCAGACGTCCGTTGCGGACATGGGCACAAGTCCAATGTGCTCATGTCAGTGCATATGTGGTGCCACACCCATCAAGGTCATTACACCTAGGACCTCGCACGTCGGTAGCAATACTCTGACAACACCGACCACATCGACAGCAGGTTCAGCATGTCCACCAGCAAAGACACTGCCATCCGCTACAGCAGTGGGTCCCTCTGCAGCAGCAGAAGCGGCCCCTGAAGCAGAAACAGCAACTGCAAAAGTAGTGATAACGGCAACGCCATCTGCCGGTAGCGGATAGCAAACAGTGCAAAGGGTAAGGGGTCCGAAATTTAAGCTGACAGACCCCGCTATGTTTGTGAAATCCCCTCCGACTTCTCCTCCCAGATCCCCTTCTGGAAAGGAGAAGAGGAGGGACAGGCCTCGGCGGATGAAAAATCCGCAAGACCCCGAGGCCTCACAACGAAAATCGTCTTCGGACACCGAAGACGATATCATGCTGGTGGACGCACCTTGTTCCGTTCCTCAGCTATCAGAGAAGGAAGACCCACCCGATCCGGGGGGGGGGGGGGTGGTTTTAAATAGGTAGAATGGCTCCCATACTTCAGTGGAACGTAAACGGTTTTCCAGGCTCACAAAGAGGAAGTCCAGCTCTTAGCACGGTCTAATCCATTGTGTCTCTGTCTCCAGGAGACACACTTTAGACCACAACATCAGCCTGTGCTAAGAGGTTATGACATATTCCGAAAGGACGATACCGAGGGTGATCGAGCGAGGGGCGGAGTGGCCGTGTTTGTTCGGAACACTGTCCACTCCGAACCCGTCGCTCTCACCTCTCATCTACAAGCAATAGCGGTGAAAATACACGGTCCAATACAACTGACCGTATGCTCTGTCTATCTGCCACCCAGTTTGTCCGTCGACTACGACGACCTGGTTGGCATTACACAACTCACTCGGCCCTTTCTCCTTTTGGGAGATTTCAACGCCCACAGTGCGTTGTGGGGTTCCACCACCGATTGCCCCCGGGGCCGAGTGATTGGTAGATTGATGGAGCAGGAGGAAATTTGTATCCTGAATACAGGGCAAATGACTCATTTCACCACTGCTACCGGTACGTCTTCTGCCATTGACCTTTCCTTGTGTTCTCCCTCAATCGCAGACTCCGTGCTATGGGAGGTGGATCGCGACCTACATGGAAGCGACCACTTCCCTATTTGGTTGCACGTCGAGTGCGATCGTGGGGGAGGAAATAACCGGCGCAAATGGAACGTCAGTTGTGCAGATTGGCAACTCTATTGCCGCTCTGTACAACTGATACTTGTAGGCAGTATACAAGAGAAGGTGAATCACTTCACGGAAGTGATTCACCGTGCAGCTGACGTTTCCATGCCGAAAAGCTCCGGAACGCTGCGAAGGACGCCCGTCCCCTGGTGGAACGACGAATGTCGTTCCGCTATTCAGGGTCGCAGACGGGCGTTGCGGCGTTTTAGGTTGTATCCTACATCCGACAACCTGGCAGCGTTCCGTATAGCAAGAGCTAAGGCGCGCCGTGTTATTAAGGAGAGTAAGAAGAGGTCATGGCAGAACTTTGTGAGCACTATCAATCGTTCCACACCTTCGTCGAAAGTATGGGAGTCCATTCGCCGTATATCTGGAAGGTACTTGAAAAGGCATACGATACTACCTGGCGACATGTTATTTTAAAAACAGTTACATGAATGGGGTTTTAGGGGTAACCTTCCTCATTTTTTAAAATCATTTTTATCTGGTCGTTGCTTCCGGTACCGAGTCGGTAGCGAAGTGTCTGATCTTTTTATACAGGAAAACGGTGTTCCTCAGGGGTCAGTTTTAAGCGTGACCCTATTTGCTATCGCAATCAATAGTATATCCATGGTTATAAGGAGTCCCATTCGGTTCTCCTTATATGTGGACGATTTTTTTAATTTTTATTGCATCGTCCAGCCTGAGAATTGCAGAGCAGCAGCTGCAACTCGCGCTGAACAGGCTGGATGAATGGTCAGTGCACACCGGTTTTCGATTTTCTGCCGAGAAAACCCGGTGTGTACTTTTTACTCGTAGCAGAAGTCTTTTAGCTGAGACTCACCTTAACTTGAGGAACACCATTTTAAGTTTTACTGAAACAGTTAGATTTCTGGGCCTCATTTTTGACACCAGGCTTAACTGGCTTCCGCATCTCAAAGATGTGAAAGCCAGGGCCTTAAAAGCTCTTAATATTTTAAAATGTCTGTGCGGCAGGTCGTGGGGCGCTGATCGCTCCTGCCTGCTACAGTTTTATCGAGCCTTTGTACGGTCGCCCCCGCAGGGGCCTGGTACGCAAGTGCCTGGTACGGGTTTGGCGAACCCGCGGTGCCCGAGCTGGAAACTTGTGAGCGCCGCAAGTTTCCCACACAATAAACTCCTAACATGCTTCAACGACCACCGTAGGGCGTGGCGGTGGAACGTTGTGTGCCTAGGAGAACGGGGATCTTGGCTTCATCGCCCGGATCGCGAGGACGGTGAAAACCTCTATAAAAAAACCCCTCAACCTCAAGGTCAGCCTCGTGCCGAGGAGGTGCATGTGTGAGAGGTGGATCACACGTTAACGTGCAACCTCATTGGCACCTGCGTACCCCTGTTGTAAGAGCATTTCTTTTTATTTTGGATTTACTCGTGGGATCAAAATTCAACCTCACAAATCCAAAAACCCAAAATCCTGCGGTCCGGGTGTGCCGCAGGCTAAACCCAATACACCCAGTACCAAGAAGCGGGCCAGGGTTGATAGCCCACCCGCTTCGGAGAGTCAAAGTAACAGGAAAGTGTGTTCAATACCGAACGCTTTCGTAATAATGCAGAGGGCAGAGGGGACATTTGAAAAGGTGTCCCCTTTTTACATCAATAAAGGCTTAGAAGGTTTGGTTGGAACGTTAAAATCAATTAAAAAGCTGAGGAACGGGACGCTGCTGCTGGAAACAACCACCAGTAGGCAGGCTTCCCAGCTCCTTAATTGCGAGAAGCTCGGGGTGTTTGCAGTCAGTTGCGAACTCCACAGAACCCTAAACTCTAGTAAAGGCATTGTCACCTGCCGGGACATTATGGATTTAGGGACTGAGGAACTGGTAAAGGAGTGGGAAGATCAGCAAGTGGTCGAGGTGCGTCAGATTACACGGAGGGTAAATGGCAGTCTTGAAAAGACTGCCACCTTCGTCCTGACGTTTGACACTCCAGTGTTGCCCAAGTGTATAAAAGCTGGCTATATCAACTTGAACGTCCGTCCGTATGTTCCGGACCCAATGCGCTGCTTCCAGTGCCAGAGGTTCGGACATGCGACGGCGTCATGCAAGGGCAACCCCACCTGTGGTAGATGCGGCAAGGGGGCACATGAGCCTGGTGCCAATTGCACGCTCCCACAGGTGTGTGTCAACTGCTCCGGGTCGCACCCGGCCTGGAGTAGGGAGTGTCAAGTGTATCTTGAAGAGCGCAAGATACAGGAGTTGAAGACCAAAGAGCGGATACCTTATATAGAGGCAAAGAAGAAGGCGAAAGCGCTCGCCGCTCCAATATTTGGAACAAGCTTTGCCAAGACGGTCTCGACTCCCGTCAGGAAAGAAAGTGTTGCTACGCAGACATCCTTTGCAGACATGGGCACAAGCACTACGTGCTCATGTCAGTGCAAGTGTGGTGCAAAATCCACCAAGGTCATGACACCTAGGACCGCGGATGTCGCTAGCAACACATCTGCAACCTCGACCATCCCAGCAGCAGAAACAAAGTCTCCACCAGCAATCAGATTAACGGCACCTCCTATTCCACCGCGAGCTATTGAAATGGTAGCGATACCATTAGCTAGCGGTGGAAATAGAGGTGACCAAAAGATCCGAGGTATAAAGTTTAGACAGACTGATCCGACCCAGTTTGTTAAGTCCCCCTCTTCTTCTCCTCCCAGACCGCCACCCGGCAGGGAGAGTAAGCAGAAGAAGCAGAGGAAGAAGAAGAAAAAGGATGGGGAAGATTTTGAAGAGTCTTGTGTGTCGGAGATGTCTGTCTCCGCCTCCGGGCAAGAAGAATCGGAAATGCTGGTGGACGAGTCTGGTCCCGTTCCTCAGCAGGAAGTGGCCGAAGACCCACCTGAACCGGGGCGGGTGAGGCTAAATAGGTAAGGATGGCTCCCATACTTCAGTGGAACATCAATGGATTTACAGCTCACAAAGAGGAGTTACACCTCTTAGCACGGTCTGAACCTTTGTGTCTCTGTCTACAAGAGACACATTTCAGACCATCACACCAACCTGTGCTAAGAGGGTATGACGTGTACCGTAAGGACGATACCGAGGGTGATCGAGCGAAGGGTGGAGTGGCGGTGTTTGTCCGAAACACTGTCCACTCCGAACCCGTAGCTCTCACCTCTGATTTACAAGCAGTGGCAGTGAGGATTTATGGTCCCACTCATCTCACAGTATGCTCTATTTATCTACCACCTAACACGCCCATCAGTTATGACGACATGTCTAACATCTTGCGGCAACTCACTCGGCCATTCCTCCTTTTAGGAGATTTCAACGCACATAATGCGCAGTGTGGGCTCAAACGCCGATTGCCCCCGAGGCCGAATGGTTGGTAGATTAATAGAGCAAGAGGAAATATGTTTCCTCAACACTGGTGCAATGACACATTTTACCACTGCTTCCGGATCGTCCTCTGCCATTGACCTTTCACTGTGCTCCCCCTCAATCGCGGACTCCGTGCATTGGGAGGTGGATCGTGACCTTCATGGAAGCGACCACTTCCCAATATGGATGCACGTAGAGTTTGAGCGTGGAGGAGGGAATAACCGACGCAAATGGAACGTCAGCAAAGCCGACTGGCAACTCTACCGCCAGCTCTATAATTCTAAAGGAGTATAGACAGTCGTGACGAGAAGGTGAATCACCTTACACAGGCGATTCACCAGGCAGCTGACGTTTCCTATGCCGGAAAAGCTCCGGAACGCTGCGAAGGACGCGCGTCCCTGGTGGAACGATGAATGTCGTTCCTTCTATTCAGGGTCGCAGACGAGCGTTGCGGCGTTTCAGGTTGCACCCTACATCCGACAACCTGGCAGCGTTCCGTATAGCCAGAGCTGAAGGTGCGTCGTGTTATTAAGGAGAAGCAAGAAAAGGTCATGGCAGATCTTTGTGAGCACTATAAATCGTTCCACACCTTCGTCGAAAGTATGGGAGTCTATCCGCCGTATATCTGGAAGGTACTCTCCGCCCATCCAGTATCTGGTTTACTGGATCGCGGACGTATAGTCACCGATGAACGAAGCATAGCGCAGCTGATGGCGGAGAACTTCGCCGCCATCACTTCATCCCCAATTTGACCCTCGGTTCCAGCCACGCAAGGGATTTGCTGCCGAGAGGCGCGCGCTGTGCTTCGATTCGGCGAATACCAGAGGCCTACACTGCCCATTCACATTTTGGGAGCTGGAGTCAGCGTTAAACAGCGCTAACGACACTGCTCCAGGGCCTGATTTGATCCAGTACCAGATGCTGAGGCATCTAAGTAAAGATGCTAAAGGATACCTTCTGGATATTTTTAACGATATATGGACCGGAGGGACACTTCCCCGACTCGTGGAAAGAAGCAACACTAATTCCTATTTTAAAACCTGGCAAAGACAAATTGTTGCCAGGTAGTTATCGTAGTATTGCCTTGACTAGCTGCGTGGGGAAGACACTGGAGAGGATGGTTAACCGCCGCCTCGTCTGGTGTCTTGAATCCCGTAATCTGCTGAGCCGCTTTCAGTGTGGATTCAGGAAGTCACGTTCCACCTTGGACAACCTGATCCTCCTGGAGGCGGCAATACAGGATGCGTTTATCCGCAGCCAACACCTTGTGGGTGTTTTTTTTCGATCTTGAAAAGGCCTACGATACTACCTGCGGCATGTTATTTTAAATCAGTTACACGAATGGGGATTTAGGGGTAACCTGCCCCGTTTTTTAAAATCATTTTTATCTGGTCGTTGCTTCCGGTACGAGTCGGTAGTGAAGTGTCTGATCTTTTTATTCAGGAAAATGGTGTTCCTCAGGGGTCAGTTTTAAGCGTGACCCTATTTGCTATCGCAATCAACAGTATCTCTATGGTTATAAGGAGTCCCATTCGTTCTCTTTATATGTGGACGATTTTTTTAATTTTTATTGCATCGTCCAGCCTGAGAAGCGCCGAGCGGCAGCTGCAAACTCGCGCTAAACAGGCTGGATGAATGGTCAGTGCACACCGGTTTTCGATTCTCTGCCGAGAAAACCCGGTGTGTACTTTTTACTCGTAGCAGAAGTCTTTTAGCTGAACCACACCTTACCCTGAGGAACACCGATTTACATTTTACTGATACTGTTCGGTTTCTGGGCCTCATTCTAGACGCAAGGCTAAGCTGGCTGCCACATCTCAAGATGTGAAAGCCAGAGCCTTGAAAGCTTTAAACGTTTTAAAATGTCTGTGTGGCAGGTCGTGGGGCGCCGACCGCTCCTGCCTGCTACAGTTTTATCGAGCCTTTGTACGGTCGCGGTTGGAATACGGGTGTATTGTTTACAGTTCGGCACGGGACAGCTATCTTCGGATGTTGGATAGTGTCCACCATGCTGGAATCCGACTCGCCACGGGTGCCTATCGCACTAGCCCAATACCCAGCATTTGTGCTGAGTCTGGCGAGCCGCCGCTTTCCATCCGGCGGCATCTCCTCATGGTGCGACACTATGTACATGTTGCCACAACTCCTGGCAGTCCCGTTACGACATAGTTTTGCATCCTAACTACGAGCGGCTCTATACCAACCGGCATAGAGCCACTAAACCGTGCAGCTTCCGTACATAGGCTAGTTTTTGAACAATATGGATTCGAGTTTCCCATTTTTTATCACCAGGGTTGGAGTAAATCTCCTCCCTGGCTTTTAAAGAGGCCCAGAACGATTTTAGAAATGTCAAGGTTCCACAAGCTGTCTACCTCTGACATGTGTTTTTAACAGAGTTTTTAACGACATTTTAAACCAGTATCAGGAGTTTACCCCGGTATATACGGATGGGTCTAAGCAGGCTAACGGAGTAGGCTGCTCCGTAGTGTTCCCTCGAGCGACTTACAAATACAAGCTGGATAGCAGGTGCAGCGTGTACACTGCAGAGTGCTATGCCATACTAAAGTCGCTCCAGCATATGAAGGGTACGCCATCATATGAAGTACCTCATATGCTGTGATTCCCTGAGTTGTATTCAGGCGTTAGGAACTATGTACCCAGCAGACCGTCTAGTCCAGGACATCCAGGACGCCCTCCTCTCCCTCCAAGTCCTGTGGGAAGGAGGTCGTATTCTGCTGGGTACCTGGTCATGTGGGAATCAGGGGGAACGAGGCAGCTGATGAAGCTGCCAAGTTAGCCTGTAGCGGTTCCAAAGTCTGACCTTGCCTCGGCGGGGAAAAGATTGGTTTTCGACGTTTGGCAGAGGCAGTGGCTGGAGGTTGAGCATAATAAGCTCCGGCTGGTCAAACCGACAGTTCAGCCGTGGAGCAGCTCCCTCCAGCGGGCGAGGAGGGATGAAGTTCTCCTTACTCGCCTCCGTATAGGGCACTGTCCTCTGACGCACAGCTTTCTTCTCCGCCGGGAGGACCCTCCGGAATGTGATGCTTGTGGCGTACCTTTGACGGTACGCCACATTTTAACTGAATGTGTATTGTTTTTAGATCTAAGGGCAGACGTTGGCTTAGCCAACAATCTGTCCCTTATTTTAAACGATGACGGTGACAACGTGGCTAAGGTTTTAAAGTTTTGTTGCTTGGCCGGTCTTGTCCCAAAAATTTTGGGCAGATCGGCCTAGATTTTGTAATTGGATTGGTGGCCATTTACAACCACCAATCCAAGTACAGTTTTTACTTGTGACACTGTTTATATGGCTGGCCCTTTTACTGCCAGCCAGCTAACTTATTTTTAAACTGGTTGGCCCTTTTACAGCAACCAGTTAATGTATGAATTTTTATATTTTATTGCGTTGTTTCAGTTTTATATCTCATGTAGCCGTCTGTGTGGCCGATCTCTTTACAGTCGGCCACGCAGACGGTATTTTAGTTAGTAGTTTAGTATTTTATTGTGCAGTCTCTGTGGCCGACCCCTTTACAGTCGGCCACACAGACGGCAATTTTGCCACGTTGTCACGCCTGGCCACGCAGACGGTATTTTAGTTAGTATGTTAGTATTTTATTGTGCTGTCTCTGTGGCCGACCCCTTTACAGTCGGCCACACAGACGGCAATTTCGCCACGTTGTCACGCATGGTTTTTGTTAGGGCGCTAATGACCTCGTCGTCGACGCGCCCTAAAACCCGAACAACAACAACAACACGCCTGGTTGTTGCTAGGGCGCTAATGACCCCGTTGTCGACGCGCCCTAAAACCCAAATAACAACAACAACAACTGTACGGTCGCGTCTCGAGTATGGTTGTATCGTATATGGTTCGGCACGGGACAGTTATCTTCGGATACTGGATAGTGTCCACCATGCAGGAATTCGGCTCGCCACGGGTGCATATCGCACCAGCCCTATTGTCAGCATTTGTGCTGACTCGGGCGAGCCACCACTTACCATCCGCCGACAACTCCTCATGGTGCGACACTATACACATATTGCCATAACACCTGGCAGTCCCGTGTACGACATAGTTCTGCATCCCAGCTACGAGCGGCTCTATACCAATCGGCATAGAGCCACTAAACCGTTCAGCTACCGTACGAAGGCTATTTTAGAACATTACGGATTCGAGCTTCCCTCTTTTTATCGCCAGGGTTGGAGTAAATCCCCTCCCTGGCTTTTAAAGAGGCCCAGATTAATTTTAGAACTGTCACGGCATAACAAACTGCTAACCGCTGACAGTGTTTTTATTAATATTTTTACTGATATTTTAAATCAATATCACACTTTCACCCCGGTGTATACGGATGGGTCTAAGCAGGCTAACAGTGTAGGCTGTTCAGTAGTCTTCCCTCGAGCAGGTGCAGTGTTTACACTGCGGAGTGCTATGCCCTGCTAAAGTCGCTCCAGCATATGAAGGCACGCCGTGACAAGAAGTACCTCATATGCTGTGATTCCCTTAGTTGCATTCAGGCATTAGCAACTATGTACCCAGCAGACCGTCTAGTCCAGGACATCCAGGACGCCCTCCTTTCCCTCCAATCTTGTGGGAAGGAGGTGGTATTCTGCTGGGTATCAGGCCATGTGGGAATCAGGGGGAACGAGGCAGCTGATGAAGCTGCCAAGTTAGCCTGTGACAAGGTCCGAATCGACTTTGACCCGGTCGCAAAGTCAGACCTTGCCTCGGCGGCGAAGAGATTTGTTTTTGATGTTTGGCAGTGGCAGTGGCTGTGGCTGGAAGTTGAGCATAACAAGCTCCGGCAGGTCAAACCGACCGTTCAGCCGTGGAGCAGCTCCTTCCAGCGGGCGAGGAGGGATGAGGTTCTCCTTACTCGCCTCCGTATAGGGCACTGTCCTCTGACACATGGTTTCCTTCTCCGCCGAGAGGACCCTCCGGAGTGTGATGCTTGTGGCGTACCTTTGACGGTACGCCACATTTTAACCGAATGTGTATTGTTTTTAGATCTAAGGGCAGACGTTGGCTTAGCCAACGATCTGTCCCTTATTTTAAGCGATGACCGTGACAACGTGGCTAAGGTTTTAAAGTTTTGTTGCTTGGCCGGTCTTGTCCCAAAAATTTTGGGCAGATCGGCCTAGGTTCTAGATTTAATTGGTGGCCGTTTACAACCACCAATCCAAGTACTGTTTTTATTTGAGACACTGATTATATGGCTGGCCCTTTTACAGCCAGCCATCTAACTTGTTTTTTAACCTGGTTGGCCCATCTACAGCCAACCAGTTAATGTATGTTATTTTATACTTTAGTCACAGTTTTATATTTTATGTTGCCGTCTGTGTGGCCGACCTCTTTACAGTCGGCCACGCAGACGGTATTTTAGTGAATATGTTAGTATTTTATTGTGCTGTCTCTGTGGCCGACCCCTTTACAGTCGGCCACACAGACGGCAATTTCGCCACGTTGTCACGCATGGTTTTTGTTAGGGCGCTAATGACCTCGTCGTCGACGCGCCCTAAAACCCGAACAACAACAACAACAACAACAACAGCTGAAGTGGAAGTATTAGACCACGTTTAATTATTACTCAATTGGTACCACTCGGCCACAATGTCATTTTTGTTGCCATAAATATGAGTGCGCTGAATGTAATTTATTATTGGTTTTATTTCAGGTTTGACTTGAGATGTAGTAACCTTTGGTTGCAAATCAGCAACCATTTTCAATATTGCTAAATTGTCTGGAAGCCGTTTTTGGATCTGTTCAACTAGACAACATAAAAAGTTCTTACATCTTTCTTTGACGTCTAGTAAGTCATTTTCTTAAAGTTCTTGTGTTATGTTTTGAAAATCATACCCGAAATACATTGATGTTGTATGCATTATATATGTTCCTGGAAATTGAATTCCACGTGTTCACAATCCAACAATTTCTCCACTTGTGAAGATACAACAAGACGTTTTAGCAAGTTTTTGCACAATAAAAATAATTCTTCAAATAATTTAATGGATTCAACATTGTCACTTTAAAAAGTAAATTCAATTGTATCACACTTTTCAATTCATTTTTGAGAAAACTAAAAAAAACTTTGAATGGCAGTCTCCTCATGATATCGTGAAGCTGTTCTGCCATGTAACATTTGTCTTCAGTCTTAGCAATTGGAAAGAGCAACTTTAGTTCATCCTACTTCTCTCATTAAACACTGAGTCTATGCTTTTCTTCAAAACAAATATGTATCAGAAACAAATATTTTTTCTGTGATCAGAAAAATATATTCAGTCATAGAGAAGTCCGAGTTCTTGGTAAGGAGGATCTGTACGAGGATTTGATGTCGCTATACAAATATTCAACAAATAATACAAGAAATCATAAAGTATCTAAAAAAATACCCCTAAAATTATAAAGCCCCTAAAAAAATCCCATCACGCGTGTATACCCCCTAAATTTAGGGGGAAAACCCCTAAGTTGGCACCCATGCTTGTACCTGTTTACACGAGGAGAGTGGACTATCCAGTGCTGCGCGCGCAGCAAGACAGAACACTCGTTCCAGTCAACTCGCACCGTGTAAACGGGGCTTTAGGTCGGTCGTCCACTGCAAGCGTATTTGAGCGATTAACAGGTCTCGCGTAGTCGCGCGTATTGATGCGATGTATCCCAACACACGGTACGTTACTGTACAGCGTCCACTGCGAGCGATCTCGAGAGACCGATTGTAGCCGACGACAGGCGACGAGCGACTGGTCCTACTGGAGTTGGATTAATCGCTTGTAGCAGCTGTTACGTATTCTACGCTCCCACGTTACTTTTCGTATATATCTCCGTTTTTGTTCGCTTTACTCATCAATATGGGTAGTGAGAAATTAATCAGTGCCGTAAATGAGAAAATACCGTTGTGATATATGAGAGACACGTGATATTTAGCGAAAACTGTGGGGAAAAGTTGCAGAATAAATGGATAGTAAAGATGGTAGGTAATGTTGACAAGTTGACTATCATAGGTACGGTACTTTAAAATTTATAACCTGTGTACACATACTAATACTTTAGATTGCGATATTTACGATTAACTCTACAGTTACATTTAAATATACATATAGTATACTCAACAGCTGCATTATTACATCAAGCACACCTGACAGAAAATATATATAAAACTAGCTGACCCGACAGACTTCTTTCTGTCAAAAATTATTGGTCTGTCATAGTCCAATAGAAAAAATAAATAAATAAAACGTATTACAGAGTGATCTCTTTATATATTGAATTAATGTCGCTGATCACACGCAGGCATAGATTAATATCCATAAAGCCTAATCAACTTGAAGTCATACCAAAGATAATCGTAACGCGCTGACCCGACAGACTTCTTTCTGTCGAAAGTTATTGTCTAAATAAAACGTATTTCAGAGTGATCACTTTATTTATTGATTTAATGTCTCAATAATAAACAACGATTACTTACAAAAATAAGTCTTCTATTTCGTACACTGCAAGATTTTAGTAATAATGTGATGATATTTTTATTCTATGGTAATGCTTTATGGAACACGATACTTTTTGTTTGGTTACTTGGCGCGTAAAAAAATAAAGCTGACGGTTTTCCAACGCGGGAGCTGGCAACATACAAATGTCCATGAGAGAAGCATGGGTTTTCAAGATTAACGCCACAAACACTCAATGACTGACCCTGGGATTTATTTATAGTCATAGCAAAAGCAAGCCGCACTGGAAATTGCAGTCGTTTAAATTCAAATGATACGTCATTTGGTACCATTGCGATGCGAGGTATCAACACATCTTCTCCCTTATATTTTCCCTTCGGAATGGTTGCTTCAGTTACATTGTTCAATAATTTTTTGACCGCTAGCCGTGTGGCATTACAAAGACGCGATTGGTTGATATTTCGCAACATTATGACCACCGATACTACTTTTAATTGAAGATTATGAGGCAGCAATCCTGGCAAATCCAGTGAGTTCAAAAATTCTGGTGGATAGTTCACGACATCATCTTGGTTAGTTGCACAATCAACTGATTTTTATGTCCTAAACTAACCGGCAACTTCATTTTGAATTCTGAAATTTATTTCAATTACATCCATGTTTTTGTCTTTGTAACATAGATCGTTCGTTCAACCAAAGAATTGACAGGACATGTAATGCAGCCAGTCAAAACGTCTGCTGCGATTTTGTCATTCCAATGCCAATGAGTTGTTTTGAAAACATTTCTTCAGATCGATCATTTTGCAATTCCATCAATAATCATAAAGCATCCTTGTTTTGTTTGATTAACAGGCAGTGATTTTATTTTCGTTGATCACACGCAAACCGTGTTTTTTTCTTCTTTTTTTTTCTTCGAACTTTAGTTTGGGCAGGCATATACTAATATCCATATAGTATAATCACGTTTAAAGCATAATCTTAACGCGCCTTTTTGTTTTTTTATGATTGACTGGTTTGTATGGTATTAACGAAAATATGAAGAAGAAAAAATTAGCCGAATTGATCGCACCGTTCTCGAGTTTTGAGCTTAGGACATATTTGGCGATTCATTTTTATTTATTTAAAAGTAAGAAAGTATTATTACTCATACCCAATTCAATCATCATGAATTCTACCTGAACATAATTTAAAACGAATGGAACCCATCACCACAAGGCTTACCACAACTTTGAATAGGATAAGTGTGGCTCGATCGTCAGACGCTAATGCATATCGCTTCTCAACTAAAATACCAGTAATATATTTTGTTTGTTAGGTATTCTTAATATTGCATCCTTCGAAACTAATGAATTCTATTTTCACAGTCGAAACTTTCTGGATGGGCGGCATGGGTCTAAATGTAAACACACTGAACAAATAAACCCACAATTGGTTTTCGAGAAAAGCGAAAATTTAAAAACAGCCAAGAAAATGCCACGCATGGAGGAAATAATAACAACACGTACGTCAGTGATATTATTTTCGCTGATCATACGGAGGCATAGATTAATATCCATAGAGCTTAATCAACTTGAAGCCAAACAAAAGATAATCCTAACGCGCCTTTGTTTTGTTTTGATTGAGGGAAAAGAAAAGGGCTGTTTTAAGGGTTTTTCCGGCAATTATTCGATTTTTTTCTCGCCGTAAAACCCATCCTTGAACTCCAACGAACATTAAAAAAAAAAAAAAATTGGCCAAATTGGTCCAGGCGTTGTTGAGTTATGCGCTTACCAACACATTTTGCGATTCATTTTTATATTATAGATTTGTATTTCCTGAATGAATATTTGTATTCTTTAGAAAGTATCTCCGACAAGATTACAGAATTCACAACTTGATGTAATCATTCCGTTCGCATCTATCACAATCCAGTCTTAATTTATTTTAAGAAGTTCAATCGCATATTGCCTGATGCTGTATCATTATGTAACTGCACTCGCATATTTGTGGTTTAACTAAAGTTTCTTCCATGCTATCACAGCGTAGAAGACATATTAGGTACACAGATAAGTAACTAAAGATTCCTTATGATTATAAGATGGGACAAAACTGTTTGTTGATAGCTTGAAGTGTAAATAACTTGCCATAACATTTGATAATAAACTCAGCTGGGCAGAACACACTGACAGGTAGTAGGAAAGGTTTATAAAATCCTTAATTTGCTTAGGAGGGTGAGGAAAGAATGTACCAAAGAAGACAGGGAATTGGATTACAAAACATTAGCAGACCGTTGCTTGAATATGGTGGTGTAGTTTGGGAGCAAGATTTTGGTATCAAATACAGGAGTTGGAGAGAGTGCAAAGGAGAGCAGCAAAATTTGTTTGTGTAAATTACCGCAAGACCCAGTCCGTAATTGATGTGATGAAGGAGCTGGATTGGGAGTCATTAGAGGAAAGGAGGAGGGTGAAGAGAGTGCTAGGAATGTACATTGCATATGTTGGTGATGGGGCTTGGAGGGATATTGGTCAAAGAATTAGGAAGAGTGCATGGAAGGGAAAATATGACCATGAGTACAAGCTGGCACTCCGCACTCGATTTCACGCATAAGGAAGCAGGATTTATTATTATTATTTTTTATTTTTTTTGTGGATACGAGCGTCAGGGGCTGGAATAAATTATCTAGTGAAGTGATGAATAATTTATCAAAAACGCTAAAGGAATTTAAAATTAAAATTCGTAAATGACAGAAGTAGATGGGGGAGGAATTTAAACACTCAAAGGATATAAAATGATAAAAAATACTAAGAAAGTGGTAATTAGATGACTAGGGAAATTTCCACCGGAGCATACGGTCCATCGCAATTAATTATTAATTCGATTCAATATATTAATCATTCAAATACCAGGTATATTACTGAACCGAGGGAACTAAAAAGAAACAAATCTCCAAAGGGGCTTCTGGACAAGATAACTGGAAAGACACGGAAGATAGTTTGGGACATGGCGTCAATTCACCTTCTTTGAGCACCAGTGCAATAAATGTGCAACGCTCCAACCCATCCGTTCAACCAACAACAATTGGATTCCACCCTACCCTAACTAAGCGCAAACAAATTTCTGACAAACATTTTCTTGAAATCGAGAGTGCAAAATTACAATTATTAGCAGGGCCGCTTAGGGAGATAGTAATATTGAGTTTTTTCAGTGTTTTACTGCTTCTAAAGAACGTTCCTCTTCATAGGTAACTGGCAGTTTGTAATAAACTGAGCAAGTTTTCACCGATAAGGACATCTCCAAACCCATCTTTTCCATATTCATCGCCCAGGTCCGCTCAATGAAACACTCCAGTTCCATCTCTGACGCCCATAACAATAGATTACTAACCACCTGAACCCGACGACGCTGTTCACTCCTATCCCAGTAAAAAATATTTGTAAAACTTTCAAACGTGCCAAAAAAAACACGGTGTTTGTCGAGTATTTGTTAAGGAATGTAAACAGTTTTGTTTCTGTTATAGTTTAGTTAAAAAAGTTTAAGAAATTATTATTATTATTGTTTGCAAATAGACCTATAAAACTAAATTATTGTCATTATTTGTTTCTGGATTTTCGCCTCGTCTACGTCGAGGTCATTAGAGGCGGGAAGGGACTGGGGGTAAGGAACGGGAAGGAATCCGGATGTCATTTTGAATGAACCATCTCGGTATTCGCCTGGAGTGTACCAGATGGCTGGACGAGGATTTGTAGGTGGAATTCTCCTAATAAATTCCGTTTTTCTAACATTGAATTAATCCAGCACGAACGATGTCTACGATGCGTCGTCAGGCAGGGACATTCCAATAAATAAGTGGTCTCTGCATCCATTTCACATAATCTTGAAACTCTTAAAATATTCGCACGAAATCACTAGCACAACTGTTGCCCGCGGTCGAGAACTGCTGCAACAATCACAGTCACGCGACTCAGTCGGCTACAGTGGACGGCCTCAGTCGGTCCCTGTCACTCCATTCAAAGTCGTTTCTAGTTGCTTGAGTTGTTGATCGCTCAATTACGCTTGCAGTGGACGACCAGCCTTAGTTTCGTCTCGCTAGCGATATTGTCCTGCCTACCAGTCACTTCCGGCTTAGACTCGCCTACGCTAACAGAAGTCTCTCTGTTAGATGCGGCTTCCTGTATCCAGCTCGATACAAAGAATTTCCATTTATTTCTTATTATTAGTGAAACTAAACTCAATAATAATTAATTTAAATTTGTTGGAGATGAATCATACTCTTCATCTCGCTACATAACCCAGACGTTGACGCACCCTAAATTAGTGTTGCCCAAATGCAAGAACAAGACCAGACTTGGCCGGTCTTGGTCTTGCATCAATACACCTGGTCTTGGTCTTGGTCTTGCAAAAATGCAAGAC
>JARYHS010009186.1:36224331-36261656 GCA_031002005.1 Vandiemenella viatica | reverse complement strand
TTGCTAGATTAAAATTCAACCATGGCTGTTTCAAGCAACACCCTTACAGATTACACGTTATAGACTCTCCCAACTGTACTTGTGGGGAAATTGAAGATATAATCCACCTCCTATTAGGCTGCTGATTGAAGAAGTTGGAAATTGACCATTTCTTAGATACCCTCATGAAAGTAGGAATTCCGTTGCCCACTTGCGCTGCCTCACTCCTTGCATCTGATGATTATACGGTTTATAAGATTTTGTATCTGCATATAGAAAATATGGGTATCACAATTTAAATCTATTGTAAATAACATGCACTGAATGGTATGATATTATTATTGATAAATGACTGGTGGTATTTGGTAATACAAAAATGTCTAATGCACGATCTAACATTGTCATATTATTGATGTTCTTGAGTAAAACGAAAATGGTAATTGCATGTAATTATTATTGGTATTCTATTGATGTTATTCTGTATAATGAAAAGAGCCAACTGCATGATATTATTATTGTTGTATTGTAGATGTTAAATTCTAAAACGAAGGTGGCTGTATGGGTACAAGCCCAAATGCCAACAAAATAAATGAAAAAAAAATTGAAGAAATTTTGAAAAATCTGTGGTTTATTTGAAGGTTAGTTAAATTTCTGAGGTTAACGACATCTCAAATAACCTTACATTATTTTGGCATGAAAATTGCCACGGTTACTCGTATTAGATGAAAAGCGTAACAGTAGTTGCGAGGAAGCTGTTTAAAAGGAATCAAGAGGAATTTTTGTGTCGTTTCGTAAACTTTTACGAGACATGTAAGAACTGATTTTTAACGCGGAATCGTTAGCAAGCGAAGCGAATACTGTTCTTCCTGTAGGAAAGGGTCTGGCCACTGTCTTCTGTGATGTACTTGGAGAACAGCAGAGCAAGTAACAAAATACATTACATTAGATAGTAAAATAAACGATAAACATCACATTTATGGAAAAAAGACATTAATTTTCGTGACGCCAAAACCCCAGGTTCTACTTCAGCAACCGTAGATGCAAAATCCTTGTATTTACGCTAAAAATTTCTTGGTTGCCTGTTTCCCTTATTCATTCAACGTTGTTTCTATCGGCAAATTAAATGTTATAAATAAAATGACTTTAAATTTGTTTTAATGAAACCATGTGATAACTGTCAAATCAACTGCCTATTCTGAACAGTTTCAAAAATTAATTTACGAGTATAAGGGTAGGAGCAAAAATGTTTTCTTGATTTTTGTCCAAACTTATCTTACAGCCTTCGTATGAGGTTTCGGAGCGTCAATTCCATTGGTTCCGAGGGGAAGCGTTTTCCCAAATCTAAGGACTGTATTGTTCTCATTTTGCACCAATTCTCTGAAAAGGAAACAACACAGAACAGAATTTCACAAAACTTACACGTTTAGTAGGCAAACAGTAACACTCACTATCCGTATCAGGTGAGATCATTCGTATTGACTTCGGTGTAGAACTGAAAAATACATTTAAAACCCAACACTAATGACATTCTGTTTACGATATATATATATATTTTTTTTTACATCAGAGTTCCACATTATTACAACCTAAAACGAAAGCGTTCAACATTCTCAAAAAATCTTAATGGCATCCGTTTAGTAAATATACTTTAAGGGAAACAAATCTCTTACACAAGTCAAGTGATTACGAAGGTGGACGAAAAGGTTCCGTTAATTTCTCGGCCTTTTGTTTTAGCATCAGTGATGATTTCTGGTAAGTTCCGACGCAAGTACACTGTGCTCCCAAATAGAGAAGCATATAGAAATAGTATCAGCGTCATGTAATAAGGTTGCGTGGCGCAACAGAATACTCCTAATAGCTTGGCACGTAGTGGACGAATGACCTGCGATACCCCAGGTAAGGCTGGTCGTTCACTGCAAGCGTAATTGAGCGATTAACAACTCAAGCAACTATAAACGACTTTGAATGGGGTGACAAGGACCGACTGAGGCCGTCCACTGTAGCCGACTAAGTCATGCGACTGTGATTGTTGCAGCAGTTCTCGACCGCGTCTCTCGTGGGCAACAGTTGTGCTAGTGATTTCGTGTGAATATTTTAAGAGTTTCAAAATTATGTGAAATGGATGCAGAGACCACTTAATTATTGGAATGTTCCTGCCTGACGACGCATCGTAGACATGTTGCTGGGTCAAAACTCGTCATAGGCGCCTTCTACCGTCCACCCGATTCTGACATAGCTATCGCCGAGGAATTAAGAAGTAATGTTAACAGTATAGCTAGCCGTTTTCAGGATCATGCTATGATTCTGGGAGGCGACTTCAATCTGCCTTATATCGACTGGCGAAATTATGTTCACATTACTGGTAGCAGGGATAAGGCAGCTTCTGAAGTAATTCTCGATTTATTCTCCGATAATCATCTCGAGCAGCTAGTGAATGAACCTACGTGGTGTCATAACGGTAGCGAAAACATTTTAGATTTGCTAGTTACTAACAGGCCAGAATTATGCACCGACATTTCAACGACCACTGGAATAAGTGATCACAAAGCGGTAATTGCGACTATCAAATTAATGACCCAAGCGAAAAAGGGGAAATGGACGGATTGTATACAGATTCAGAAAGGCCTCATAGGAGTGTTTTAGAACCTACCTAAGGAATAATTACCATAACTTTAAGTTAACAAAGGACACCGTTGAAGAGATGTGGCATCGATTTATACATATAGTCAAGGAAGGTATGGAAGTACATATACCGAAGCGGAAAATAAATGGGGAGAATGATCCACCGTGGTACACATGCGAAGTCAAAAGATTACTCAAAAAACAAAGAAGGATACACGCACGCTACAAAAGGAAGAGGTCTCGCAGCGATTTAGAAACCTTGGCTGAGTTAAGACTACGTGTGAAGAATGTAAGGCGTGAGGCCTTCAACGATTTTCATTCAAACACTCTAAGAGTCTCGCAGAAAACCCAAAGAAATTTTGGTCGTATGTTCGTAAAGTCAGTTGTACCAACAGCAATATTCCAGCACTAGTTCGCGAAGGGTCCGAGGTTATTGAAAGCCGCGATAAAGCTAATGTACTAAATACTGTATTCAAAAATTCATTTACTGACGAAAATAAGGATAGCATTCCCGTTTTCCCACGTCGTGTCGAGTTGGAGATGGAATCATTACGAATAGATACTGCAGGTATCATAAAGCAATTAGAGCTCCTAAGTGGGGAAAATCACATGGCCCGGATGGTATTCCAGTAAGAGTATTTTCAGGAGTATGCTGCGGAAATCGGCCAATTTCTGTCTGATATATTCAGTAAATCCCTAGAAGAGCGAAAAGTACCTTCAGACTGGAAAATAGCGCAAGTAACTCCGATTTTCAAGAAATGTGATCGCAGCGATCCTGGAAACTATCGTCCCATATCTATAACATCTGTTTGTAGTAGAGTTATGGAGCATATTATATGCTCGAACATTATGAATTTCCTAGATGAAAATAAATTTGCTTACAACAAATCAACACGGATTTCGGAAGAAAAGATCATGTGAAACACAGCTGGCCCTATTTACGCACGATGTAATGAAAGTTATTGATGCAGGTTCACAAGTAGATGCAATTTTTTTAGATTTTCAGAAAGCCTTTGACTCTGTGCCATACAACCGCCTTTTAGCGAAACTACGAGCGTACGGTATATCGGATGAGCTTTGTGAATGGATAAAGGATTTTCTAACTGGTCGATCGCAGTATGTCGTTGTTGAAGGAGAAAGTTCTTCTAATCTAGATGTCACATCGGGTGTACCTCAAGGAAGTGTAATAGGACCACTTCTTTTTTCAATTTTTATAAACGATCTCGGAGACAAAGTGAAAAGCCTTTTAGATTGTTTGCTGATGATGCGGTTATTTACAGGGAAGTAAGGAATTTGGCCGATTGTTTAGCAATTCAGCGTGATCTGGATGTTATTTTGGCATGGTGCGCTGAGTGGCAACTCACACTAAATTGTAAAAAGTGTAAGACAATGAGCATAACTAACAAAAAGAATCCAATTGTTCAGAAATACGAGGTAAACAGTTCAGTTATTGATGTGGTCGATTCTATGAAATATTTGGGAGTAACAGTACAAAGGAACATGAAATGGGACTTACATATTAATATGTTGGTAGGTAGAGCAAATTCTAGGCTGCGGTTCCTAGGTCGAATTTTGAAAAATTGTCATGAACAAACAAAGGAGATAGCGTACAAATCTCTTGTGCGTCCACATTTGGACTATTGTTGTGCCATTTGGGATCCGTTTCGTAAGGGGCTGATTGAGAGTACAGAGAAAGTACAGAGAAGAGCCGCTCGATTCGTGACCTTATGAAAGCGTTACGGAACTGATTAGTAAACTAGGCTGGGAGTCTGGTAGATAGACGACGCACGTTTCGTATAAACTTATTGGTAAACATGCGTACTCCCACTTTCACTTACGAGTGTAGTGAAATACTTCGTCCACCAACCTATTTGGGTCGGCATGACAGGAAAGATAAAATTAGAGAAATAAGGTGCCGCACTGATTCTTATATGAATTCCTTTTTTCCTCGTACCATTAGGGATTTGAATGCACAACAAAGAGATTAGGTTTGGTGCTGAGCACCCTCTGCCACCCACAGTTTTGTGATTTTCAGAGTATATATGTAGATGTAGATGTAGTTCGTGTTGGATTAATTCAATGTTAGAAAAACGGAATTTATTAGGAGAATTCCACCTACAAATCCTCGTCCAGCCATCCGGTTTCACTCCAGGCGAATACAACGATGGTTCATTCAAAAGGACATCTGGATTCCTTCCCGTTCCTTACCCCCAGTCCCTTCCCGCCTCTAATGACCTCGACGTAGACGAGGCGAAAATCCAGAAACAAATAATGATAATAATTTAGTTTTGTAGGTCTATTTTGCCAATAATAATAATAATAATTTCTTAAACTTTTTTAACTAAACTATAATAGAAACAAAACTGTTTACATTCCTTACCAAATACTCGACAAACACCGTGTTTTTTTTGGCACGTTTGAAAGTTTTAAAAATATTTTTTTACTGGGATAGGATTGAACAGCGTCGTCGGGTTCAGGTGGTTAGTAATCTATTGTTCTGGGCGTCAGAGATGGAACTGGAGTGTTTCATTTAGCGGACCTGGGCGATGAATATGGAAAAGATTGGTTTGGAGATGTCCTTATCGGTGAAAACTTGCTCAGTTTATTACAAACTGCCAGTTACCTATGAAGAGGAACGTTCTTTAGAAGTAGTAAAACACTGAAAAACTCAATATTACCATCTCCCTAAGCGGCCCTGCTAATAATTGTAATTTTGCCCTCTCGATTTCAAGAAAATGTTTGTCAGAAATGCTATGATCAATTTGTTTGCGCTTACTCAGGGTAGGGTGGAATCCAATTGTTGTTGGTTGAACGGATGGGTTGGAGCGTTGCACATTTTTTGCACTGGTGCTCAAAGTTTCAAAGAAGGTGAAACTATCTTCCGTGTCTTTCCAGTTATCTTGTCCAGAAGCCCTTTTGGAGATTTGTTTCTTTTTAGTTCCCTCGGTTCAGTAATATACCTAGTATTTGAATGATTAATATATTGAATGGAATTAATAATTAATTGCGATGGACGGTATGCTCCGGTGGAAATTTCCCTTGTCATGTAATTACCACTTTCTTAGTATTTTTTATCATTTTATATCCTTTGAGTGTATAAATTCCTCCCCCATCTACTTCTGTCATTTACGAATTTTAATTTTAAATTCCTTCAGCGTTTTTGATAAATTATTCATCACTTCACTAGATAATTTATTCCAGCCCCTGACGCTCGTATCCACAAAAAAAAATAAAAAATTCCTACTCCCTTATGCGTGAAATCGAGTGCGGAGTGCCAGCTTGTACTCATGGTCATATTTTCCCTTCCATGCACTCTTCCTAATTCTTTGACCAATATCCCTCCAAGTCCCATCATTAACATATACCTTGTACATTCCTAGCACTCTCTTCACCCTCCTCCTTTCCTCCAATGACTCCCAACCCAGCTCCTTCATCACATCAATTACGGACTGGGTCTTGCGGTAATTTACACAAACAAATTTTGCTGCTCTCCTTTGCACTCTCTCCAACTCCTGTATTTGATACCAAAATCTTGCTCCCAAACTACACCACCATATTCAAGCAACGGTCTGCTAATGTTTTGTAATCCAATTCCCTGTCTTGTTTGGTACATTCTTTCCTCACCCTCTTCAGCAAATGAAGGATTTTATAAACCTTTCCTACTACCTGTCAGTGTGTTCTGCCCAGCTGAGTTTATTATCAAACGTTATGGCAAGTTATTTACACTTCAAGCTATCAACAAACAGTTTTGTCCCATCTTATAATCATAAGGAATCTTTAGCTACATATCTGTGTACCTAAAATGTTTGCAGTCTTCTACGCTGTGATAGCATGGAAGAAACGTTAGTTAAACCTCAAATATGCGATTGCAGTTACATAATTATACAGCATCAGGCAATATGCGACTGAACTTCTTAAAATAAATTAAGACTGGATTGGGCTATATGCGAACGGAATGATTACATCAAGTCGTGAACTCTGTAATCTTGTCGGAAATACTTTCTAAAGAATACAAATATTCATTCAAGAAATACAAATTTTATAGATATTTTCTATCAGGTGTGCTTGATGTAATAATGCAGCTGTTGAGTATACTTTATATATGTAATTTAAATGTAGCTGTAGAGTAATCGTAAATATCGCAATCTCAAAAAGTATACAGGTTATAAGTTTTAAAGTACCTATGATAGTAACCTTGTCAACATTACCTACCATCTTTCCTATCCATTTATTCTGCAACTTTTTCCCCACAGTTTTCGCTAAATATCACGTGTCTCTCATATATCACAACGGTATTTTCTCATTTACGGCACTGATTAATTTCTCACTACTCATATTGATGAGTAAAACGAACAAAAACGGAGATATACACGAAAAGGAACGTGGAGCGTAGAATACGTAACAGCTGCTACAAGCGATTAATCCAACTCCAGTGGGACCAGTCGCTCGTCGCCTGCTGTCTGCTACAATGGGTCTCTCAAGATCGCTCGCAGTGGACGCCGTTCAGTAACGTTCCGTGTGTTGGGATCAGTCGCATCAATACGCGCGACTACGCGAAACCTGTTAAGCCTTGTATCCACTTGAGCACGCTCAGGCGAATGAGCCGCTCATTGATTTGAGCACGCTCGCTTGAGCGTGCTCAAGGTAAAAGGAAATTTTGGTCGAACGAGCATTGTGCCGGTGCTCAGTAAACGCTCGGCTATTGACATGTCGTCACGTGTGCGTGTGGCAGCTGCAGCATTTATTATTATCCATGCAATATCAAAGAAGAAAAGGAAAGTACCAAGGTGGTGGATTAGGGAAAGTTATCGTCAGCGAAGAAATCATCTTAATAGTTTAATTCGCGAGTTGACATTTGAAGGAGACAATGAGACATTTCAAAACTTTACGAGAATGTCAAGAATTGATTTTGAACATCTGCTGTCATTAGTTGGACCTCATATTAAAATGCAGGATACGCATATGCGTGATGCGATCCCACCAGCAGATAAATTAATAATAACTTTAAGATTCCTAGCTTCAGGAGATTCCTACACAAGTCTGCAATATATGTTTAAAGTATCTAAACAAAGCATCAGCCGTTTTGTACCGAAAGTCTGTGATGCCATTGTTCAGTCACTCCAAGATTATATAAAGGTTGGTACCAATTTTTTATTTTAGTTACAAACATATATTTAAAGGTTAATTATCTCTTGTTTCATTTGGTTCACATTTATCCATTAAAAATTTCATTCGATCAAAAGCAAACCATTTTGATACATAAACTTCATCTTGTGCTGAAACAAAATAATGAAGTATAGTTTATATGTATTTTCCAATGTATAATCAATTTATACGCAATTAGCTGCGATAAACACTATTAAAAAAGACTTACCGCTTCCCGTTATAGAAGTTCTCTTCTGTTTCGATCGTTCCCGCCTGAACGACCCTAGCAGGCTTGTAATTTTTTTCTTCCCTTCATCAACACTACATTTTAATACCTCGCTAATTTCGCGCCAGGCATCATCTTTTTTAGTTCTATTGTAATATTGTTCATATGAGCTATCCCACAATACCCGTTTCGATTCGTAAGCATCAATAAGAGTTAGACAAAGTTCATTATCCCACGTGCTCGCGCTCATTGTCGAAAACCAGCGTCCACACTGAGCGCCGAACAAACACTGGCTCGCCTTTGAGCATTCCAAAAAACCGACAACCGATCGGCTCGCCCCGAGCGCGCTCGCTGTCGTTCGTTGCGAGCGCGCTCAGGCGTCCACACTTGAGCCGCTCGCTTCACTGAGCGGCTCATTCGCCTGAGCGTGCTTAAGTGGATACAAGGCTTTAGTCGCTCAAATACGCTTGCAGTGGACGACCGGCCTAACTGGTTAACATGGAGCGAGTTAAATTTAACAAGGGTGGTTTAAATTTTTTTAATTATGGCTTTGGGCCTCGTCGACTTTGAGGTTATTGGAGGCGGGTAAGGATTGGGGAGAAGGAACGGGAAGGAATTTCGCCATACTTCAAGCATGTAAAAACAGGCTCATAGTGGCGCGAGGTGACTATGCTTGAACAGGAGGGCGAGAGACAAGCGCAGCAACAGATTTTGGCGCATTCGGCTATTCGGTAGAGCTGTAAAAGTAACGATGTACTCGTTACTGAGTAACGGGTCATCACCTGACTCGAAGTACCGAATCATTACTTACAAATTCATTTCGTTACTCGCATTTGTCGTATAGATACTAACACGTTACAGCTCTCGCAGCTAACTAATTATGACAACGTAAAGACTAATTTCGAAATTTTTTATTTTGTTTAACATTAAAATTTACAGTGCATAATTTATAAATAGAAAATTTGTATGGATAATTTGAGATTTTTACTGTTTTTTCATTGATCGTTCATTAGTGAGGTTTATTGATTTAAAACATTTATTAAATTTGTTTATTTTAAGATTTGATACCCTCTATTTTATTGTATAGTGTAAAGTGTAATTTACAATATAAAAGAGTTGTTTAATAGTTTGTGATATACATCTCTGCACTTGTTATTCTAATAATGTTTAATTAAATTGCAATGGAGCACACGCTCCGGTGGCAATTTCCCTACACACTCATCTTCACCCCTTTGCTGTATCCACCTACATTTGCCCTCTACAAATTTTAACTTTAAATTCTTTCAACGTTTTTGGTAAATTATTCATAATTTCTCTAGGTAACTTATTCCAATCCCTGACACCATTATCTAAAAAAGAGAATCTTCCTACACCCTTGTGCCAACTTGTGGTCATGGTCATCTTTTCCCTTGCAAGCATTACTATTAATTCTTACACCAATATCTTTCCATGCCTCATCTTCAATATACGCCTTGCACACTCCCATGAACCTCTTCACCCTCCTCCTGTCTTCCAATGAATCCCATTCCAGCTCTTTTATCGTATCTGTTACTGATTGCATTCTGCGATAATTTTTCCAGGCACAAATCTAGCAGCCCTTTTTCGCAGTTCCAAAATTCTATACCCTTTCGCCTGGTGCTTTTGTATTATTACCGCAGGTTCCATGTGATCAATATGGTATTGGCTTTGATGTTGAATGTTTGTTGTTACCGCAACGCAACAATTATTACGAATCTAATCCCCTGTTTGTCCAGATCCTTTATTATTGGTTTAAAAGTTTTGAATGTTGATATTTTTATAATGAAACAATTACAGCGGGAGTCAGTGGCACTCTGCATTCAGGCCCGATTTGATGGTATGTCCACATTTATTTTAATAAATCTATCACAAAACAATGAAGAATTTACAAAAATAAATGAAAACAGTAATGGAAGACAGTGGTGAAACCTCCTATTTAAAACGAAATAATTTGATGAGATTATAATATTTGATAATACATGTCCCATTATCATTTCAGGCTTGTATGCAGGGTTTTGAGTAGGCTACTTTAAAAAATAACCATTAGTTATTGTCATTAGATATGCCACAGTCAGTGAAAGGTCAAGTCTTTTTTGTGTGTGAAAACAGGTGTTTGTTTTGAAATTAGATTATTCTTTCGATATAAAATTCATTATAGCAAATCAAGTGTACATTTAGAGGTTTTCCGTAAGATCCATGTGCTAATTACTTTACTTTAAGTTTTATCCAAACAAACATCTTACCTAAACTTATTTTACTAAATAAACAATTTACTTAAACTTTACCAATTACGAACGATGCGATGCTTCATGCTAGTCTTCGATTGAACCGAAAGTAACGAAACGATACGATAGTAACGAGTAACGAAACGATACGATAGTACAATGCTTCATGCTAGTGTTCGATTGTACCGAAAGTAACGATTCGAAAGTAACTGGTATTGATTGGTTTAGTAACGAATACACACGGGTACAGAATTTAGCGTTACTTTTACAGCTCTACTATTCGGCCAGGTACTCTGCAGAATATTTGGTATTCGGCGTATGGCCAAATATACTATTCGTTGAAGTCTTATTAATACATCTATATTCACTTTTGAGTATGTCCTTGTATATTAGGCCACATTACTGCTTGACTTAATTGTGTTTAGTCATATAAAAGGTTGCAGCGATTTATTCTGTTCACATAAATCACTACGCATTGTTGGTAATTGATTACATGGTACCCATTATTTTGCTGCCTTTGTGAGAAGCTTCAAACGGCTCTTCGAAGAAGAAGTAAGAGTCCTCTACACAAACTATGGAAGGTATTCGAATCTACAGTATGCACGCATAATCATAAGGCTGGTTTACAAGTTTGTTGGAGACTAAAGTAGGCTGTGTTGAAAGTTAATCATCATTCAGAACATTCAACCACGTCTTTTAAACGCAGTCATCATCAATTACGCAGTTGCTTTGGATATTTAATAGAATATATGCCTCACAACTGTGCAGTCAAAATGATACTGATACAGCTTACCTCTGACTGACGGACAGATGCAGATAACTAAGCGGAAAAGACAAAGGTCCCCAGGAAACCACTGTGCGAAATAGGTTCCGACAGGGGCGTCAGCATTATATGAACCTGATAAGGTCTGACAAGTCCTCCTGAGAGTTGTGAGGACTTTAACAGTGGTCTCCATGCAGAACAGTTCTAAGCAATTCCCTTCTATGTTACGACCGTCGGTTGAAGGTCACCGATGTTTAATTTGACCTGTAAAGTTTGTGCACAGTGTTCATGTAACTGTATCGCGGTGGAGCTTGCTAGTTTGAGATCTCGACAGCGCGTCCATCTGGACAGTCAGTTCTCTTGGAGGACCACAAGAAGGGCAGCACTCAGCCGGAGGGCCGGGCCGCTATAAAGGGCTTAATTAAAGCCATAAGGAAAATTGGAACGCCCGCCCGCTGCCCGACTGGCCGCTGGCTAATGAATTAATCCGAGGAGGAAGGAGAGCAGCTAATGGGCCGTGGAGACCGCACGCTCGATGAGACAATCCGCCGGCGACGACAAGATTACCTCCCCGCCCGCCCGGACCGGTCTGGATTGTCGACAGACGACAAGCCACACAGTAGCGGCGACATTGCAAAAACACCACAGCAGCGTGAACAGACACTATGAGGTCAAACACAGTAGTCTCAACTGTTGGTGGACAACAACAATGAACTAACATCACAACAGTATGAACAGACCCTGCGAGATACCCAGTTGCACACAGTATTCTAGATTGTTGTCATACAGCAAGAATGAACGAACAACACAACAATATGTTCAGACTCTGTGAGATATATAATTGCACACAGTTTGTCTTGATTGTTGCTGTGCAACAAGAATGAACAAACAGCACAACAGTATGGTCAGATCGTGTGAGTATCTAGTTGTACACAGTATTCTCGATTGTTGGTGTATAGCAGGGGTGGCCAAGCTTCTTGATAGTCCGAGCCATTTTTCAAAATTTTAAATTTTTCGCGAGCCGCAATTAAATACGTATTTAAGAGGTATGCAAAATAGGAAATATTTTTTTTTTACAGAAATTATATTTATTGAAAAGATATGAATAAAACTACAAAATATGTGTACTGAATTTAAATATTAAAAATTAAACATATTTATTTTACTTCTCTAGATAATTATTCAAAATTTGGTGAATAATTGGTGACAGCACTTCTCAGTAATTCTTTGAGATGCTGGTTAGTTAATACTGATTGGAGTTTGGATTTCACGAATTTTAAAGTGGAATAAAACGATTCACATATGTACGTTGTTCCGAATATTGAAATAATTCGACAAGCAGCCTTTTTCAATTCAGGATACTTCGATTCTCATACAAATTTCCAAAATTCAGTAATCGGCGTCGACTTATATTTTAATTGTAGAAATTGATCTTCTTTCATCTCTATTAACTCTAATTCTCCAGAAGCCTTTTGGGTCATAATTATATTGGAAATTGAAAAATCACCTTGAAATATGTTAATTTCAAATGGACTTAGAAAAAAACCAAGAGACTATTTAAAATATTTCAAGCCTTGAAATCTGTTTTCAAAAGCAAGTTTATCTGATGTTAATTTTGAATTTGGTGGATACTGATTCGAAAACTGAGGATGATTGGTTTCATGATGTCGACGTATATTGCTAGCTTTGTAATTTTTTACCGTAGAATTACAAATAACACATAAAGCTTTCCCGTTACTGTCAATAAAAAAGAAATTCTCCTCCCGCTCATTATTAAAACTTATATTTTCTTCTTTTATTTTCGTTCTCTGTCGTCATATTTTTAAAAGAACTGGAAAAAAATAAGGAAATTTAGAAAATACAAGTTTTGTGGTATTAAAACAATAAAAACACATGTTACATACTACGAAACAAATTATGGTTAACTTATCAAAAATTCCAGATTACAAATTATACCCGTACAAAGAGTGATACAAATTTTTTCCTCCAGAGCACAATGTCAACTGTCCGTTGCAATCAAAGTTTACAAATTCAAAATCGGTCTGGAGTAGGTCAAGTACGCCACTGTTTGTTTGTTCGCGCAGTTTTCAATGAGTCATATCATTCTTAACTTGGACGGAAATGAAATTTGCTACAACTTTGCACTTAGTCTTTCATATTTGTTGTCAGTAATTTAAAAGACATTTTGAAACACATACAGAATAATAATCATTTAAGAAATATAATAACACAAAAATGAAAAGGGAACTCGGGTACACTTATCGAGAGCCACAAATAATCCTTCAAAGAGCCGCATGCGGCTCGCGAGCCACAGGTTGGCCACCACTGGTGTATAGCAACAAGGGACGAACAGCACAATAGCATGGACAGACCCTGTGAGATATATAATTGCACAGACTTTGTCTTGATTGTTGCTGTGCAACAAGAATGAACAAACAGCACAACAATATGGTCAGACCCTGTGAGTAACTAGTTGTACACAGTATTCTCGATTGTTGGTGTACAGCAACAAGGGACGAACAGCACAATAGCATGGACAGACCCTGTGAGGTATCTAATTGCACACAGTTTGTCTTGATTGTTGCTGTGCAACAAGAATGAACAAACAGCACAACAGTATAGTCAGACCCTGTGAGTATATAGTTGTACACAGTATTCTCCATTGTTGGTGTACAGCAACAAAGGACGAACATCACAATAGCATGGATAGATCCTGTGATATACATAATTGCACACAGTTTTCTTGTTGTTGCTGTACAACAACAATGAATAAAAGCACAATAGCATGCAGATACCCGGTAAGATATAAAGTGGGCCTCAGTAGTCTTGATTGTTGTTGTACAACAATAATGAACAATGGACAGACCCTGTGAAGTATTTATTTGCACACAGTACTTTTGATTGTTGATATACAACAACAATGAACGATCAGCACAATATTATGGGAAGACACTATAGAGCACCTAACCAAACACAATAATCTTAACTGTTGGTGGAATTTTTTTGCTTGTAGCTTTACGCCTAGTCGACGTCGATGTTATTAGAGCCGGGAAAGGACGTGGACAAGGAGCGTAAAGGAATTCTGACATGACCTTTTTTGAAGGAAGCATCCCGGCGTTCGCCTGTACTGAATTGGAGCTGCTAGTGCACAATAACAAATAGGAACAGCCCAATGGCATTGGCAGACGTCCATCTACGTGCTTTTAAATTTTACTCAGTAATTAGTAATTAGTTGATCTTCTTAAACAAAGATTAAACCCTTCCTTCTTGAATTTAGACTGCTCCTATCAAGCTCTTTGGCTCGCGGAGGAATATGCAGGTTTCCCAGAGATGTTATTTGACTTAACTGTTCCTAAAGATCAGAATTTGTTTCTGCGGGGCTGGCTTAGATAGTCTTACTCCTGATGACAGTCCTCTAAGCATCACTTCCCAAAGTTCAATGGCTGCCATTTTATACCTCACCCAAAATTCATAATAAAATATTTCTATGTTTTTTTCTTTCTGAAAATACACAATCCCTATTATCGCCAAAGCAAAATAGTAACAATAATAATAAGAATAATCCACACAACTCGAACGACGCAAGAATGGTATTAAAATTTCCTGCCTAGCCTTCGCAGAAGATTTAGCAATACTAGCAGATGACGAGACCACAGCAGTTAAACAGATAGAAACTCTCAAAGAATGTGCAGAAAGGGTAAGCTTACAAATATCCTTCCAAAAAACCCAAGTTCATCTACTCAAAACTCCACACTCCAAATCTGGTAACAAAATATGGAAAAATTGAGAGAGTCCCGTATTTCAAGTATCTCGGAGAAATCATCGAACCCACAGGAGGGGATAAAATAGCACAGAAAGTTCGCATGCAAAAACTTAAGAGAGTCTACAGTAGAACCTACAATATATACAGGGGCGGATCCAGGATTTTGGTTTGGGGGGGGGGCTTGAGTGGACTTTGGTTTTGGGGGGGCTTGGCTTGAGTGAATTTTGGTTCAGAGGGCTTGCCTTCAGTGGATTTTTGGTTTGGGGGGGGGCTTAAGTCGGCCATGGGGTAGTCTTTATAGCCTCAAATCCGTAGAGCTAAAAAGAAAAAGGTCTCCAAAATTACAATGTCGGGGGTGGACCGAGATACTTTGGGGGGGGGGGGGCTTGAGCCCCCTAGCCCCCCCCCCCCCTGGATCCGCCCCTTAATATATATAATAAAAAAGGTTTGTCCATATATACAAAAGTCAGACATTACAACACAGTTATCAAACCTGAAGCCCTGTACGCCAGTGAAACTTTAACACTACACAGGAAAGGTGACCTAGAAAGCATTTTAAAAGAAGAACGCAAAATTATAACAAAGATCCTTGGCTCAGAAAAAACAGATGACGGATATAGACTTAAATGTCGAAAAGCAACAGAAACACTGTCAAACCTCGCGGCAGACATCAGGAAACGAAGATTAAGATTTTATGGACATATCCACAGACTTCCAGCAACAAGACTCATTCATAAAATTGTTGCCCTGGGTCCAGCAGATCAAAAAAGAACTGGAAAAAGCCCACATAAACTTATCAGAAATCATAGACGGACAAACATACAGAGACGAAATTAACAAATCGGAAGTACCGCCAGAGAATGACATCATTAAGAGACCGGGGACGATGTGGACTGAAGAAAGGAAAAGAATCCACGGAGAAAAAGTGAAAGCTGTATGGAAACTTAGAAAACTGAATCGTTAAGGCTTTGCGTGATCCAACAGAGTCCAATTGCAGATAATAATAATAAATGCATTCCTCAATTAATTTCTTATTAACTTCCTAACACAAACTCTAACTTTTTAAAAGTATGAATATTTAGAGTTCTATCGCATATAGTGTAACATTACTCTCAGATTGAAATAAAATACTTTCATAAATTCTGGAACCATAGTAAAAATCTGCTTCCTTATACTCTCATTCAATACTGTTCTTCTCCGAGCACTTTTTGCCACTTCGCCAATACCTACAAACCTGCGACGAACAAACGCCAAAGATGTTACCTCTCTATTTCGTTCCTGGCCTTAGATCTTCCGCACTTCGACCTCGATTCATTATACAGCTATTATTATTTGTATGATACTTAAAATTATAACTATTAATTGCTTTTCTTGTATCTCTACGGAGCCTGTAGATGGCCTAACGGTATTTGAAAGAAGCGAGAATTTCCCTGCAACACCTATGCATACTGTCTGATACTGAATGAGCGTTTAGCAGAGTACTCGACAATTACTGCTTTTGTGCCGAAGATAATATAAAAAGACGCAGCATTTGTCTCCGCCACTCATTACCACGATTTTCTTCGACTCACCGAGCGTGGTGGCCACCCGAGGCCATTCGGGAGGACGCCGGATCGATTCCCTGTCCGGGCATCCAGATTTGGGATTTCCATGGTTTCCCCAAATCACTCCAGGCGAATGCCGGGATGTTTCCTTTCGAAAGGCCATGGCCAAATTCCTTCCCGTTCCTTGTCTCCACTCCCATCCCACCTCTAATGAACTCGACGTGGATGAGGCGTAAAGCCACAAGAAAAAAATCTTGGACGCTCAGATATTCGAAATGGTGTGATCGCCTTCTGTATAGTATAATCAGACAATGTTATCAGTACACATTGTATCTCGGAATCGGAACCAACATGTGGGGGTTTTGAGCCAAGTATTAGGTGGTTCACACATTATTACCATGGCATACCCTAGAAAGCTACAGGTGTAACCTTCAATAAGCTGTGTATTATTTTACATGCTATCACTAATCAAGACGATGCAATTATATGCGTGAAAGGAACTGATGTGGCTCCAGAAGATCGTCCGGAAAAAAGTCTGGTACAACATTGAAGAATCAGGATGTCCACCTCAACGAGAACTCAAGAAAAGTTATAATTTGACTGAAATTTGTAAGACACATCTTTTATGATTATAATTGTTCTCTTGAAAATGTATTTTTTTTTGTTGTTTGCTGTCATCAGTCTCTCGACTGGTTTGATTCATCCTCCATTCCTTCCTATCTTGCGCTAGTGTTTGCCTCTCAACATACCCCTTACAACTCACGTCCTCAATTATCTGCTTCATATATTCCAATTTTCGTCTTACTTTGCAGTTCTTACCTTCGACTGTTCCCTCCACTAACAAATTAACCAATCCTGCATATCTCGAAATATGACCTACCATCTTCTTTCCGTATGACTCTTCCACAAACTTCTTCCCTCACCCATCATTTCCAAAACTCGTTCGCTTCGTATTTTGTCTGTCCACTTAATTTTCAGCATCCTTCTACAGCACCACATTTCAAATGCTTCAATTTTCTTCCTGTGTGGTATTCCTAAAGACGATGCTTCATTGCCATAAAGTGTGTTGCTCCACACATAGAGTTTTAAAATGTCGTTTCTGAGGCCTAGATCAATTTGAACTAAAAGATTTATCTTTGTCATGAAGGCTATTTTCGCTACTGCTATTCTGCTTTTAACATCATTCGTGCTTCGGCCATTTATTGTAATTTTATTTCCGAAGTAGCAAAATTCACTAACTTCTACTATCGCATCTGATCCTATTTTTATATTTAATCTACTAGTATTGAAATAAAACAGCAAAAATGAGATAAATTGTTTTGACTATATCATATTTTTACATCATGGTAGTACCACACATATATCCAGGTCATGATGCGTATTATAACTACATATAGTAGTTGGCTAACTGGAGACCCGCTGTGTTACCACTTTCGCCGATTTCCTTCGGTTCCTGAATCGCGTGGAAGTTGTGTCAGCGTAGGTATGCTGTGGGCTGCAGGACCCTCCTCTGGGAGCCGACAGCTGTCTTTATAGCTATGTCCACACTTGTGCCTCTTCCCTTTCAACTTGCCTTTTCCTCTTGCCCGTTCCTCTTGCAATATGTTCATCTTGATGTATGCGCTAGAGGCACGCATCAGAAGGCATGCCCTTTAGTGTCCACATTTACGCCTCTTGAGGCATGCCCTCAGTGTTCCGGTGTAGCCGCAGCGAGATTGATGATTCAATTTGTCTGGCGGGCATTACAGCTGCCATTCTTATATTAGCGAAATCCTTGGGGGAAAAAATCGCGGAGGAAATTGTGGGTAAAGAATTATTTGAAAACTCGAAATGTGCTAATTCTCCAAGAACTGCAGTTCAATGACAATTCGCTGTTTAAAAACTTAACGCGAATATCGAAGAAAATTTTTTATACTCTTCTAACAATGGTGAAACCCGCCATTCAAACGAGACACCAAATTCAGAGACGCAATACCTGCCGAAGATGTACCGTTGAAAATTCCTTTGGTCTGCTTGCTTCCGTGTTCCGAATTTTCCTAAGGCCAATTAAGTTCAAAGTTAAAAGTACGATTGTGGACATAGTCTTATGTTGCGTATATCTGCACAATTTTCTTCGTATAAAGCCAGATTGTACAAGGTTTTACTGTCCAGTGGGATCTTTGGACATTGAAGATGCCAGCAAAGGAACTACTATTCCCGGAACTTGACGCGGAACTACCGCAAAAGACACTGGCTTCGCCCCACTTCGGAGAATTCCTCTAAGACTCTCTGAAAGCTTCCGAATTGCGGGATGAATTCGTAGAATATTTTATGTCACCGACAGGCAGCATACCATGGCAAGATAACTACTTGTAAGGAAGTTTCATCTTCAATTCTAATAATATAACAAACATTTTCAACTGGAGATGTATCTGGAAAATGTAGCTGAGTAACATACTTTCAATAATTTTAGTTTCTGTAAGAAATAAACCTGCACATTACCTACCCGCCTTTTATCTAATATATTAGAACGAATTGCTCTTGATCCGAGAAAAATAGCATAGCAATACGTAAGTTAAGATTAAAAGGTGTTGATTAAGTTAAATAGTTGTCCATTGTGTAAGCCTCTTGATGTTACAGCGCTATGCCGAACTCTGCATTTGACATCATAAAAAAGTTTCGGTTTTTGCCGTAGTTATGATGTAAATAACTTCGCGAGCGTAAATCTCGCGAAGTTATTTACAACATATAAGCTGACTGACATCGACTAACATAGAAAGCATTCCCTTCCAAAGAATATTCTGAAACTTTTAACTAGAAGACATTATGCAACTGTAAAAATGATTTTTGTTTATTCACAACATTCGTTGATACTTTCACAAATTCACATAAATGCATCTGACGGCTTATTACAACAAATGTTGTTTACTGAATAATACCACATTTAATGCTCTTTAAATCTGCCTATTGATATACTAAGTACATGATGAATGAGCCTTCCCACCATTCGTTAAACGAGATTAAATATTTCCTACGTAAAAGTACTGTATACTGCACTCTGAATTTTACGCATCCTGCACCGAATGTTTGTACAATAATTTCGCAAAACACACAATCCTACATTGTCAAAACTCTTCACAAAAATCAACCAGTGCAAAATGTTAATTAAAATGAGCATGAATTAATTATAAATGATATGGAAAACTACTAAATATTTATTATAAGTACTGTCACTTAAATGAAAATAATCTTTATTTTTGACGTCCCATAACAATGAAAACGAACGTTAATCTTCGAAAAACGAAAGCGTTTCGTCGTTGGAGAGCGACATATTGCAAGCGGAGACGCACGAGAATCCACTTCAGTTGGAAACGCTTGCAATACGCCGTGCCTCCCGGTTTGTTGAACGGAATGAGGATCTCGGGCATGCCCCTGACGCATGCCTTCCGAGCCTCTCCCCCGTTCAACATGACGCATGCCTTTGAGGACCGAAAGTTGAACAGGTGTGGACACAGCTTATGGCCACTGTGGAGGACACCACATAAATACTGCGCGCTGCAGCAGGTGTAATTGCTCCCGGCCATTCGTCCAGTCGCGGGGACTCGTCTTTGATCTCTCTCTCCGCCATTCTCCTGCTGTCACTGTATCACCAGTCTGGGGTGAAGGAATATGGCGAAAAAATAGAAAAAAATATTTTAGGTATTTCTTCGGGGGGATAGGATAGAAAATGAGACTGGCAAAGTTTCAGCTCATTTGGATAATGTTAACCCGTGCCTTATTGGGGTTGAAATCGTGAAAAAAAAACGAGATTTTAGCTGAAAAATCGCTGGTTTTTCTTTATAAATGGAAACCCATTTGTCCTAGAAACCTTATTTTTGTTTCATTTCATAGAAAACGTTGTTGCCTTTAACTTTTAATTTCATCAATTTTTGCTAATACTTAGATTTAATATTATTTAGCAATTTTCAGGTCAGGTCACGATTCACATCCTTGAAGGCCTTGTATCTAAAAAATGACAACAGAAACAATTTAATTACTTTAAACCATTTTTTGTATGTTTGTAATAAAAGGCATAAAAATGAACATTTTTTTGGAACTTTATAAATATTTTCACTAATTATACTTAATTAATAGCTTTCTACTTCTAGCCATGGATTTGTATTCTATATTAGGTACATTCAGAACAGACGTCTGTAAGTGTTATTTTGTTACAAAATTGTTACTGTTACTTGATATTTTTATTTTGCTGTTTTTCAGTAACTGAAGAGTAGGGGAGGGGGGGGGGGGCAGTTGGTAAAATCCAGGCAATAACTTTTGGTATCACTGCAGTAAACACTGGTCGCCTCAGTGGAACTTATGTTTTGCTATAGCAAAATCTTCGTACTTACCATTTCGCTACTGTAAAAATTATTCTAAAAACAGTTTTTGATTGTCAAATGGGCACAAGTATTGGCCCTCCGCCAGATATTTTTTAAAATTTTCGGACTGAGTGGTATAAGCTTGATAAGACAAAGTACGAAACTGGTACTGAAGATAAAAATATTAGATATAGAATACTTAATACAGATCAGATTTCAAGTATTTTTATCAAACAATTATAAACTAACAGCCTAGGGATGATTATAAAGAATTTATCTAATTTTGTTTAATTTTTATAGGACTTCTTGCAAAAGACATTTCTTTCATGGTATCTGGTGATATACATCACCCCAGACGGATGGCAAAGGCCATTAATACTCTCAGAATGTATCCTTTCAAGGATCTATTTTCATTAACAGATTTACAGAAAAAAAGACGTTACAGACATTTCTTTATTTATAGTCAATATTTATGTAAAAGCATGGTTCAACGCCCCAAAATCAACTTTGGCCCCCTACCAAGATTTAAAATAATTGAAATAATTTACTGATTACAGAACTGATAAAGAGGTAGCAGGCAAGGAACATCTTTGGTACCTTAACTCGAAGCAAGTTTCATTTTAATTTTCAATGATATTCTAGAAAAAAAAGGTCAAAATAAGCATGGCCAGAAAATTAATGTTCTATGAAGAAAAAATGAACATGCCGAAGATGACAGGAATGTAAGAGCAACAATCGGTCTCAAAGAAATGGATCATTTATTAGAGAATGAGTCGATTATTTTGTTTCTCTTCAATTTTTTGTAAGAGGTAAAATGAATGTAAAATTTTTAAATACAGAAACCGATGCATGCTGTGAAAATGAACATTAGTTGAAACCAATAACAAAAATAGTAATCAGTTTTAAGGTTGTCATTGACACAACTGAAAGAGGAATAAAATTAAGCCAATTCATGTATAATAAAAGATGAAGCATAACGGCAGTTTCTGTTACAAGTTGTATATGAGAGCAGATTTTTTTTCACTCTATAAAAATCCACCTTATATATCGCATTTCAAAATAATGTGATAATTTTAGATGAGAATAATAATTTCTATTGTTTATAATGTTTTATTTCTTATAATTGCACTTTAATAGTAAAAATGCAACTGGATATTATTTGTTCTAATTTTTATACTTTCTTTGCTACTTTATCTCATAATGCCTCAATTTTCTATTTGAATTTTGTTCATTTACTTTCGAAAAATCTTATAACTAAACCATTTTTGATTTAGAAAATTAAAAACAAAACAAGCGAAATCTGGAAAGCAGAATTTTCCAATGTTTGTATGCATTTTCATAAAAATTCAATAATTTGTTGAACACTGCTTTTTTAATTTTAAGTGTTTCTTATGTTCTGTTATGTATTTTTCTTAAAAATATAAAATGAAATAAAAGAGAAAAACATTGTTATAAATGTCTTGTACCGTCAAACGCTAAATAATTAAATAAATAACCACGAATATACTCCGAGATTTTCTTCGGATCTTGTAGGTATTTGAGCGTTATCGAGAAAATAACAGGTTACATTATGCCGTGAATCTCCGCTCGAGTCATCCGGAAATTATCTTTTGAGAATTCTCTTGTCACTGCAAAAGTCAGATGAGAGTTTCTTCTTTTCATATACTCACTTTTGCATAGTTTTATCTAACTCAGCTTCTGTTAAAGTAATAACAATTTTCCAAGCTCGGTATCCAAGTCTGATTCTGAAATAAAAAATCGAGTTTTGCATCGACATGATTTTTGTTACGCTTTTTTGTCGGTTTCCCGCACAACACAACAGTGCTTTGTAAACTGCGCTCTAATATGCGCGGGCAACTGCTCGACACAGTTTCATTGTCTGTGCTGCCCTGCCCTGCCCTGCGCTGCCCCCACTGCGCCACGCAGCTCAATGTGCGCCCCGGGTAAAAGACGGGAAAAAAACAGACTAGAAGTATTCCAGACTAGGTACTATTGAAGAAATTTTTTCCCATAGATAGAACCGTATTAAATTTAAAACAAGAGCTGTTGATTACCTATTCACATCAATGACGCAACATTTGGAAAATAAGAACAGTAAGGAAAAAAATAGAATAAATTATTGAGGATATACGTTGTGATATAAATACTGAAATGAAGAAACCTGCAGAAAATAGAACTGAATGGAGGATCGCAAAACTGATGTCATAAAAAGAAAAATAATTAATTCTGCATTCGAACGAATATATTTGTATTTCCTAAGCAAGTTCTTGTTCGGTACTTCTGATTAGAAACATTACTGAGAGGCAAAACATAAGATTAGCACCCACATGAACAGTTACTTCCATCTCAGATTAGATAATCTTTGACGATCTCTTTTGTTTCGACGTTAATGACTGTGGTGCTCTATTTGTGATGGGACGTGAATGTCGTTTCTCGTTAGTCTCTGTGGGAATGCGCGCACACTCTGTGACAATGGATCTGCTCCCCCCCCCCTTTTCCCTTGCCCCGGCGCTGTTTTTATTGGTCCATTACAACCTGGTGAGGTACGACTTGTATTTCTCTCGCCTCCGCACTGTGCCGTCTGATATATGTCACATTTGCTGCGGGACGGAAATAGTCGACAAGTGTGCAGTTCCCACAGCCTGTCCGGCACTGCCCATTCACTTGAAGAGGCATAGCGTCTCATTACAAGCCCATAACAACGACGGTTTAACCCACTGGTCTGGAAATAATTTGTTCGCAGTTGCGTAACAAGATAGAATTGTTATTAAATAACGCTCATAAACTTAAAAATAATGTAATTTTATACATTTCTTTGCTCAAAATAACAGCGATATCTATGGACAAAGAACATAACGAAAATATCTACATCGAACAAATATTAATAAACAAAAAACAAATAAAAATTAATATATACATTTAAACGAAATATATACTTTTCTTTATGGTTGGTTTACAATTTAAGACATCACAGAAACGTAATTAGATAATGGAACTTCTTAGTTTGCTATAATAACGACTTGTATGGACATAGAGAGAAAGACCTCTGGCCGCTGTTAGCCCGCCAATGAGGGTCAGCCGCGTGATGTCACAGTGCTACAGAAACGATAACCAAGCCTAGTACTAATAATTTAGTTCCAAGCAGCTTGAACGTTACAAGAAACGCAGTACTTTTTTTTTACAAAAAAAAAAAAAAAAAAAAAAAAAAAAAAAAAAAAAAAAAATTAAAAAATGATACGTTGACTGTAGTAAAAACGCGATTTTGACAAACTGCATTTGAAACGCTGTTTGATGTTTGGTCACGTACGCCGTAGAGGTAGGTATATGTATTGCTTATGACTTTACGCGTTTATGTCATTAGACGTGGGAAAGGATTGGGGGAACGGGAAGGAATTCGGCCAGAGTCTTTTGGAGGGACGTTTAATCGGATGGGGATTCGAGCCCACGTCCTCCCGAATGCGAGGCCAGAGCTTAAAACGTTTACCAACCACGCTCGGCAGTGGAAGTATAAGAAGTTGGAGATAACTAACGAGAAATAGTTAGGTAATGTTGAAACTTTAAGAGTTTTAGGAACAGTCATAACGTTAATAATGAGAAATACAAAGGATTTTAGAGCGTTGTTTATCAGATATATTGTGCATATGATACGAAACCCAACTGAATCCGTTAGACTAGAAGCAGACTGAAACAGGCCATCAGCTCAGTCATACCCGAACAAAGGCAGAAGTATGCGATTAAATAATGCGAGGTGAAAATAAACTCAAATGGTTTGCCTAAAGTAACGAAAGTAAGGTTCTGAGATACACTGATTGTGAATTTTGAGGTTAAAAACATGTTCAGTAACTAAATATTTGCAATTATACCTACTAACTTTGATGTTTGAGTGTTAAAGATCGTGGAACGTCAAACCTCGATAGAAAGAGCATCTTTGGTCAGCGACTGTCATATAATAAAAATGGCTTGAGACTGATGTATGAAGACGGTCGAAGTTGTTACTTGATAACAGTAAAGTTGATGTTGATATTTGAAAGTATGAGCCCGAGGACAGTGCGTGAGAATAATAGTATGAGGAACTTGTAATTACTGAATTCAAACAGAGTCGTAAGCACACAAAGTGAAATAAAAGATAAGGATTGATAACTTTTAAGTAGTAAATTTCCAATAAACCATTGCAGTTGAAACTTGAAAAAAAAAAAAAGTGTCCAGAAGTTATTTTTTCACCTGTGGGAATAGACCCAGAATTGAATATGTTTATGGTAACTAATATACGATTCGAAGCAATTGATACTGAAAAAGGAAAAATAAATTCTTACGGAATTACGAATATAATTATATACTGGTACGACGAAAACCCCGTACGAGGAAGTCAAGTAATTTAAGTCAAAACGGCAGGTACGGATCAGTCAAGCTGGGAAATGTGTTTTATACAAGGTAGAAGAGTAATACTGCTGTGCTTCTCCAAAACACTGAAGGAAAGGCACCTCTCCCCAGGTTACCATCATATTCGCCGACGATGGTCATCAGTGGTAGTGCAGAACACTATGCGACGTCATTCATTGTGTTCAACGAATCTGCCCTATCTCGGATGAGGCGGCGACCTAGGGAGAGGCACAGCGGTTTTACTGCTGATGCCATTTTGTGGGAGCCTTCGGGTATGACTTCAAGTCACGGCTGGTAGTAATTGGCACAACGGGTCATGCTGTGTCCTCACGTGTTACCTTTCACGCGACAGTATCTTGATGCCAGTTTTCAGTATGCCAATGCTCGTCCACTACACGCACGTGTTTCTATTAACTGTTAGCGTGATGTTGAGCTACTCCCGTGCACAGCAAGATCCCGAGATCTGTCCCCAATAGAACATGTGTGGGACCAGCTCTGACGTCAGCTCAGTTCCAGTTCCAGTATCCAGGATATCAAGGACCAACTACAGCGGTTGTGGGCCATCTTGCCTCAGGAGAGGATACAAAGGCTTTATGACACCCATCTTAACCGAATCAGCGCAAACTCCCAGGAAAGAGGAGAAGCAACGTCATACCGATGAGTTGGCTCAGGCTGCCGAGTTATTTTTAAATTTGACTCGATTTAGTAATCACTGAAGTAAAATCACATACCCTCACAGCCAGCGGCGGCGTAGCTCAGTTGGTAGAGCGCCTGACTGCGGCTTGGATGACCGGGGTTTGATCCCCGATGAAGCCGAGGATTTTTCCACGAAGCTGAACGGCTGCCCAGGCCCACCCAGCCTGCTGTCAAATGAGTAACGTGGATGAAACTCCGCGGGAAGGTAAAGAACGGCCGAGCGTGGCGCTGACCCAGTCACATCCATTATAGTGCTGAATGTTGTATTGGTTATGCGGAGCCCTACCTCCGTGAATCCTACGAGGAGCAGTGGGAACCACCGTGACCTTTACCTTACACTCTCAACCAGTGAAGTTTCATTTCGTTTCCTCCTACCCTTTTGGGTGTTTTACTTTTTTGTCAGGCAGTGTATATAATTAAAATTACTTAAAAGTTTGTTTAAATTATCAAATCGACTATCAATTAACTGAAAATTCAACCACAACCACAAAATATCCAAAGAGAAATTCTGCTTACAACACTATCACACTCTCTAAAATTATTTATGTCTCTGACTTCCTATGTGTAACTAATGTAGTATTTGACTTCCTTCTTATTCGGTTTCATTTGCTTTCTTTATTTATCACATAAATATTAATTTCTCTTTTAGTTCGTAAGTTTGATATCTCTCTGATTTTGTTTGTCTTCTTTTCCTTTTGATACTTTGTAACTGGCTGGCCTTGTGGTTAGGTGACTGCGTTGGGCGTTTTGTCCATTAACTGGAAATGTGGCTTTACATGTGACTGACCTTAGCGTTTATCTCCTCTTCTTATCTTCTTCCGGATTCCGTCTTGACTTCTTGCAAGCTAACTAATTAGTTCAATCAGGATTGTCTGACACCACGTGTAGGTCACGACCCTTTTACTATAGGAATACTATATACTCAAATGATCAACACGAAGTGTGGATGAACGGTTTAATGGAATCAAGCTGCCTATAGTAAATGTGACCATGATATCAAGAGGCGGAGTCCACAATTGTTCTACTGGATCGCTAGTCTGATCGTAGAAGATATTAAGTGGAAGTCAGTCTACTAATACTGCATGGAACTTAAGACCGTTACAACGTCGGAGGCAGGGCAGCTAAGCTTTAATCTAGCGGTTTGCTACTACATGTTGTTCCTAAGCTCGCTGGTAATGAATAGAATCATTTATTGGTTGTACAGGGCCCACTTCGGCTCTGTTTTGCGTCACAAGAAGGTATTGCTGAATTGCTACTTAGTATTCCTGAACGCGGCAACGACTTTGCTTGCGTTTGCTTTTCGTGACCACAACTTTCCACTCTAACTTCGCCAATGTCTCCAACATTTATAAAATCATTCTTAATTACTAATAAAGACCAGAACGACCTTTACAACCTCTCTGATCTCGTTCTTCTTGTGTTTAATTTACTATTTGTGTTCGTATTCCAGACTATTATAGTCCTTGATTTCTTTCGTCGTTTCTTTTTAATCCTCTACGATTTCGTTCTTCTTCTGTTTCATTTACTTACTGTATTCGTATTCCGGACTAATATTGTCTTTGATTTCGATCGTCTTCTGTTAATTTTTATCATATAAGTAACAATTTTTCATTTTCTACGAAAGTGTAAGATATGCCATCCGTTACATCTTTTGACACAGGGTATTTACGTAGCATTTGAAACACATGCGCTGAACAGTTGAGTTTTCTGTAAGTATAAAGATTAAAGCGACGCAATACCAGCTTCTGGTTACGGCAGCAAAGGAAATGAATCTTCTTAATCCCTTGTTGAGGACTGTCTGTTGGATCTGGAGAGCTCCGCATCCTGCGTGTAATTACTTCCCCGACGGTTATTTTCTAGTGATTTAGCCCTAATTATTCGTCGTCGTTACTTACGCCTCGTCACTGCTGTTGTGGGCTTAATCTTGGCAGCCCCCGAGCACAATGGAAGAAAGACACATGTCGCGCTTGTATTATGTAAGCTCAACGCCACAATGAACCAGATCCAGGCCCCTCCACGAGGGATTGTGTACACTCGCTGCTTCAACCACCGCACATACAGGGTACCCGCTGTCAACGCGCGTGTCGTCGATAAAGATTTTATGTGATTAAATCAACAAATTGCTTTTTGAATGAAGGGTTTAGTGACATGGAATGGAGTGACAAATGTGGCTACAACATCAATGGCATTATTTTTAGAATGTGTAACGTGCATTTGTAATTTTTCATTTAATACTGCAATATTATTAGAATTCCGAGTTACATAACAAGCATGATGTCTGTATGTGCCACCGTATGTGTTTGTTAGAATTTTTTGTGAAGAAAACAATGACCATATATCCTCAGTTCAGCGTGATTAAGTTTCGTTGTTTGAACTTTTTCTTAGACATGGAGGCTAATTCGATCAAAAGATCTTCTGTGTAAATTGTTATAACGGTCAACCTCTGCTAGAAGTCATTTTATTTTCTCAGTTTTTAATTACTTAGAAGATATATCATTAAAAAATTACTGCTCCAAACCGTCTCTCGTTACAAATACAATAATTTACCTTTTATAGGTTTCTATGGATCCTCCTAGCAAAGAGAGTACGTTTTGTCCCCTGTTACGCACTGTGCAACGTCTAATGTGGTCTCCCCAGTCGCTTTTTACATCAACTACTTTTTTACCTTAAAGGGAAAATAATACTCCATCTTTCTTTCTTTCGCCTACATAAAAAAGTCATTAAATTATCGACAAATATTATTCACTTTGAGTCACACTTGAAAATACGTTTATTGTGCAGCTTCACGAACATTACGCTGCATTTAACTTATTATTTTTTTTTTATACAGTTGTATCTCTATACTTGTCCGCAGCCCTGACAATCTCAGTAAATTCGCCTTTCTGACAAATCCAATTGTTCAGTATAAGTTCAGCTAAGTTCTCGCCGCCTCCATTACATCATCTCTTTCTAGTTCATCTCTTGTGCTATTATATAAAACTTCTCCGTGTCACCGGCCACGGCAACAATCTCCTGGGTTACATTGTCTCTAGAGTGCAGGGAAGTTTTTGCGCTTAGCGCATCTCCTTCCAAGTCATGTGAGGTTGTCATCAGTGTAGGGCTAGCATTGTTCGACTTGCCAGGTCGTATTTGGTTGCATAGTGTTGCATCATTTACCAGTTTTACTGGCCATCTTGTGTTTATATTGTATTGGACGTGGGTACCCATTTGTTTTATTAGTGGGTTATCGTGATTGGGGCACTGCATGTATAACTTCTTTGCAGTGGTTCGGAAGCGTTCGAGCAAAGTTGGAAGTCCGCTGATTATATGTAGTTCAGTTGTCGGGGTGTCCCTTGGCAGATTATATGCAAACCGTATGGCACGGTTTTGAACTCGTTGAAGTAGTTTTATGTTTGAGGGAGCGGCATTGCCCCAAACTGGTGATGCGTATTCGAGGATGGGTCTAATTGTTGCAGTATATAGGGTAACTGCGGTGTTTGGATGTAGGGGTGAATTTGGATTTAAGCTGCCTCATCTTGTTCATGGCTTTGGTCCGAGTGTTTTTTATGTGGGTTTTCCACGTTAGCCGTTTGTCAATCGTAACGCCTAGGTAGAGACCAGTGGGTGACCATTTGATACCTTCGCCAAAGAGTTTCACTGATTGAAGAGGAGGTACAGATCTTCTGGTCACCATGACTGCTTGGATTTTTGCTGCATTAAAAGCTAAGCGCCATTTCTTTGCCCACTTCTCTATATTGTTGCAGCCTCTTTTGCAGTTTTGTGACGACATGGGTTGCCCTGATGCTCTTCGTGAAGAGGGAGGTGTCGTCAGCGTATAGGCCGGTTTCAATTTGGTCGGTTCTTGGTATATCGGCCGTGTATATATTATATAACACAGGTCCGATGACGGAGCCTTGTGGTACCCCTGCTTTTATATTCTTGTCGGAGGAGATGGCGTCTTCGGTGGTGACGCGAAAGGTTCGGTCAGCCAGGTAGTTGCGAATCAGGCGTACATGTGGTAGCGGGACTCCTTGTACGAGCAGTTTGTAAAGGAGGCCCTCGTGCCAAACAGAATCCAGAAATACTGGCCAGCTTTATTCCTTGCTGTCAAGGAGTACTGTGATTATTGATATTTATGAAAATTCATACACCTAGGGAGCTATGAAATCCACCCCAACAAGTGCCTTGCTAGTAGAGGCGAGGGAAATGCCTCTAGACATACGCCGCCAGCTCCTATCGACATCTCCTATCCACATCTCCTATTTAATGAGACGTGCGTCCATCACAAACCATCCTGTTATTCAGAGGGTCATCGAATACTCAAAAACATTAGACAGAAGAGGTATTCCCACATGTCCCAGAAAGCCCATGTCAGTGCAAAGTCTTACCAAAATAAAGCATCTGATACCGTTAATTATCCAAGACAACATTATACCCATCTTTTCGTTTAATTATAATCTTCTCAGATTCAAACCAAATATATATTACTTACCAGATTGGATTATAGGAAGCGACTCAGCAGGTTCCATGACGGATAGTTTTCTAAGTCTCACCTGGCCGGATTTTATACAAATCTACACGCATGGCTCTGAATCATCAGACGGAGTCGGCTATGCTTATTACCGCCCATCCTCGAATGAGTCAAAGAAGGTTCGTCTACCATGTGAAACTTCTATATATACGGCTGAGGCATTAGCAGTCAGAGAGGCCATAAAACACGGGTATGAACGTCATGATAAAATTCTGATCCTATAGGATTCAAAAAGTGTGGCCCAAAAAACTGGAAGGCTATAAACGGCAGATCGGTCTGAACAACATTTTATTAGAGATACTAAACCTGATGTATACAGCCTCCATAGAGAGTAAAGAGAATCACCTATTATGGATAAAGGGACATGCATGTATTCAACACAACGAAACGGCCGACTAGTTAGCTGAGGAAAGTACAGTAGATGGAGAGATACAGTACATCCAGCTTCCTCATACAGAGTTTACATCAATTATCTTTTTTTTTAACTGCTTAACGTCTCTTAACAGCGAGGTCTTTAGAGACGGGAAAGGATCGGGGGCAAGGAATGGGAAGGAATTCGGCCATGGCCTATTGAAGGAAGCATCCCGGCATTTGCCTAGAGTGATTTGGGAAACCATGGAAAACCCAAATCTGGATGCCCGGATGGGGATTCGAACCGGCGTCCTCCAGAATGTGAGACCAGAACGCTAACCGTTACACCACCACGGTCGGTGATCAATTATCAAGAAAGAGACCTTACGCGCCTGGTCACATTCATGGGCTACCTCGCAAACTGACAGAGGAAGGTGTTATGTTAATCTCACAGATACCACCCCACATTCCGTCCAAAGCCTGTTTCGTATTCTCCAAATTGGGAAAAAGACACAAAATATCAATCATTCGAATGAGATTGGGACACGAGTGCTACCCTAGCCATCTATTCAAAATCGGGATTTTATATTCCCCTTCCTGCCCGAAAAAACAAGAAGAGGTAGCAGACATTAATCACATCATTCTCGCATGCTGCCGTTACCTGGTACACCAAAAGGAACTGTATATATACATATTTTTTTAAACTGCTTTACGTCTCTCAACAGCGAGGTCTTTAGAGACGGGAAAGGATGGGGGCAAGGAATGGGAAGGAATTCGGCCATGGCCTTTTTAAGGAAGCATCCCGGCATTTGCCTAGAGTGATTTGGGAAACCATGGAAAACCCAAATCTGGATGCCCGGACGCGGATTCGAACCGCCGTCCTCCCGAACGCGAGGTCAGAACGCTCTCCGTTACACCACCACGCTCGATGGAACTGTATAAAATTCTTGTTAAGCTTAATATAACTCCGCCTACTTCTGTATATGGTCTGATGAGAACTGAGTGACAGGATGTTTATCGTGCAATAGCCCGTTACTTAAGTGAAACCAATATTATCTTTTAATGGTTGAAAATATCACTCTGTCATGTAATACTAGTTACTAAAAAACAGAAATGAGGAACAAGTTTGTTGAGTATGATAAAACTATTTGACATGTAACAGTTTTAAAAGTTAAATGCAATACAATGAGACCTGTCATGTAATAAGTCGTACAGAAAATAACATATTAGCATGATGTCAAAGATAAGTGTGTAAAACAACTGTTAACATTTGATGCGGGCCATATGGTCGTCAGGACCGAGGTCAAATAAATATATATAAAAAAATTACATTTACATGCACATTTGCAAGTTCGCGTGATGTATGTCCTTCATTAAAGCGTACACATCATCATCTAGGACAGCTTCCAGCCACTGGCCGGGTCTGCTGGGAACAAAAGCCTCGCCAGCGCTTCCTGTCTAACCACAATCTCTCTTCTTCCACTGACGCCCAATTTCCTCCTCTTTCCTCCACACATTTCTTAACACCTTTAATCCATCTGTCCCTCGGTCTTCCTCTAGGACTCTTCCCTTTCAGCTCCATGTCCAGCATCTTCCTGGGTAGCCTCTCCTCTCCCATTCTCTTTACATGCCCGTACGAGAAAAAGTGAAGTGGTGATAACAACAAGAAAGAAGAACAGGACGGACATAGGCATATCACTTAGAGGGGAGCAACTAAATAGAGTGGAATGTTTTCAATATTTGGGAAGCTGTATTGAAGAAAATGGAGGAAACAGGATGGAAATAAACGAAAGAGGAAGATGTGCATATGGATTTTTTAAAAGTATTAGAAGCCTGCTATGGAGTAGGGATGTCCCACAAAAGAGTAAAGAAGCAATATATAAAACATATTTTGTACCAATTTTAACATATGGAGCAGAAACATGGGTGATGAAGGAGAGAGACAAAGGTAGGGTACAATCGGTGGAAATGAAATTTCAGAGGAGTAGAGTGGGAGTAACAAGAAGAGGAAGAGTAAGGAATGAGAGAATCAGGGAGATGATAAAGGAAGAACCGCTACAACAAAGAATTGAAATTGAAAAGTACACATCATAGGTATAATTTGGCATATTAGTGGAATATTTCTTAACAACTGTTAAAATAAGACACTTGAACGTGCACGGAATCATCATTAACTAGAACGGTAGAAAACGCGGTTTGAGTATATATTCAAGTTTTCGAGATACTCAATTACGTTAGCAATTTGTACTCCTCGGAAAAGAATCCGCTCCCATAAAGTATAATAAAGTAACAAATGATACAAAACGTTAAAAGACTAGAACTTAAGAGAGGCAGGCCGATGAAGAGAAAAGTAAAATAAGGGAGATTACAATCTGGTGTTTAGAGGTCACCTTGACAATAATACGGCACGATCAGTGGTTTATAAATTAACTAGGACTGTGTTTATAATATTTTTTAAATACAATTACCAAATGTCTCTTGCGGTACGAAACTAAAATGCTGTCAGCATATCAAAGATATATATTTTTTGAGTTAGTATGATATATGGAGAAAGAAATCATTGGACAAATTTGCAGATATTTAATTCGCTCAGGACACAGCTTTTACCGAGCGTCATTTCGTGTTTGGATTTCACGCCAGGCGATTAAAAGATTCGCGCAGTACACAACCGTATAAAATGACTAAACGCATTAATTCTTTCACAACGTTACTTACGATATTTTCAGCAAAATCTGTTTACGTCCTAATTGCTTTCCAATACCGCTTCCTCTGCAAGTTCCGTGCTTCGTAGCGAAGCTAAAATAAAAACAAATTTAGCGTTTAATTAACGAAAGCTTCAAACGAAACGACCGGCAGCGAAAATATATACGCGACAGCTGCACAGCTGCAAGAGGAGGCGAAAAAAAAAAGAGCTAGCGAATAATTTCGGACATTTTAAGCCTTGCCGGGCAGTGACGGGACGAGGGGGAAGTGGGGGCGTGAAAAAAAGGGTGAAAAAAAGGGGGGAGAGACCACTTCAAATGCGGTGAAAGCAAATGGCTGTATATTGGGCGCTGGACGGGGAAAAAAATCCTTTCATATCGCGGTAACTGGCGATTGATCATCCGCGTCGGCCGGAAATCACTTTAGGAAATCGTTTTGTAGCCGGTGGTGAGGGTAGGCCGCTGCTGAGCATATTGTGGGGGATTAGAGGGGTGGGGCCGAAAGAAGCGGGGTGGCTGGGGGCGAAAAAGGCTCACCCTGACAGGCAAGGGTGGGTTAACGCTCGGGTGACCTCTGAGAAAACACCACCCAGAGTCGATTAAAAAGGGAACCGACACCTCAGATTCCGGTCTAGCAGTCAAGAGCATCACCAACGACGGGGTACCAGGGGCATCTGCCACTGGAAACATCCCATTGTACCAGTATCGCAATGGCTAGAACACACAACATGAATTAAACATAAGTACTTTGTTTCTGAAGAGAAAGTTTTACTACAGTGATAAATATTTTGATTGCGTCTCTCCACCGATTTGACGTCGTAAGGTGAAATCAGACATTTCTTTTAAATTTATATTCGGTATGCGAAATTAACCACGTATTTCTGTTATTCAAGTTATTTCAGGCTATTTTCGTTAACAAAAATTCAGAAGTATCTTTGGTAGAGATGAAGCTTATGTGCGTCACTAGAGGGGCGTGCATAAACCACGCAGCTCCATTTTGGCCCCCTGTGAACCCCCCCCCCCCCCCCCCCCCACGTGGCCCTACTTGGCTTTTGGCTCTAACCCCCCCCCCCCGTAGCATGTAGCTTTTTTCCCTTTTGATTCCAGAGGACATTTTGTACTGTTTTCTCTTGTCAGATGATTGTAAATTATATAAGGAGATAATTAACTGAGGGAAATAAATATTCACATGGTGTTGTGTGTTCTGTTCATCATTTTAACTGTGAAAACGTTTGGCCTGGCTCGGAAGCCCCCCCCACTCCACCCACGTAGCCCAGCGTAGCCTTCCAGCCAACCCCCCCCCCCCCCTGGACCAAGCCACGTGGTTTGTGAACGCTCCGTAAGGGAAGAACACAAAGCTTACTTTAAACCGAGCGTGGTGGGTGAGTGGTTAGCGCTCTGGCCTTGTATTCAGGAGGACGGCGGTTCAAATATCCCCATGCGGGCATCCAGATTTGGGTTTTCCAATGGTTTCCCCAGACACTCCAGGTGAATGCCGGGATGCTTCCTTCAAAAGGCAAGGGCCGAATTCCTTCCCGTTCCTTGTCCCCAGTCCCATTCCGTCTCTAATGACCTCGACGTCGACGAGGCGTACAGCCATAAGAAAAAAAGAATACTTTAAAAATTATTATGTGCAAAGTGTAACCGAGAGATGTCGATTCAGCTTTTATGTACTGTGTTTTTACTGTTGTGGGTGTAAAAGTTCTTGACTAAAAGTCGATGATAAGCAAAGTGGAACGGAATTCGAAGTTACTATTATTAATAATTTACAAACAAGTAACTTGACATATTTGATGACTGCATAGTTTCAATCAGAGTGAGTTTACAAGTTTATTAATTGTGAATTTGTATTATTTATTTGATATGATAAAGTTCATTGAATGGTCATCAACATTTAAATATTTGTTCACAGATAGAGCAATGCATTGATCTCAGAGTTCGTTCCTAGGTCTGTCATCACACAGTCGTGTTTACCGTTTCCGTTCGTTCACTGCCCTCCGTGCTCAGCGTGAACAGCCCCCCTGACGTCTGGCACGCCTTCCGACTATGACGACGGAGAGTCTCTTCACGCGTCTTCCCGCTCGCAGGAAACCTCGGCTTCGCCGTCCTAGTGAGGACTTCGAAGCAGTCCTGCTAATAAAATCTTTCGGCACTAATGTCTTAGGCACTGATTGGCACCATAACAGAAAAAAAACCTCACAAATGTCGATAATCTAGTCGTCGAGAGCTGTATCAGGCCGAGCTCTCCTAATAAGCCGGCTACTAAAGGGGCGTCCATTAATTACGTGACCTCAAAGTAGGGGTGGGGAGGAGGGGGTTCGGCAAAATCTCGCCATATCTCATTTAAGGGGATGGGAGGTCAATAAAAATCTAACATCAGTTTTTTAATTCAGAGAATAAACAGTATTAAAAAGATATGATTTCGTAATACATAGAATACATCAGTATTTAGCACCATGAAGAAAAATAGATGAACATATCAAAAAATTTAATTATTTAAAATATTTAAAATTACAAGGTAAATATCGCGTGGGTGGTTGGGGGGGGTCCACCTCGTCTTACAAAATGTCATCAAGAGGGAGGGGGCTTAAAAAAGTAAAACTAAGCTGTTTACGTAATTAATGGACGCACCCTAAGAAGAAACTAATTTTTTTTTTTCTTTTGTCTTGTTGCGTGCCTCAAAAGCAGTGGCGACTCGCAAACACGGTATAGGCCTACTGAAATAAATCTCTTTATTATTTCCGAAAACAGCCAAACTACCTGGCCACCTTTTAAGCTGTTTGTTGGGGCAACACCTAGGCAGTAAGACCGCTGGATGCGGATTAGAGAGCTTGTTTCTCTTCTGTTGCTCACGGTGTGTGACGATCGCATATTTTATTCCATACTATGCAAGCACACTTATATACATATATAGGCCTATATTCATTGAAGTTTGTGACGTTCGTGCTGTTCTTGTTTTAGATTAGGTTGGTTGTTAAAAGCGACACAATTGAGTTCGCAAATTCGATATATGAATCGTGAAGTTTCAGGAAGAAGTCCGATATAGAAGTAACGGTTCTTAGTTTCTGCTGGTGTTGGTGGAAAAATATGAAAATATAATTAATTGATTGAATAAAAGTTATTACAAGAAAGAAAAGAATTGTTTGTGCATCTTTTCTTAGTTAGATGCTTTACCATTAAATAAACTAAAGAAAAAAGGTGACCGTGCTTCAAGAAAATAAAGTTGTTTTCTACAAGAAATTACGAAGTTACGTAAAACAGAGGCACCAGACTGAAACAGTATATAAGCAAGACTAATACAGGCGGTAGGACCTAAGGTGTAGGAGGTGATATGATCCTGATGGAAGGTAACGGACGGTACCGGTAAGCTGGCGTGATCTGGCAACGGTCGGGGTCGTCTCCAGATTGTACATATTGGCCATAGCTGGTACCGGAGATCAGTGATTAAGGAACTATGCTCCCCTTGCCGCCGGTATGAGCTATTTGCTGCCAAAATAGTTCCTCTACTGGTAGGTGGGGACTCGTAGTGTATGGTGATTTGACCCGGGTGGGGCAGCGACACCCGTACGCCAAGGCTTTATGCTGATGGTGTGATGCGCACTTCGACGGTGCTCTGCGAGCCTGGACGAGCGCGCGGGAGGTCCTGTCCGTCAGTGGCGTCTACACTGGTGTGCCAGTCGTCTTGTGGAGCGTCCCCGGTAGTGGGGGAACATGGTGCCCGTCACTGGCGTTCGCAGTGGGGTCGGGCGCGGCGGAACGCGCAGTGTTCGGTCGCTGCGGCTTCCGCCTTGTTCCCCGCGGGGGTGCTATGGGCCGGGCGCGCGCTGGACTCGCGCAGATGGCTGTAGCTGTACGGTCAGGTTTCCTCCTCGGCCTGGTCCGTGGCAGGCGCCGCGTCCCCGTCACTCCCCGAGGGCATCTACATGGGTGGCGAAGTGTGCCTAGCCTCACCATCCCCGCTGTAATGGCGGGTAGTTCGGAAGAGCCCACTTCCTGAGGTGGTGTTGTAGCTATACGGTCAGGTTTCCTCTTCTGCCTGGTCCGTGTCAGGCGCCGCGTCCCGT
>JARYHS010009186.1:36174348-36223331 GCA_031002005.1 Vandiemenella viatica | reverse complement strand
CTAGATGGGTGACCTTATTTTTTTTTTTTTTTTAGCTCTAGAATTTCCCCCGGAGGACAAAAATGTAGGGCCTCATCTTCACATTTGATACGGGCCCCGCGCTATCTTAATCCGGCCCTGACTCCACTTTATTTTTGTCCAAATTTAAGAAAGATTAGACCAATTTTTAAAAAAATAATCATCGGAGTATAAAGAGGGATTGAAAGAAAAATGTTACTGCAAAAATGGAAACTGGCAACTCACCTACTATGAAAATGTTTTGAATTCTACAAAAAAATCATAAATAACCTAGTTGCACCATTTTTTTTAATATAAAACTATTGATCCCAAAATCTTTCATACGTATAGCGAATTATAATCATCCAAAGTTTATAGAAAAACGATAACGATAATTATGGAGTCTATAGTTTTCGCAAAAATGAGTAATTTTAGCAAATTTGATATTTGAGCAGATCATAGTTTTCTATGGAAACTCATATGTACAGTAGTACTCGACTGAGAATTCATGAATCTGACCGTAAATATGTCGTGAAAATATCATTTTAAAATATTTTCTACAGTCATTTCATAGACAATTTTACAAAACGAATAATGACGTGTAATTAATAAGAATCAGATGTTGCTGAAGTATTCCAAAAATTATTTTTACAAACAAACAAAATATTGGTGAAATCAACTTAAAACACAGACTAACAGTCTTTCTACGGAATTCTCGTAGCACAATTGGCGGATTAGTGCGAAAAAATTTAAAATTGACAAATTTGGATCATTTTTTACGGTGTATATTTTTTAAAAAAGGGCTGTACATAGGTCTCTGAAATTTATCTCCTATATCTAACATGTTCCTTAATTAAACAAAAACTCATAAAAATACTTATGTGGAGCATTATTTTACAAATTGCAAGTTTTTGCTTATATAACCTGGAAATATGTGAAGCAATCCTCTGTGCGCGAAGAGACCATTTGATCAGTGACCAGTCCTTATCGTTAGACTAAGGCACTCTAATTACACCCGCCGCGTATAGCAGCTGGCCTATTTTTCTCATTTTAAGGGGTCACACGTTTTCTTATTCCGTTCTCAAATAATGAAAACTAGTTGCTTCTCTGTCCTCAAGGAGTGTTATATTAAGATTTCTTAATCTTCTTGTTATCAAACACTTAGAATATGAGATTACAGGAGCTCTGCTCAATTAAAAATCGCTGTTGATTTACCATTTTACCGAAGTCCTGGATTCAATTAAAATTAGTAGATTTTCGCTATGTCAACGTCTTTGTGTGCCGTGTCAGTTGGTGAAAAAGTGTAAAAACGTAGCTACAATCTCTCTGGTTTTGATGCAGCTTAAATGAATGTTAGGTGTGTTTATGCACAGCCTGATACGTTTGTTCAGTTTAGCTGCGGTACCGTAAAGTTTAAGATTAGCTACTTCGCGTCATGGTGGTGGAGGAAATTTTCATCATCTGGACTTAACCGGTAATGTATCAGAGGTGGTGGCGCACATTCCCTAACCACCAGACTCGGAACCAATGTCCTGTGTTGACTCCCAAACCTGTGCGCAGTACACATAGAGTGAAGGCATTCGACACTGTTGATGGTGGTTCGGCGCTCTTAATAACTTTCTGAAGTCAACTGGGTTTCGGCCATTCCCTTCATTCATGTTTCGTGAATACATAACAGCGACCCACACTAAGTGGTAACACATAAAAAAAAAAACAAAGCAACGGAAACCGAACCCCAGGTAAGTTTCCCGTGGAGGATTAAGTCCCTCCTCGTCGACGTCGAGGTCATTAGAGGCGGGAAAGGACAAGCAGCAAGGAACGGGAAGGAATTTGGCTACGGCCTTTTGGAGGAACCATCCACGCATTTGACTGGAGTAATCTGAGGAAACCATATAAAACCCAAATCTGGATGGCCGGATGGGGATTCAAACCCGAGTCTTCCTGAATGCGAGGGCAGAGCGTTACCGCTCACACACCACGCTCGTTTCACCAGGTGAAAGAATATTTATCAGATTTATCTCCCATTTTATGTATTCTGTTTTCATTACTCATCAGAGGACTGACATGTTGCTACACAAGACGAACGAGTTGAAAGAAAGCCGATATACGAATGATACCGAAATTGTAAATAAGGTGGCAAAAACATGTTACACTTGTTTTGCATATACACCAAGCGTGGTGGGTTAACCGCTAACGTTCTGGCCTCGCACTAGGGAGGATGCCTGTTCGAATCCCCGTACGGGCATGCAAATTTGGGTTTTCCATAGTTTCCCCAAATCACTCCAGGCGAATGCCGAGATGCTTCCTTCAATAGCCCATGGTCGAATTCCTTCCCGTTCCTTGTCCCCAATCCCATCCCGCCTCTAATGATCTCGACGTCGACGAGGCGTAAAGCCATAAGTAAAAAAAAAATCTTTGTTGATATACTACTCTGATTGGATAATTATCACAGATGACGAATAAATAAATAGGCCTATATTTTTTTTTAATAAGCTGAAATGCTTTGAAAGTTTTCGTCAGACTAATGTTAGATATGAAAAGAGAAAAAATAATATGGACACGAAGTACCATAATTTAAAAGTGAACTAAACCAAATTATTGGTGTAAATGCGATTCTGATGCTTAGCGTATGAAATGTATAATCTAAACGTATTTTGTATGATTATTTCGGAACCATTTGCTGGTAGCAATGAGAAAGAATCTTGTCTCTCGCATCCAGATAACATAACAGGCACGTGCGGCCTGATTTTTGCCGCAATATGCTGCACGCCGCTTCTGAGTAAATCCATTTTTTTACACCCAGATACAGCCTCATCAATCTAAATCTCTATCGATTACCCTTCACACACACTCTCACCGGGAGGGAAACCACCCACTCCACCGGAAAAAAAATGCTCCATTTCATACATCACATCCTTCCCTATCTCCCCTTCCCTAGAACGTGCTAGCTCTTCACACATTTGCCTTTCTTTTTTGCTTCATACACACTTTTTTTAACGTACTGCAGACCAAGTTTTTTCCCCATCCAATCTGTGAAATGCGCGCGATGATATCTTCCTTTTTTGCGCTGCGAGAGTGTGCGATGTTTAAAATTTACGTCGCCAAACCTTCTGCTTCACATTTCGCGTGGTTTATCTCATTCCTCCCAAACAGCAGATTTCGCAACAGCGGCGAGTTGGGAGTGTTGAGAAACAAACAGAAATGTTTTCTTGCTTTCATTATTAATCCTTCGACTCCTTTCACACAATCACTCATTCTCATCTAATCTTCTTCTCTGTTCCACACATGTTATGAGGCCTTTTGCTTTAACTTGTGGGCTAAGCAACACTAGGTCTTCACTCTAGCAGTGGCGGATCCAGGATTTTGGTTTGCAGGGGGAGGGGGGGGATTGAGTGGATTTTGGTTTGGGGGGAGCTTGATTAGGGTAAGGGTTATGCCACCCTTAAGAGATCAGCAGAGTTAAATAAAAAAAGGTACAACTGTACCTCAGAAGATTTCCAGGTAAAACAAACCTACGCGGGAGGACAACTTTCATCAACCGCCCTAGCTTACATGGGTGCGTGTCTATTTATCAAATTGTCAATTTCTGTGACGTCATCAAAAAGCTTTGAAAATGAACATGCTGAAAAGTACTCGGAAGTTTGAGTCGTAACTAATATATGGTCTTCCTCGTATCCTGCTCTATCAGTTATAACTTGGTTTGGTCTTCAAAAAGGTTGCTGTTTTTTTTTTAACTGCTTTACGTCTCTTTTTAACATCGAGGTCTTTAGAGACGGGAAAGGATGGGGGCAAGGAATGGGAAGGAATTCGGCCATGGCCTTTTGAAGGAAGCATCCCGGCATTTGCCTGGAGTGATTTGGGGAAACCATGGAAAACCCAAATCTGGATGCCCGGACGGGGATTCGAACCGCCGTCCTCCCGAATGTGAGGCGAGAACGCTAACCGTTACACCGCCCCGCTCGGTGGGTTGCTGTTAAATCAATTTCAAATCATCTTGCGTCATCAGTCAACGCGCCATTCTCAACAATTGCGACAATCCATTTCCAAAATCTCATTTATTTTATAGATGCTTTAAACTTTCTACAGAGACCAGTATATCTTTTTAAGCCTAACCTCTGATATAAATTTCTTGCTTTTTTCTCTTAATTAAAAATGGTACTTAAATTTTAGCTAATTACTTGATTTTATATTTAAAACACGTTAGAAGGTGCTGACTATAGATGGTGATAAAAGATCAGCTGTAACTTTATGCGTTCACAAGTTATTTCAAATTTTCAGTTTTAGTCTCCAATAACTGAGTGGCTTACAACATCAACAAATCGTATTATTTCCTAAACTAAATTTTTCCGGGTATGATAAATACAAAAATGCTTCTTATGATGAGTTTTAGTAGTTGAAATAAATGCAAGAAAATCCTTTAAGGTTGAAAAACTACTTTAGCTGAAAATTTTGTCTTGCACAAGGGCAGCTTTAAAATCGAACTACAAAGTATGTAACTCCTGGATAGCTAGAAATTCTTTTTCTATACTCGTTCTCTAAATTAATCCTATCTCCCCATGGTTTTGCAAGCTTATAGCTATATTATAATGTTAAGTAGGGGACGGTGGGAAAAAGATTGAGTGCCCTGTTGGACCAGTGGTTAACATCGAAAGGTCCCCGCTTCGAATCCGTGCCTCCACCTACGGCGCAGCTTGCTGTGCCAGGTGAAGAACGTCAGAACGCATGTATTATCTCGGTTCTACTGGTGGAGCCGCTTCGATTTGTTGGAACCTAACGTTTCGGCCATCGTGCTGTGGCCTTCATCAGCCTCTGAGCACGATGACCAAAACGTTAGGTTTCAACAAATCTTCGGCTTCACGCGGAGAAACAAGACAATACCTACAACGACCGCAGAAGTCTGCGCAATTTTTTTAACGTCAGAACTCTACCGTAAAGTTTTAAGAAAATAAACTTTCAGTTTTACCAAAAAAAATATTCGGTATTTTATCAGCAAAATCTTTGGAGTTTAGTTGTTAATGTTATAACAAAAACTTTATTGCTTAATAACCACGTTAAACCAGTTTTACAAAAGATCATTCATTGGGGTACCATATAGGACAAAATGGGGCTTACCTTCCGGTTTTTTGTCAATCTTTCCAAATTCACTTATATGAAGCGACTGATCGTATACGTGATTACATCCACATAGTATCTGACAACCATTCAGGGTTGTTATATCCGCCATGCAGTTTCCATATGAAATGGCATTGTAAAGTTTATGTATTCTGTCTAATAGATAAGTAAACGCCGGGACTTCGTTGTGTCCTTACGGTCTTTTGTTTCATAGTTGTTTTGCTAACACAGTACCCGGAGTTACTTAGGCTTGCTGGAGGTGGTTTACCACTATATTATCATCAGTCGCCCAGTGAGAAACATGTGTACCTAATTTTATCACCCCAACCTTCAAAGAAAAATAAATAGGTATTTAAGCGTATTTTCGTAAATTTAATTTTTGAATATTACTAAGAGTGAACAGTTAATTAAAAAAGAACAAACGCAGAATAGAAAATATGAGTCCCTACGAGAATCGAACCCGCGGCTACCGGCACGTGACTCAACCCACGCCTCTGCTAAATTATTGCCATTTCTACTCGTGTGCAATCAGCATTTACAGTTTTCTTTTTTCAGACTTCGATTTCTTATAAATTATGACCCATTACTACGAATGGCATTATGGCAAGATACTGTAGCATACTATTCCCAAGTCTATTAAAGGTTAAGAACGTATTTCCTTTAACATCCATAGGACTTCGTACTTTTACACTTCATAAAAAATAAACTGTGCTTCACGCAATAACTTGTCTCATTGCGCTCTACTAACTTTTCACTTTTAATCAGGCTCTTTCTCATAATAATTCCTCTCATTAACTAACAAATTAGAATTCCTCGCTACACTTGTTACCATACACGACGCGTCGGTGCGTGTAAGATGACAGTCAAACTGAGAGGAAGCTACAGGACTCGAGAGACCAAACTTTCACGGAGACACGTTTATTGCCCCAACAAACAACAATCGAGGATGGATGGGTTCGGTCAACGGGAGTAACGAAATTGACATTAATCACTCCCTCACGAATAACCCCCCTCCCCAAAAAAAAGTCCACATCCAGTATCCGCCACCAACGCAGGAAGAAGACTCTTCCGAACTACCCGCCATTACAGCGGGGATGGTGAGGCTAGGCACACTTCACCACCCGTGTGGGTGCCCGCGGGGATCGACGGGGACGCGGCGCCTGCCACGGACCAGGCCGAAGTGGAAACCTGGCCGTATAGCTACAGCCATCTCCGCGAGTCCAGCGAGCGCCCGGCCCCACCCGCCCCCGCAGGGAACAAGGCGGTAGCCGCAGCGACCGACCACAACGCGGGCCTACCCTTGGCCAACGTTCCGCCGCGCCCGACGCCAGTGCGAACGCCAGCGACGGGCATCAGGTTCCCGCACTACAGGGTACGCTCCAAGTGCACGTTCCGCCGCGCCCAAGGACACGACTTCCCGCGCACTCGTCCAAGCATCGCAGAGCACCACCATAGTGCGCATCACACCTCAGCATGAAGCCGAAGCGTACGGGTGTCGCTGCCCCACCCGGGTCAAATGACCATACACTACGAGCCCCCACATATTACGGGACCTATTTTGGTAGCAAATAGCTCATACCGACGGCAAGGGGAGCCGAGTTCCTTGATCACTGATCACCGGCCCCAGCTATCTCGAGACGACCCCTGCCGTTGCCTGATCACGCCAGCTTACCGGTACCGTCCGTTGTCTTCCATCAGGGTCGCGTCACTTCCCTACACCTTAGGTCCACCTGTATTAGTCTTGCTTATATATTGTTTCAGTCTGGTGCCTCTGTTTTACGTAACTTCGTAATTTCTTGTGGATAACAACTTTATTCTCTTCGAGCACCGTCGCGTTTCTTCTTTAGTTAATTTTATGGAAAAGTACCTAACTATGAAAAGATGCACAAACAATTCTTTTCTTTCTTGTAATAACTTTTATCGAATCAATTAATTATTTCACATTTTTCACCAACAGGAACAGAAACTAAAAACCATTACCTCTATAATGGACTTCTTCCTGATACTTCCCGGTTCGTATTGAATTTGTGAACTTAAGATAACGACTCAACCCTGCAGGCTCAATTATGTAGCTCTTAGCAACCAACCTAATCTAAAACAACTACAGCACGAACGTCACAAACATAAAAGAATACGAGGCCGAAAGATTTTACTTGAAGGACGGCTAAACCCAGATTCGTGGAGCGACTCTCCGTCGTCAGGGTCGGGAGATGTGCCAGACGTCAAGGGGTGCTATTCACGCTGAGCACGGAGGGCAGTGAACCAACGGAAACGGTAAACACGACTGTATCAAGAGAGATCAGGTACGAACTCTAAGATCAATGCAATGTATTGCTCTATCTGTGAACAAATATTTAAATGTTGATTACCGTTCAATGAAATTTATCTTGTCAAATAAATAATACAAATTCGTAATTAATAAACTCAGATAACTCGTAAACCCACTCTAATTTAAACTATGCAGTCATCAAATATGTCAAGTGACTTGTTTGTAAATTATTAATAATAGTAACTTCGAATTCCGTTCCACTTTGCTTATCATCGACTTTTAGTCAAGAACTTTTACACCCACAACAGTAAAAACACATTACATAAAAGCTGTATCGACATCTCTCGGTTACACTTTGCACATAATAATTTTTAAAGTATACTTTTTTTCTTATGGCTGTACGCCTCGTCGACGTCGAGGTCATTAGAGACGGAATGGGACTGGGGACAAGGAACGGGAAGAAATTCGGCCCTTGCCTTTTGAAGGAAGCATCCCGGCATTCACCTGGAGTGTCTGGGGAAACCATTGGAAAACCCAAATCTGGATGCCCGGATGGGGATATTTGAACCGCCGTCCTCCTGAATACAAAGCCAGAGCGCTAACCGCTCACCCACCACGCTAGGTTTAAAGTAAGCTTCGTGTTCTTTGCTTAGTGACGCATATAAGCGTCATCTTTACCAAACATACTTCTCAATTTCTACTAACGAAAATTGCCTAAATAACTCGAATAACAGAGAAAGATGGTTAATTTCGCATATTGAATATAAATTTAAATGAAATGTCAGATTTCACCTCACGACGTCAAATCGGTGGAGACGCGCAATCAAAATATTTCTCAGTGTTGTAAAACTTTCTCTTTAGAGACAAAGTACTTATGTTTAATTCATGTTGGGTGTTCTAGTCATAGCGATACTGGTACTGTGGGATGTTTCCAGTGGCAGATGCCCCTGGTAGCCCGTCGCTGGTGATGCTCTTGACTGCTAGACCGGAATCTGAGGTGTCCGTTCCCTTTTTAATCGACTCTGGGTGGTGTTGTCTCAGAGGTCACCCGAGCGTTAACCCACCCTTGCCTGTCAGGGTGAGCCTTTTTCGCCCGCAGCCACCCCGCTTCTTTCGGCCCCACCCCTCTAATCCCCCACAATATGCTCAGCAGCGGCCTACCCTCACCACCGGCTACAAAACGATTTCCTAAAGTGATTTCCGGCCGACGCGGATGATCAATCGGCAGTTACCGCGATATGAAAGGATTTTTTTCCCCGTCCAGCGCCCAATATACAGCCATTTGCTTTCACCGCATTTGAAGTGGTCTCTCCCCCCCTTTTTTTTCACCCTTTTTTTCACGCCCCCACTTCCCCCTCGTCCCGTCACTGCCCGGCATGGCTTAAAATGTCCGAAATTATTCGCTAGCTCTTTTTTTTTTTTCGCCTCCTCTTGCAACTGTGCAGCTGTCGCGTGTATATTTTCGCTGCCGGTCGTTTCGTTTGAAGCTTTCGTTAATTAAACGCTGAAATTGTTTTTATTTTAGCTTCGCTGCGAAGCACGAAACTTGCAGAGGAAGCGGTATTGGAAAGCAATTAGGACGTAACAGATTTTGCTGAAAATATCGTAAGTAACGTTGTGAAAGAATTAATGCGTTTAGCCATTTTATACGGTTGTGTACTGAGCGAATCTTTTAATCGCCTGGCGTGAAATCCAAACACGAAATGTCGCTCGGTAAAAGCTGTGTCCTGAGCGAATTAAATATCTGCAAATTTGTCCAATGATTTCTTTCTCTATATATCATACTAACTCAAAAAATATATATCTTTGATATGCTGACAGCATTTTAGTTTCGTAGTGCAAGAGACATTTGGTAATTGTATTAAAAAAATATTATAAACACAGTCCTAGTTAATTTATAAACCATTGATCGTACCGTATTATTGTCAAGGTGACCTCTAAACACCAGATTGCAATAATCTCCCTTATTTTACTTTTCTCTTCATCGGCCTGCCTCTCTTACGTTCTAGTCTTTTAACGTTTTGTATCATTTGTTACTTTATTATACTTTATGGGAGCGGATTCTTTTCCGAGGAGTACAAATTGCTAACGTAATTGAGTATCTCGAAAACTTGAATATATACTCAAACCGCGTTTTCTACCGTTCTAGTTAATGATGATTCCGTGCAAGTTCAAATGTCTTATTTTAATAGTTGTTAAGAAATATTCCACTGTTATGCCATATTATACCTATCATGTGTACGCTTTAATGAAGGACATACATCATGCGAACTTGCAAATGTGTATGTAAATGTAATTTTTATTTATTTATTTATTTGGCCTTCGGTCCTGACGACCATATGGCCAGCATCAAATGTTTACAGTTGTTTCACACACTTATCTTTGACATATGCTAATATGTTATTTTCTGTACGACTTATTACATGACAGGTCTCATTGTGTTGCATTTAACTTTTAAAACTGTTACATGTCAAATAGTTTTATCATACTCAACAAACTTGTTCCTCATTTCTGTTTTTAGTAACTAGTATTACATGACAGAGTGATATTTTCAACCATTAAAAGATAATATTGGTTTCACTTAAGTAACGGGCTATTGCACGATAAACATCCTGTCACTCAGATCTCAGCAGACCATATACAGAAGTAGGCAGAGTTATATTAAGCTTAACAAGAATTTTATACAGTTCCACCGAGCGTGGTGGTGTAACGGATAGCGTTCTGGCCTCGCATTCGGGAGGATGGCGGCTCGAATCCCCGTCCGGGCATCCAGATTTGGGTTTTCCATGGTTTCCCAAATCACTCCAGGCAAATGCCAGGATGCTTCCTTAAAAAGGCCATGGCGGAATTCCTTCCCATTCCGTGCCTCCATCCTTTCCCGTCTCTAAAGACCTCGCTGTTGAGAGACGTAAAGCAGTTTAAAAAAATATGTATATATACAGTTCCTTTTGGTGTACCAGGTAACGGCAGCATGCGAGAATGATGTGATTAATGTCTGCTGCCTCTTCTTGTTTTTTCAGGCAGAAAGGGGAATATAAAATCCCGATTTTGAATAGATGGCTAGGCTAGCACTCGTGTCCAATCTCATTCGAATGATTGATATTTTGTGTCTTTTTCCCAATTTGGAGAATACGAACCAGGCTTTGGACGGAATGTGGGGTGGTCTTATTCTCTTCCTCTGTCAGTTTGCGAGGTAGCCCATGAATGTGACCAGGCGCGTAAGGTCTCTTTCTTGATAATTGATCACCGACCGTGGTGTGTAACGGTTAGCGTTCTGGCCTCACATTCTGGAGGACGCCGGTTTGAATCCCCGTCCGGGCATACAGATTTGGGTTTTCCATGGTTTCCCAAATCACTCTAGGCAAATGCCGGAATGCTTCCTTCAATAGGCCATGGCCGAATTCCTTCCCATTCCTTGCCCCCGATCCTTTCCCGTCTCTAAAGACCTCGCTGTTAAGAGACGTTAAGCAGTTTAAAAAAAAGATAATTGATGCAAAGTCTGTATGAGGAAGCTGGATGTACTGTATCTCTCATCTACTGTACTTTCCTTTGCTAACTGGACGACCGTTTTGTTGTGTTGAATACATGCATGTCCCTTTATCCATAATAGGTGATTCTCTTTACTCTCTATGGAGGCTGTATACATCAGGTTTAGTATCTCTAATAAAATGTTGTTCAGACCGATCTGCCGTTTATGGTTTTCCAGTTTTTGGGCCACACTTTTTGAATCCTATAGGATCAGAATTTTATCATGACGTTTATACCCGTGTTTTATGGCCCCTCTGATTGCTAATGCCTCAGCCGTATATATAGAAGTTTCACATGGTAGACGAACCTTCTTTGACTCATTCGAGGATGGGCGGTAATAAGCATAGCCGACTCCGTCTGATGATTCAGAGCCATGCGTGTAGATTTGTAAAATATCTGGCTAGGTGAGACTTAGAAAACTATCCGTCATGGAACCTGCTGAGTCGCTTCCTATAATCCAGTCTGGTAAGTAATATATATTTGGTTTGAATCTGAGAAGATTATAATTAAATGAAAAGACGGGTATAATGTTGTCTTGGATAATTAACGGTATCAGATGCTTTATTTTGGTAAGACTTTGCACTAACATGAGCTTTCTGAGACATGTGGGAATACCTCTTCTGTTTAATGTTTTTGAGTATTCGATGACCCTCTGAATAACAGGATGGTTTGTGATGGACGCACGTCTCATTAAATAGGAGATGTGGATAGGAGCTGGCGGCGTATGTCTAGAGGCATTTCCCTGGCCTCTACTAGCAAGGCACTTACTATTACTATTACTCTGTGATTCACTAAAAGTGTGTGGCAGAGGGTGCATTGCACCTATCCGAAAGGGTAATAATTTAGAAGGGATATACGGGATGTGGTAGGAGGCGCCCATGGGCTATTGTGAGGAACCATCCCAGCATTCGCGTGGAATGAGCTGGGGAAACCATGGAAAACCCAGATCAGGATGGCTGGAGTGCTTTATCGAAAGCTACTCCTGTCGGAAATTAAATTTACTCGCCCGGTAAATCCTTTCTATTCCATTCCCTAATCGGTCGCGGTAAAAATGAATACAGAAAAGAATCGGTTCGGGCCCTGATTTCTCTTATCTTATTTTCACGGTCATTCCGAGATACGAATGTTGCTGGTAGCAATATTTCTTTGCTGTCATTCTGAAATAAGTGATTCGTGAATTTTTCTATTAGCTTCCGCCGAGAGCAACGCCTTCGGTGTTCCAGGTCTTCCCAACCTAACTCCTTCAGCATCGCACTTACGCTTTCCCTCCAACTATATATACCTGTCACGAATCGGGCGGCCCTTCTCTGGACCCTCTCTAATGGCTCCATTAACCCCTTTTGATGGGGACCCCATACAGAACAACAATATTCCAAGTGAGGACGCACTAGTGTATGCAATCGATTTAACTTCAGGAGTGCATTGTTTTAAATTACGACCTAGAAATCGAAGCATACGATTTGCTTTCCCAATTACATTCCACGACAAATTATTACGAATTGTTACCCCTAGGTATTTAGCGGAATCCACAGTTCTAAGGACAGTACTATTAATTGTATATTCAGAGCTAAATGGTGTCACCTTTTTACTTACACGCATGACTTGGCACTTTTTAGCTTTTAACTCCAACTGCCAGTCTTTACACCACGCAATTATTTTCATAATATCGTCTTGTAACAAAGCGCACTTGTTGGGATGGATTTCATAGCTCCCTAGGTGTATGAATTTTCATAAGTATCAATAATCACAGTACTCGTTGACAGCTAGGAATAAAGCTGGCCAGAGGAGACGCGGTGACACGGAGAAGTTTTATATAATAACACAAGACATGAACTAGAAAGAGATGATGTAATGGAGGCGGCGAGAACTTAGCTGGAGAATATGTTATACTGAATAATTGGATTTGCCAGAAAGGCGAATTCACTGAGATTGTCAGGGCTGCGGACAAGTATAGAGATACAACTGTATAAAAAAAAAAATAAGTTAAATGCAGCGTAATGTTCGTGAAGCTGCACAATAAACGTATTTTCAAGTGTGACTCAAAGTGAATAATATTTGTCGATAATTTAATGACTCTTTTTATGTAGGCGAAAGAAAGAAAGATGGAGTATTATTTTCCCTTTAAGGTAAAAAAGTAGTTGATGTAAAAAGCGACTGGGGAGACCACATTAGACGTTGCACAGTGCGTAACAGGGGACAAAACGTACTCTCTTTGCTAGGAGGATTCATAGAAACCGATAAAAGGTAAATTATTGTATTTGTAACGAGAGACGGTTTGGAGCAGTAATTTTTTAATGATATATCTTCTAAGTAATTAAAAACTGAGAAAATAAAATGACTTCTAGCAGAGGTTGACCGTTATAACAATTTACACAGAATTAGCCTCCTTGTCTAAGAAAAAGTTCAAACAACGAAACTTAATCACGCTGAACTGAGGATATATGGTCATTGTTTTCTTCACGAAAAATTCTAACAAACACATAAGGTGGCACATACAGACATCATGCTTGTTATGTAACTCGGATTTCTAATAATAATGCAGTATTAAATGAAAAATTACAAATGCACGTTACACATTCTAAAAATAATGCCATTGATGTTGTAGCCACATTTGTCACTCCATTGCATGTCACTAAACCCGTCATTCAAAAAGCAATTTGTTGATTTAATCACATAAAATCTCTATGGACGACATGCGCGTTGATAGCGGGTACCCTGTATGTGAGGTGGTTGAAGCAGCGAGTGTACACAATCCCTCGTGGAGGGCAGGGATCTGGTTCATTGTGGTGTTGAGCTTACATAATACGAGCGCGACATGTGTCTTTCTTCCATTGTGCTCGGGGGGCTGCCAAGATTAAGCCCACAACAGCAGTGACGGGGCGTGAGTAACGACGACGAATAATTAGGGCTAAATCACTAGAAAATAACCGTCGGGGAAGTAATTACACGCAGGATGCGGAGCCCTCCAGATCCAACAGCCAGTCCTCAACAAGGGGTTAAGAAGATTGATTTCCTTTGCTGCCGTAACCAGAAGCTGGCATTGCGTCGCTTTAATCTTTATACTTACAGAAAACTCAACTGTTCAGCGCATGTGTTTCAAATGCTACGTAAATACCCAGTGTCAAAAGATGTCACGTATGCCATATCTTACACTTTCGTAGAAAATGAAAAATTGTTACTTATATGATAAAAATGAACAGAAGACGAACGAAATCAAAGACAATATTAGTCCGGAATACGAATACAGTGAGTAAATGAAACAGAAGAAGAACGAATTTATAGAGGATTAAAAAGAAACGACGAAAGAAATCAAAGACTATAATAGTCTGGAATACGAACACAAATAGTAAATTAAACACAAGAAGAGATCAAAGAGGTATCAAAAGTAACAGAAGATAAACAAAAATCAAAGAGATATCAGAGGAAAGATATAAAACTTTCGAACTAAAATAGAAATTAATATTTATGTGATAAACAAATAAATCAAATGAAACTGAATAAGAAGGAAGTCAAGCACTACATTAGTTGTTTTTTTTTAATTTTATTTAATGGCATTCGGCTACTGAGGCCACACAGCCAGCTCAATGTGATTTTGATTCTTTCAATGTATTAGTTTCACCAGTGTACATATTTTCAAGTGTAATCACAACACGAACACGACATTCACAAACACAACACTTAACACCCATGCCCGCGGCCGGACTCGAACCGGCGACCATCGGTACGTGGAGCTAGTACTCCAGCCCCTACGCTACCGAGGCCGGCATACACACTACATTAGTTTCACATAGGAAATGCAATTGGTTGAATTAGCCATTCAACTCAGAGACATAAATAATTTTAGAGAGTGTGATAGTGTTGCAAGCAGAATTTCTCTTTGGATATTTTGTTGTTGACGTTTAATTTTCAGTTAATTGATAGTCGATTTGCTAATTTAAACAAACTTTTACGTAACTTTAATTATATACACTGCTTGACAAAAAAAGTAAAACACCCAAAAGGGTAGGAGGAAACGAAATGAAACTTCTCTGGTTGAGAGTATAAGGTAAGGTTCACGGGGTTCCTACGGCTCCTGCCGCTTCTCGAAGGATTCACGGAGGTAGGGCTCGGCACTCCCATTACAACCGTTGGCACTAGAAAGGATGTGACGGGGTCAGCGCCACGCTCCAGCCGCTCTTTACCTTCCTGCGGAGTTTCCTCCACGGTACTCATTGGATGGCAGGCTGAGTGGACCTCGGCAGCCGTTCCCGACGTCCAGCTTCGAGGAAAGATCCTCGGCTTCGTCGAGGATCGAACTCCGGTCCTCCTGGCCGCGAAGCTCAGGCGCTCTACCGCCTGAGCTACGCGGCCGCCGATTGTCAGGGTATGTGATGTTACTTCAGTGATTACAAAATAGAGTCAAGATAGACTTTCGAGCTGGTCCCACACATGTTCTATTGGGGACAGATCAGGGGATCTTGCTGTGCACGGGAGTAGCTCAACATCACGCTAACAGTTAATAGAAACACGTGCGTGTAGTGGACGAGCATTGGCCTATTGAAAACTGGCATCAAGATACTGTCCCATGAAAGGTAACACGTGAGGACTCAGCTTGACTCGTTTTGCCAATTACTACCAGCCGTGACTTGAAGTCATACCCGAAGGCTCCCACAAAATGGCACCAGCAATAAAACCGCTGTGCCTCTCCCTAGGTCACCGCCTCATCCGAGATAGTGCAGACTGGTTGAACACAATGAATGTCGTCGCATAGTATTCAGTCATGAATCGGATGACCATAGTCGGCAAGTATGATGGTGACATGTGGAGAGGTGCCTTTCCTTCACTGTTTTGGAGAAGGACAACAGTGTTATTCTTCTACTTTGTATAACACACATTTTCCAGCTTCACTGAATAGTACCTGCCGTTTTGACTTAAATTACTTCAATACCTTATATGGGGTTTTCGTCGTACCAGTATATTCGTAATTGCTATAGTATTATAAAATAATATACATTTATTTTCCCTTTAGCAATTTTAAATTGCTTCGACTGGTACATTACTTACCGTCTATTTATTCGAATCTGGGTCTATTCCCAGAGGCGAAAAAATAACTTCTGAATAAAGTTAAATTTTTTACAAATTTCAATTCAAATTTACGATTTAACAGTTATCCGTTCCTTATCTTTTATGTCTCTTTGTGTTCTTATGACACTATTTGAATTAAGAAATTACAAGTTGCTCGTGCTATTATTCTCACGCACTGTCCTTGGGTTCAAACTTCTAAATATCAGCGTCAAGTTTACGGTCATCACCTCAGAACTTCGACCGTCTTCATACATCAACCTCAAGCCATCTTTATTATACGACAATTGCTAGCCAAAGATTCTCTTTCTATCAAGGTTTGACGTTCCACGATCTTTAACATTTAAACATCAAAGTCAGTCCGTATAATTACAGCCATTTAGTTTCTGAATATGATTTCAATATCAAATTTTTCAATCAGTGAGGTCATGTAACTCACAACCTTACTTTCGTTTAGGCAAGCCATTTGAGTTTAGTTTCACCTCGTATCATTTAATCGCCTTCTTCTGCCATTGCTCGGGTATGACTGATCTGATGGCCTGTTTCAATCTGCTTCTAGTCTGACGGATGCAATTCAGTTTCGTATCATATGCACAATGTATCTGATAAACGACGCTCTAAAATCCTTTGTATTTCTCATTATTAACATTATGACTGTTGCTAAAATTCTAATGTTTTAACACCACCAAACTATTTCTCGTTAGTTATCTCCAACTTCTTATACTTCCACTATGCCGAGCGTGGTTGGTAAACGTTTTAAGCTCTGGCCTCGCATTCGGGAGGACGTGGGCTCGAATCCCCATCCGTTTAAACGTCCCTCCAAAAGACTCTGGCCGAATTCCTTCCCGTTCCCCCAATCCTTTCCCACGTCTAATGACACAAAGGCGCAAAGTCAAAAGCAATACATATACCTACCTCTACGGCGTATGTGACCAAACATCATACAGCGTATAAAATGCAGTTTGTCAAAATCGCGTTTTTACTACAGTCAACGTATCATTTTTTAAATTTTATTATTATTATTATTATTATTATTATTATTTTTTTTTTTTTTTTTTTTTTTTTTTTGTAAAAAAAAAAGTACTGCGTTTCTTGTAACGTTCAAGCTGCTTCGAACTAAATTATTAGTACTAGGCTTGGTTATCGTTTCTGTAGCACTGTGACGTCACGCGGCTGACCTTCATTGGCGGGCTAACAGCGGCCAGAGATCTTCCTCTCTATGTCCATACTAGTCGTTATTGTAGCAAACTAAGAAGTTCCATTATCTAATTACGTTTCTGTGATGTTTTAAATTGTAAACCAACCATAAAGGAAAGTATATATTTCGTTTAAATGTATATATATTAATTATTGGTTGATTTTTGTTTATTTATATTTGTTCGATGTAGATATTTTCTTTATGTTCTCTGTCCATAGATATCGCTGTTATTTTGAGCAAAGAAATGTATAAAATTACATTATTTTTAAGTTTATGAGCATTGTTTAATAACAATTCTATCTTGTTACGCAACTTGGAACAAATTATTTCCAGACCACTGCGTTAAACCGTCGTTGTTATGGGCTTGTAATGAGACGCTATGCCTCTTCAAGTGAATGGGCAGCGCCGGACAGTCTGTGGGAAACGCGCACTTGTCGACTATTTCCGTCCCGCAGCGAATGTGACATATATCAGACGGCACAGTACGGAGGCGAGAGAAATACAAGTCGTACCTCACCAGATTGTAATGGACCAATAAAAACAGCGCCGGGACAGGGGAAAAGGGAGGGGGGAGATCCATTGTCACAGAGTGTGCGCGCATTCCCACAGAGACTAACGAGAAACGACACTCACGGCCCATCCCAAATAGAGCACCACAGTCATTAACGTCGAAACAAAAGAGATCGTCAAAGATTATCTAATCTGAGAGAGAAGTAACTGTTCATGTGGGCGCTAATCTTATGTTTTGCCTCTCAGGAATGTTTCTAACCAGAAGTACCGAACAAGAACATGCTTGGGAAATACAAATATATTCCTTTTAATGCAGTATTAATTAATTTTTTTTTTATGACATCAGTTTTGTGATCCTCCATTCAATTCTATTTTCTGCAAGTTTCTATTTATATCACAACGTATATCCTCAATAAATTATTTTTTTTTTTTTTTTTTTTTTCCCCCCTTACTGTTCTTATTCTCCAAATGTTGCGTCATTAATGTGAATAGGTAATCAACAACTCTTGTCTTAAATTTAATACGGTTCTATCTATGCGGAAAAAATTTCTTCGATAGTACCTAGTCTGGAATGCTTCTAGTCTGTTTTTTTTCCCGTCTTTTACCCGGGGCGCACATTGAGCTGCGTGGCGCAGTAGGGGCAGCGCAGAGCAGGGCAGGGCAGCACGGAAACAGAAACTGTGTCGGGCAGTTGCCCGCGCATATTAGAGCGCAGTTTACAAAGCATTGTTGTGTTGTGCGAGAAACCGACAAAAAAGCGTAACAAAAATCATGTCGATGCAAAACTCGATTTTTGATTTCTGAATCAGACTGGGATACCGAGCTTGGAAAATTCTTATTACTTTAATAGAAGCTGTGTTAGATAAAACTATGCAAAAGTGAGTATATGAAAAGAAGAAACTCTCATCTGGCTTTTGCAGTGGCAAGAGAATTTTCAAAAGATTATTTACGGTTCTCTCGAGCGGAGATTCACGGCATAATGTAACCTGTTATTTTCTCGATAACGCTCAAATACCTATTAGATCCGAAGAAAATATCGCAGTATTTTCGTGGTTATTTATTTAATTATTTAGCGTTTGACGGTACATGACATTTACAAGAATGTTTTTCTCTTTTATTTTTAAGAAAAATACATAACAGAACATAAGAAACACTTAAAATTAAAAAAGCAGTGTTCAACAAATTATTGAATTTTTATGAAAATGCATACAAACATCAGAAAATTCTGCTTTTCAGATTTCGCTTGTTTTGTTTTTAATTTTCTAAATCAAAATGGTTATAAGATTTTTCGAAAGTAAATGAACAAAATCCAAATTGAAAATTGAGGCATTATGAGATAGTGTAGCAAAGAGAGTATAAAAATTAGAACAAATAATATCCAATTGCATTTTTACTATTATAGTGCAATTATAAGAAATAAAACATTATAAACAATATAAATTATTATTCTCATCTAAAATTATCACATTATTTTGAAATGCGATATATAAAGTGGATTTTTGTAGAGTGAAAAAAAAATCTGCGCTCAGATACAACGTGTAACTGAAACTGTCATTATGCTTCATTTTTTATTAAACATGAATTGGATTAATTTTATTCCTCTTTCAGTTGTTTGAATGACAACCTTAAAACTGATTACTATTTTTGTTATTGGTTTCAACTAATGTTCATTTTCACAGCATGCATCGGTATCTGTATTTAAAAATTTTACATTCATTTTACCTCTTACAAAAAATGGAAGAGAAACAAAAAAAATCTACTCATTCTCTAATAAATGATCCATTTTTTGAGACCTATTGTTGCTCTTACATTCCTGTCATCTTCGGCATCTTCATTTTTTCTTCATAGAACATTAATTTTCTGGCCATGCTTATTTTGACATTTTGTTTCCTAGAATATCATCGAAAATTAAAATGAAACTTGTTTCGAGTTAAGGTACCAAAGATGTTCCTTGTCTGCAACCTCTTTATCAGTTCTGTAATCAATAAATTATTTCAATTATTTTAAATCTTGGTTGGGAGCCAAAGTTGGTTTTGGCGTGTTGAACCATACTTTTACATAAATATTGATTATAAGTAAAGAAATGTCTGTAACGTCTTTTTTCTGTAAATCTGTTAATGAAAATAGATCCTTAAAAGGATACATTTTGAGAGTATGAATGGCCTTTGCCATCCGTCTGGAGTGATGTATAGCAGCAGGTACCATGAAAGAAATGTCTTTTGCAAGAAGTCCTATAAAAATTAAACAAAATTGGATAAATTCTTTATAATCATCCCTAATCTGTTAGTTTTTAATTGTTTGATAAGAGTACTTGAAATCTGATCTGTATTAAGTATTCTATATCTAATATTTTTATCTTCAGTACCAGTTTCGTACTTTGTCTTATCAAGCTTAGACCACTCAGTCCGAAAATTTTAAAAAATATCTGGCGGAGGGCCTATACTTGTGCCCATTTGACAATCAAAAACAGTTTTTAGAATAATTTCAACAGTAGCGACGTGGTAAGTACGAAGATTTTGCTATAGCAAAACATAAGTTCCACTGAGGCGACCAGTGTTTACTGCAGTGATACCAAAAGTCATTGCCTGGATTTTCCCAACTGCCCCTCCCCCTCCCCTACTCTTCAGTTACTGAAAAACAGCAAAATAAAAATATCAAGTAACAGTAACAACTTTGTAACAAAATAACACTTACAGACGTCTGTTCTGAATGTACCTAATATAGAATACAAATCCATGGCTAGAAGTAGAAAGCTATTAATTAAGTATAATTAGTGAAAATATTCATAAAGTTCCAAAAAATGTTCATTTTTATGCCTTTTATTACAAACATACAAAAAAATGGTTTAAAGTAATTAAATTGTTTCTGTTGTCATTTTTTAGACACAAGGCCTTCAAGGATGTGAATCGTGACCTGACCTGAAAATTGCTAAATAATATTAAATCTAAGTATTAGCAAAAATTGATGAAATTAAAAGTTAAAGGCAACAACGTTTTCTATGAAATGAATCAAAAATAAAGTTTCTAGGACAAATGGGTTTCCCTTTATGAAGGAAAACCAGCGATTTTTCAGCAAAAACCACTTTTTTTCAAAATTTCTACACCAATAAGGCACGGGTTAACATTATCCAATTGAGCTGAAACTTTGCAAATCTCATTTTCTATCCTATCCCCCCGAAGAAATACCTAAAATATTTTTTTTTATTTTTTCGCCATATTCCTTCACCCCAGACTGGTGATACAGTGACAGCAGGAGAATGGCGGAGAGAGAGATCAAAGACGAGTCCCCGCGACTGGACGAATGGCCGGGAGCAATTACACCTGCTGCAGCGCGCAGTATTTATGTGGTGTCCTCCACAGTGGCCATAAAGACAGCTGTCGGCTCCCAGAGGAGGGTCCTGCAGCCCACAGCATACCTACGCTGACACAACTTCCACGCGATTCAGGAACCGAAGGAAATCGGCGAAAGTGGTAACACAGCGGGTCTCCAGTTAGCCAACTACTATATGTAGTTATAATACGCATCATGACCTGGATATATGTGTGGTACTACCATGATGTAAAAATATGATATAGTCAAAACAATTTATCTCATTTTTGCTGTTTTATTTCAATACTAGTAGATTAAATATAAAAATAGGATCAGATGCGATAGTAGAAGTTAGTGAATTTTGCTACTTCGGAAATAAAATTACAATAAATGGCCGAAGCACGAATGATGTTAAAAGCAGAATAGCAGTAGCGAAAATAGCCTTCATGACAAAGATAAATCTTTTAGTTCAAATTGATCTAGGCCTCAGAAACGACATTTTAAAACTCTATGTGTGGAGCACAGCACTTTATGGCAATGAAGCATCGTCTTTAGGAATACCACACAGGAAGAAAATTGAAGCATTTGAAATGTGGTGCTGTAGAAGGATGCTGAAAATTAAGTGGACAGACAAAATACGAAGCGAACGAGTTTTGGAAATGATGGGTGAGGGAAGAAGTTTGTGGAAGAGTCATACGGAAAGAAGAGACAGGCTGGTAGGTCATATTTCGAGATATGCAGGATTGGTTAATTTGTTAGTGGAGGGAACAGTCGAAGGTAAGAACTGCAAAGTAAGACGAAAATTGGAATATATGAAGCAGATAATTGAGGACGTGAGTTGTAAGGGGTATGTTGAGAGGCAAACACTAGCGCAAGATAGGAAGGAATGGAGGATTGAATCAAACCAGTCGAGAGACTGATGACAGCAAAAACAACAAAAAATACATTTTCAAGAGAACAATTATAATCATAAAAGATGTGTCTTACAAATTTCAGTCAAATTATAACTTTTCTTGAGTTCTCGTTGAGGTGGACATCCTGATTCTTCAATGTTGTACCAGACTTTTTTCCGGACGATCTTCTGGAGCCACATCAGTTCCTTTCACGCATATAATTGCATCGTCTTGATTAGTGATAGCATGTAAAATAATACACAGCTTATTGAAGGTTACACCTGTAGCTTTCTAGGGTATGCCATGGTAATAATGTGTGAACCACCTAATACTTGGCTCAAAACCCCCACATGTTGGTTCCGATTCCGAGATACAATGTGTACTGATAACATTGTCTGATTATACTATACAGAAGGCGATCACACCATTTCGAATATCTGAGCGTCCAAGATTTTTTTCTTGTGGCTTTACGCCTCATCCACGTCGAGTTCATTAGAGGTGGGATGGGAGTGGAGACAAGGAACGGGAAGGAATTTGGCCATGGCCTTTCGAAAGGAAACATCCCGGCATTCGCCTGGAGTGATTTGGGGAAACCATGGAAATCCCAAATCTGGATGCCCGGACAGGGAATCGATCCGGCGTCCTCCCGAATGGCCTCGGGTGGCCACCACGCTCGGTGAGTCGAAGAAAATCGTGGTAATGAGTGGCGGAGACAAATGCTGCGTCTTTTTATATTATCTTCGGCACAAAAGCAGTAATTGTCGAGTACTCTGCTAAACGCTCATTCAGTATCAGACAGTATGCATAGGTGTTGCAGGGAAATTCTCGCTTCTTTCAAATACCGTTAGGCCATCTACAGGCTCCGTAACTTAGAGATACAAGAAAAGCAATTAGTTATAATTTTAAGTATCATACAAATAATAATAGCTTGTATAATGAATCGAGGTCGAAGTGCGGAAGATCTAAGGCCAGGAACGAAATAGAGAGGTAACATCTTTGGCGCCTGTTCGTCGCAGGTTTGTAGGTATTGGCGAAGTGGCAAAAAAGTGCTCGGAGAAGAACAGTATTGAATGAGAGTATAAGGAAGCAGATTTTTACTATGGTTCCAGAATTTATGAAAGTATTTTATTTCAATCTGAGAGTAATGTTACACTATATGCGATAGAACTCTAAATATTCATACTTTTAAAAAGTTAGAGTTTGTGTTAGGAAGTTAATAAGAAATTAATTGAGGAATGCATTTATTATTATTATCTGCAATTGGACTCTGTTGGATCACGCAAAGCCTTAACGATTCAGTTTTCTAAGTTTCCATACAGCTTTCACTTTTTCTCCGTGGATTCTTTTCCTTTCTTCAGTCCACATCGTCCCCGGTCTCTTAATGATGTCATTCTCTGGCGGTACTTCCGATTTGTTAATTTCGTCTCTGTATGTTTGTCCGTCTATGATTTCTGATAAGTTTATGTAGGCTTTTTCCAGTTCTTTTTTGATCTGCTGGACCCAGGGCAACAATTTTATGAATGAGTCTTGTTGCTGGAAGTCTGTGGATATGTCCATAAAATCTTCGTTTCCTGATGTCTGCCGCGAGGTTTGACAGTGTTTCTGTTGCTTTTCGACATTTAAGTCTATATCCGTCATCTGTTTTTTCTGAGCCAAGGATCTTTGTTATAATTTTGCGTTCTTCTTTTAAAATGCTTTATAGGTCACCTTTCCTGTGTAGTGTTAAAGTTTCACTGGCGTACAGGGCTTCAGGTTTGATAACTGTGTTGTAATGTCTGACTTTTGTATATATGGACAAACCTTTTTTATTATATATATTCAGGGGCGGATCCAGGGGGGGGGCTAGGGGGCTCAAGGCCCCCCCCCCCCAAAGTATCTCGGTCCACCCCGACATTGTAATTTTGGAGACCTTTTTTTTTTAGCTCTACGGATTTGAGGCTATAAAGACTACCCCATGGCCGACTTAAGCCCCCCCCAAACCAAAAATCCACTGAAGGCAAGCCCTCTGAACCAAAATTCACTCAAGCCAAGCCCCCCCAAAACCAAAGTCCACTCAAGCCCCCCCCCCCCAAACCAAAATCCTGGATCCGCCCCTGTATATATTGTAGGTTCTACTGTAGACTCTCTTAAGTTTTTGCATGCGAACTTTCTGTGCTATTTTATCCCCTCCTGTGGGTTCGATGATTTCTCCGAGATACTTGAAATACGGGATTCTCTCAATTTTTCCATATTTTGTTACCAGATTTGGAGTGTGGAGTTTTGAGTAGATGAACTTGGGTTTTTTGGAAGGATATTTGTAAGCTTACCCTTTCTGCACATTCTTTGAGAGTTTCTATCTGTTTAACTGCTGTGGTCTCGTCATCTGCTAGTATTGCTAACAGTGGCGGCTGTACCTTAAGTGCGCTCGTGCGCTGAACCACCAATCCAAAAGATTTAAAAATGACAAAATATTAAGTACCTACTTCATCTTTATTTTTATATTACCATTTTAATATTTATTTTTAAACATACAAAAACAAAAACGTATAAAAAATTAAATCTCCAATTATGGTGAAACAGTTTAAGCGCTTTACCAAACTATTAAGACTTATTTTCCTGTAAAGACAAATTCTCGTGCGCTTCGGCGAGTGCACGAGGACTGCTAATACAACTTGTAGGTGTACGAGTTAATACGCCTGACGCGTGAAACAAAAGATAGTTCATAGAAACGTACGGAGTAATGAGTCGGCTGTCGAGCGCCGCACGAGCGAACCGAGGATTGCCGAGAGCACCCGAAGTTTGACGAGCCAGCCGGCATGGGCGCGCGCGAGGCGACGGCAGCCATGACTGACATCTCGTTATTAGACTATCAGTATAGTTTCACTGTATGTGTGACGCGCTAATAATTGTTTATTTATATTACCGTAAATAATTGTTTTTAGTTTTTGTTTCGATTTTTTTCGAGAACTTTTATTCTATACTGTGTATGGTGTCAGTGAAAATGAGCATAAACATTGATTATATTAAAGAAAATAACAGAACTATTCAAAATAAAGTGAACATAAAATTGGCCGGACCGCCACGGCCCTATTTAAATTTAAAACAAGAGTGCAAATCGAAAAATAAAGCATTTACACGAAGTTTTAAAAGTGAAATGTATAATAGAAAGAAATGGTTGTGTGGATGTGAGCGTCTTAATGCATTCTTTTGTTTTCCTTGCGTTATTTTTGGCGGAGAATCGATTTGGACAGAAACAGGAATCAAGGATTTGACGCATTTGAGTGAAAAAATAAAAAAAACATGATTCTTCACAAGTACACCTACAAAATGTAATGAGTTTGTCTGTGTTAGGCACGGTCGACATTCGTAATCAGCTAGATTCTGTGTATAGAAGCAATATCCAAAAGTATAATGAACAAGTTGATAAAAACAGGTATATTTTATCACGTCTTATCGATTGTGTCAAGTTTTGTGGTGCATTTGAGTTAGCTTTGCGAGGTCACGATGAAACTATTGAGTCTAGTAATGCTGGGGTGTTTCGTGGATTAATAGACTTTGTATCAGAGTTGGATACGGTCATGAAGGAGCATCTCACGTCGTCTACAGTTTTCAAAGGCACGTCAAAAACTATTCAGAACGATATTTTGGACTCAATTTTATGTGTATACCACAAAGAATTGTCCAATATTATAACAAAATGTGAATACGTAGCAGTTCAAGCTGATGAAACTACCGATGTATCGACGACTATGCAGATGGTAATGATTTTAAGATACGAAGAAAATGGACAGGTTCACGAACGGTTTTGGAAATATCTTACGCCGCATTCCCATACTGCTGAAGGACTTAGTTCTGTTATTATAAGAGAATTACGGGAACTTCAAATAACTCCGCAACAATTAATAGCACAATGTTACGATGGCGCCGCTGTAATATATTATGTCAATTTTTGTTTTGTTGCATTTTCTAATTTTAATATTTTAGTAAAGTGCACCACCAGTTCGATAACCCACCAGCCGCCACTGATTGCTAAATCTTCTGCGAAGGCTAGGCAGGAAATTTTAATACCATTCTTGCGTCGTTCGAGTTGTGTGGATTATTCTTATTATTATTGTTACTATTTTGCTTTGGCGATAATAGGGATTGTGTATTTTCAGAAAGGGAAAAAAACATAGAAATATTTTATTATGAATTTTGGGTGAGGTATAAAATGGCAGCCATTGAACTTTGGGAAGTGATGCTTAGAGGACTGTCATCAGGAGTAAGACTATCTAGCCAGCCCCGCAGAAACAAATTCTGATCTTTAGGAACAGTTAAGTCAAATAACATCTCTGGGAAACCTGCATATTCCTCCGCGAGCCAAAGAGCGTGATGGGAGCAGTCTGAATTCAAGAAGGAAGGGTTTAATCTTTGTTTAAGAAGATCAACTAATTACTAATTACTGAGTAAAATTTAAAAGCACGTAGATGGACGTCTGCCAATGCCATTGGGCTGTTCCTATTTGTTATTGTGCACTAGCAGCCCCAATTCAGTACAGGCGAACGCCGGGATGCTTCCTTCAAAAAAGGTCATGTCAGAATTCCTTTACGCTCCTTGTCCACGTCCTTTCCCGGCTCTAATAACATCGACGTCGACTAGGCGTAAAGCTACAAGCAAAAAAATTCCACCAACAGTTAAGATTACTGTGTTTGGTTAGGTGCTCTATAGTGTCTTCCCATAATATTGTGCTGATCGTTCATTGTTGTTGTATATCAACAATCAAAAGTACTGTGTGCAAATAAATACTTCACAGGGTCTGTCCATTGTTCATTATTGTTGTACAACAACAATCAAGACTACTGAGGCCCACTTTATATCTTACCGGGTATCTGCATGCTATTGTGCTTTTATTCATTGTTGTTGTACAGCAACAACAAGAAAACTGTGTGCAATTATGTATCTCACAGTGTCTGTCCATGCTATTGTGCTGTACACCAACAATCGAGAATACTGTGTACAACTATATACTCACAGGATCTGACCATACTGTTGTGCTGTTTTTTCATTCTTGTTGCACAGCAACAATCAAGACAACTGTGTGCAATTATATATCTCACAGAGTCTGAACATATTGTTGTGTTGTTCGTTCATTCTTGCTGTATGGCAACAATCTAGAATACTTTGTGCAACTGTATACTCGCAGGGTCTGTTCATACTGTTGTGCTGTACGTTCATTGTTGTTCTCCACCAACAGTTAAGACTACTGTGTTTGACCTCATAGTGTCTGTTCATGCTGCTGTGGTGTTTTTGCAATGTCGCCGCTACTGTGTGGCTTGTCGTCTGCCGACAATCCAGACCGGTCCGGGCGGGCGGGGAGGTAATCTTGTCGTCGCCGGCGGATTGTCTCATCGAGCGTGCGGTCTCCACGGCCCATTAGTTGCTCTCCTTCCTCCTCGGATTAATTCATTAGCCAGCGGCCAGTCGGGCAGCGGGCGGGCGTTCCAATTTTCCTTATGGCTTTAATTAAGCCCTTTATAGCGGCCCAGCCCGCCGGCTGAGTGCTGCCCTTCTTGTGGTCCTCCAAGAGAACTGACTGTCCAGATGGACGCGCTGTCGAGATCTCAAACTAGCAAGCTCCACCGCGGTACAGTTACATCAACACTGTGCACAAACTTTACAGGTCAAATTAAACATCTGTGACCTTCAACCGACGGTCGTAACATAGAAGGGAATTGCTTAGAACTGTTCTGCATGTGGACCACTGTTAAAGTCCTCACAACTCTCAGGAGGACTTGTCAGACCTTATCAGGTTCATGTAATGCTGTCGCCCCTGTCGGAACCTATTTTGCACAGTGGTTTCCTGGAGACCTATGTCTTTTCCGCTTAGTTATCTGCATCTGTCCGTCAGTCAGAGGTAAGCTGTATCAGTATCATTTTCACTGCGCAGTTGTGAGGCATATGTTGTATTAAAATTCCAAAGCAACTGCGTAATTGATGATGACTGCGTTTAAAAGACGTGGTTGAAGGTTTGATGTTTTCGCATGATTGAATGATGATTATCTTTCAACACAGCTTACATTCGTCTCTAACAAACTTTTAAACCAGCCTTATGATTATGCGTGCATACTGTAGATTCGAATACCTTCCATAGTTTGTGTAGAGGACTCTTACTTCTTCTTCGAAGAGCCGTTTGAAGCTTCTCACAAAGGCAGCAAAATAATGGGTACCATGTAATCAATTATCAACAATGCGTAGTGATTTATATGAACAGAATAAATCGCTGCAACCTTTTATATGACTAAACACAATTAAGTCAAGCAGTTAGTGGCGTAATATGCAAGGACATACTCAAAAGTGAATATAGATGTATTAATAAGTCGAGCAACCGCCGCCGTGAGCAGCAGACGTCGACTTTCTTGTGTTTTAATCTAAAGTGTGCTAGTTAGACTTTGTTTTTATCTTTGAATTTTCTGTGTAGGGAGTGAGTCAGCAGTCGAGCAACCGCCGCCGTGAGCAGCAGTCATCGACTTTCTTGTGTTTTAATCTAAAGTGTGCAAGATAGACTTTGTTTTTATCTTTGAATTTTCTGTGTAGGCAGTGAGTCAGCAGTCGAGCAACCGTAGCAGCAGTAGCCAACTTCTGTGTGTGATTTGAATTGTGCTAGTTTTTGTCGTTATCTTTGTATATTGCCTGTTTATGTAGTGTGCCAGTCAGTTGAGCCTCCGCAGCCGTAGCCAACTTTTGTGTGTGATTTGAATTGTGCTAGTTTTTGTCGTTATCTTTGTATATTTCCTGTTTAGGTAGTGTGCCAGTCAGTTGAGCCTTCGCAGCCGTAGCAGCAGTAGCCACGAGCCTTAGCAGCCGTTAGTAGCGTTCGCCGATTTTTGTGTATTCATTTGTAGTTCGGTTTTTGTCTGTTTCAGGTGACATGGCTTGTGCAAAGTGTTCTGGTAGGCGTCTGGTTCTCGAGGAGATTCTTAATACTATGGCGTCTCTTCAAGCGCAGGTATGGAGCATCCTAGACGAGGAGCGGCAGTGCGTCGAAGAAATTCCGCAGCCAACTGCAGTGGAACCGGCAAGTTTTGATTTTCAGGTTCCAGTTGCAGAAAACGTCTGGCATCGTGTTGATCGGAGAAAGGCGTCGAAATTCCCAATTAGCCGAAGGGAAAATGATACCTTGCCCCTAAGTAACGCGTTTTCTGTGTTGCAGGAAGTTGTAGATTCAAGCGCGAATGGCCCAGAAGAGCAGCAGGAAAGATTTACCCGCAGACCCCGAGCCTTGCCAGGAAAAGGTTTACTGGTCATTGGCAGCTCCAACGTGCGACGGCTGGAGAAACCGCTACGGGAATTAGCCACGAAGAACGGTGCAGATCCTCATACTAACGTTCATTCCGTTTCTCTTTCAGGAGCAACCGTACCACGTGTCATCGAGGCCATTCCAAAAGCGATTAGGGAATCGAACTGCCGTCAGTTAAGAGTAGCTGCGCACGTCGGCACTAATGACTCGTGTCGTGTTTCTGTTCCAGATATAGTTAAATCCATGGACAAGTTGGGCCGAAAGGCGTATGAAGCCGCCCGGGAAAATTCAGTTTCATTACAGTTCTCAATTTGCAGTGTGGTGCCGCGTGTCGATTGTGGGGAGGCTGTGTGGTGGAAGATCTTTAATTTAAATAGTAATTTGCAGGAGCTGTGTCGCAAAAACAACTGGGGCTTCGTCGACCTTCGTCCGATGATAGCTGCCAGCTGGGACGCATTTGACAGGTCGGGCGTCCACTACACACCTAGAATGGCGTCCAAGGTGGCTGCTAAAATTTGGAACCGCCTTGATATGAATTATTTTTTAGGAACAGCGTGAGGCCCGAGGATCCTTCATTTCACCGAAGAGGATGTGCTGATAACATAGAAGCTGGTCCCGGTAGTGATGGCGCGAATAATTTTAATATTACAGCTCCAATTACTTCACCCGTTTACCGTCAGAGTGCGAGTATGAAAAATGCTATTTTAGACTCCACAAATAACAATACGAAGCAGCTAAGGATAATGGTACTAAATTGTCGGAGTATTAGAGGGAAAGTAGCGGATTTTCACGCCTCAGTTGCGACTAATGATGTCGATATAATACTTGGAACCGAGAGCTGGTTGACGCCTGAAGTTGAATCTAGCGAAGTATTTGGCCCTCATTTCAATGTTTTTCGGAAGGACAGAACTGTCTCAATGGGCGGGGGTGTGTTCGTGGCCGTAAGTAAAACCGTTAATTGCTCTGTCGTAACTGAAACGGAAAATTTTTGCGAGTTAATATGGGTCAAGGTAAAAATTGGCAAAAATTTAAAGTTCATACTCGGGTCATTTTATCGACCTCCGGATTCTGATTTAGCTAACGCGGAATACTTCAGGGAGTCGCTTAATAACATTTACAAAAAATTTCAAGGACATATATTGATCGTGGGTGGTGACTTTAACCTACCGTCGGTTAGGTGGGACACATACACGTTCAGGTTGGGTGGAAGAGATAGGTTAATAACCGAAACGTTCCTAGAATCATTTGCAGAAAGATCTCTTGAACAGATGGTCGAAGAGCCAACACGGTGCCACAAAGATTCCTCGTCCATTCTGGATCTTTTTCTAATTAGCAATCCTGATATTGTAGATAAAGTTTGTATAGATGACGGTATAAGTGATCACAAGGCGGTTGTGGTAACGTTAAACTCCAGTCTGAGTCTGAAGCATGACAAAGAGAAACTCGTGTTTTGCTTCGATAAGGCAAACGATGCGGGTATGGTTGACCATTTTGCGAAGAATTTTGAAACGTACACGCTAAATACAAATGTTGAGGAACTTTGGTTTAATTTAAAAGAACTAATATGGACCGGTTTAAACAAGTTTGTTCCTAAGAAGTGTATTAAGGTCAGTAATAACTTCCCTTGGTTCAATAGGGAAGTGAAACGTTTGCTCAGGAGGCAAAGGCGTTTACATGCCGCGGTGAAAAAATCGGGGGACTCATCTAATCGTGCTAAATTAGTCCAGTTGCGTGCGGAAGTGCGTAAGGCAATGCGAAATGCGTTTAAAGAATTCCAAGCCAGGAATTTATCCGAAGATCTGATTACTAATCCAAAAAAGTTCTGGTCGTATATCAAAGTAATAAGAGGCTCTCGTAAGGTTATGCCGTCGCTGATTAAAGAAAATGGTGAATTATCAGAAACAAGCGTAGAGAAAGCAGAAATTTTGAATGATATATTTAAAAAGGCTTTCACGATAGAAAACTCAGAGGAGATACCGATATTTAACAATCGTACCGACAAAATTATGAATGATCTCGTTCTTGATGTCGAGGGAATAACTAAACTGCTTATGAATGTAAAAACCAATAAGGCTCCCGGACCAGACGGTATTCCTACAAGATTCTACTCAAGATACGCAAAGGAAATTGCACCGTATTTGATGAAATTGTATACCGTCTCTCTGGATCAAGGAAAAATACCAGCCGAATGGAAGACCGCTATCGTAACTCCAGTGTTTAAAAATGGGAATGTTAATGATCCTCAGAATTATAGGCCGATCTCGTTAACTTCAATATTTTGCAGGATTTTAGAACATATCATCTATTCGAATGTCATGCGGTTCTTGGATGAAGGTGAGCTTTTAAATCCAAATCAACATGGATTCAGAAAAGGCCGATGCTGCGAAACACAACTTGCACTTCTAATTCACGACTTGTGCCGAATTATAGATGAGCAATCCCAGGTTGATTTGGTTCTATTAGACTTTAAAAAAGCTTTCGACACTGTGCCTCACACTAGGTTACTTAGGAAACTTCGCGGTTACGGCATATCTAGACAAATATGCGACTGGGTTGCAGACTTCCTGAAGGGCAGAACACAGTGTGTAGTTCTCGACGGTGAGCGTTCATCACTTACTGAAGTGGGGTCTGGAGTTCCCCAGGGAAGCGTGATAGGGCCTCTGTTGTTTCTCATATACATCAATGATCTATGCGACATAATAGGGGGAATGAAAAGATTATTTGCCGATGATGCTATAATTTATCGCGAAATCAAAACCCTGGACGACTGCGCTTTGTTACAAGACGATATTACGAAAATAATTGCGTGGTGTAAAGATTGGCAGTTGGAGTTAAACGCTAAAAAGTGCCAAGTCATGCGTGTGAGTAAAAAGGTGACACCATTTAATTATGAATATACGATTAATGACACTGTCCTTAGAACGGTCGATTCCGCTAAATACCTAGGGGTAACAATTCGTAATAATTTGTCGTGGAATGAGCATATTGAGAATGTAATGGGGAAAGCAAATCGTATACTCCGATTTCTAGGTCGTAATTTAAATCAATGCACTCAGGAAGTTAAATCGATTGTATACAAGTCACTAGTACGTCCTCACTTAGAGTATTGTTGTTCTGTATGGGGTCCCCATCAAAAGGGGTTAATGGAGGCTTTAGAGAAGGTCCAAAGAAGAGCCGCCCGATTCGTGACAGGTATATATAGTTGGAGGGAAAGCGTAAGTGCGATGTTGAAGGAGTTAGGTTGGGAAGACCTGGAACACCGAAGGCGTTGCTCTCGACGGAAGCTAATTGAAAAATTCACGACAGATGTATTTCGGAATGACAGTCAGCAAATATTGCTACCAGCAACATTCATATCTCGAAATGACCGTGAAAATAAGATAAGAGAAATCAGGGCCAGAACCGATTCATTTCTGTACTCATTTTTCCCACGAGCGATTAGGGAATGGAATAGAAAGTATTTACCGGGCGAGTAAACTTAAAATCCGACAGGAGTAGCTTTCGATAAAGCACTCCAGCCATCCTGATCTGGGTTTTCCATGGTTTTCCCAGATCACTCCACGCGAATGCGGGGATGGTTCCTCACAATAGCCCATGGGCGCCTCCTGCCATATCCCTTATAACCCTTCCAAACCATAACCCTTCTCGATAGGTGCTATGCACCCTCCGCCACACACTTATAGTGAATCGCGGAGTAATAATAATAATAATAATAAGACTTCAACGAATAGTATTGGCCATACGCCGAATACCAAATATTCTGCAGACTACCTGGTCGAATAGCCCAATATTCGCCAAAATCTGTTGCTGCGCTTGTCTCTCGCCCTCCCGTTCAAGCATAGTCACCCCCACCACTATGAGCCTATATTGACATGCTTGAAGTATGGTGAAATTCCTTCCCGTTCCTTCTCCTCAATCCCGACCCGCCTCTAATTACGTCGAAGTCGACGAGGCGTAAAGCTATAATTTAAAAAAAAAAAAAAAAAAAAAAAATTGTAAACCACAGCAGTTAAATTTAACTCCCTTCATGTTAACCAGTTACCTGGGGTATCGCAATTCATTCGTCCACTACGTGCCAACCTATTAGAAATATTCTGTAGCGCCAAATAACCTTATTATCATGACGCAGATACTATTTTTTTTTCTATATGCTTCTCTATTTGTGAGCACAGTGTACTTGCGTCGGAACTTACCAGAAATCATCACTGCTACTAAAACAAAAGGCCGAGAAATTAGCGAAATCTGTTCTTCCACTTTCGTAATCACTTAACTTGTGTAAGAAATTTGTTTTTCTTCTTTGATCCGTACCTACCGTTAAAGTATATTTACTAAACGGATACCATTAAGATGATTTTGAGAATGTTGAATGCTTTCGTTTTAGGCTGTAATGATGTGGAACTCTGATGTCACAAAAAAAATTATCTTACACAGATTTGTAAAGTTATTTTGGCTCACCAATGTCATTAGTGTTGGGTTTTAAAGGCTAATTTCAGTTCTACACCGTAGCAAATATGGATGATCTCACCTGATGCAGATAGTGAGTGTTGCTGTTTGCCTACCAACTGCGTAAGTTTTGTGAAATTCTGTTCTGTGTTGTTTCCTTTTCAGAAAATTGGTGGAAAATGAGAACAATACATTCCTTAGATTTGGGATAACGGCCTAATGTTGATGATCATTATGGATGGAACGTCAGGACAGAGTTTTAATCCAGTTTTAGTCCAGTGTGAAACATTTTAAATGGGGATGAGCAAACTTCTGGCACGGAAGACATTACGGAGCTTCGCGGAGTGCGAATTACAACGCTCAGCGTTGGTTCGCTTCCCCTCGGAACCAATGGAATTGACGCAGAGGCTCCGAAACCTCATACGAAGGCTGTAAGATAAGTTTGTACAAAAATCAAGAAAACAGTTTTGCTCCTACCCATATACTCGTAATTTTTCAATCTGTTCAGAATAGGCAGTTGATTTGACAGTTATCACATGGTTTCATTAAAACAAATTTAATTTTATAACATTTAATTTGCCGATAGAAACAACGTTGAATGAATAAGGGAAACAGGCACCCAAGAAATTTTTGGCGTAAATACAAGGATTTTGCATCCACGGTTGCTGAAGTAGAACCTGGGGTTTTGGCGTCACGAAAATTAATGTCCTTTTTCCCTAAATGTGATGTTTATCGTTTATTTTACTATCTAATGTAATGTACTTTGCTACTTGCTCTGCTCTTCTCCAAGTACATACATCCCAGAAGACAGTGGCCAGACCCTTTCCTACAGGAAGAACAGTATTCGCTTCGCTTGCTAACGATTCCGCGTTAAAAATCAGTTCTTACATGTCTCGTAAAAGTTTACGAAACGACACAAAAATTCCTCTTGATTCCTTTTAAACAGCTTCCTCGCAACGACTGTTACGCTTTTCATATAATACGAGCAACCGTGGCAATTTTAATGCCAAAATAATGTATGGTTATTACGAGAGACATGCATCAGTTAAAAAGGGTGTGAGACAAGGTTGTAATCTATCCCCGTTAATATTCAACTTGTATGTAGAAGAAGCAATGAAGAAAGTCAAGGAAAAATTTCCATGTGGCATAAGTTTTCAGGGAGAAAAAATCAGTATGCTACGATTTGCTGATGACATTGTCTTGTTAGCAGAGAGGGCTGAGGATATTGAGAAGTTATTGAATGGCATGAACAAAATACTGAAGGAAGATTTTGGACTGAATATAAATCAAAGTAAGACAAAATTGATGAAATGTAGCAGAAATGATACCAATACTAGCAGATTAAATATAAAAATAGGATCGGATGCAATAGGAGAAGTGAGTGAGTTCTGTTACTTGGGAAGCAAAATTACAACCGATGGCCGAAGCAGGAATGATGTTAAAAGCAAAATAGCACTAGCAAAAAGAGCCTTCATGAAAAAGAGAAACCCTTTAGTTTCAAATATTGATCTAGGAATCAGAAAGAACTTCTTAAAACACAGCACTTTACGGCAGCGAAACATCGACTTTAGGAATACCGGAAAGAAAGAAACTTGAAGCATTTGAAATGTGGTGGTACAGAAGAATGCTGAAATTAGGTGGACAGACAAAGTAAGAAATGAACGAGTTTTGGAAATGATTAGTGAGAAAAGAAGTTTATGGAAGAAGCGTACAGGAAGAAGAGACAGGCTGGTAGGTCATATTTTGAGACATGCTGGATTGGTTAATTTGTTAGTGGAGAGAACAGTGGAAGGTAAGAACTGTAGAGGTAGACAGAGATTAGAATATATGAAGCAGATAATTGAGGACGTGGGTTGTAGGGGGTATGTAGAAATGAAGAGGTTAGCACAGGATTGGAAGGGATGGAGGATTGCATCAAACCAGTCTAAAGACTGACGACAGCAAAAAAAAAAAAAAAATTGAGATGTCGTTAACCTCAGAAATTCAACTAACCTTCAAATAAACCACAGATTTTTCAAAATTTCTTCAATTTTTTTTTAAATTTATTTTGTTGGCATTTGGGCTTGTACCCATACAGCCACCTTCGTTTTAGAATTTAACATCTACAATATAACAATAATTATATCATGCAGTTGCATTATACAGAATAACATCAATACCAATAATAATTACATGCAATTACCATTTTCGTTTTACGCAAGAACATCAATAATATAACAATGGTAGATAGTGCATTAGACATTTTTGTATTACCGAATACCACCAGTCATTTATCAATAATAATATCATACCATTCAGTGCATGTTATTTACAATAGATTTAAATTGTGATACCCATATTTTCTATATGCAGATACAAAATCTTATAAACCTTATAATCATCAGATGCAAGGAGTGAGGCAGCGCAAGTGGGCAACGGAATTCCTACTTTCATGAGGGTATCTAAGAAATGGTCAATTTCCAACTTCTTCAATCAGCAGCCTAATAGGAGGTGGATTATATCTTCAATTTCCCCACAAGTACAGTTGGGAGAGTCTATAACGTGTAATCTGTAAGGGTGTTGCTTGAAACAGCCATGGTTGAATTTTAATCTAGCAATACAAGTGCTGAGTCTGCGGGGACTTTTATGTGTTTCATACCATTGATGGGAGGGTATTTCTGGGTGAATGCGCCCGTAATGTTCGCCTTTGATCGTAAGTGAGCTCTTCCATTCCGTGTTCCACTTGAATTTTATGTTGCCTTTGATATATCTAATTACGTCTGGAAAAGGAATCGTTTTACACCTCTGCGAGCAGCTTGCTTGGCATACCGATCAGCCATCTTGTTTCCCAAGAGGTTGCAGAGTGCCTTGACCCATTTAAATTCCACTGTCCTGCTTGAGCGTTTCAGCTCTTGAGACACGCTTACAATATCATATACTCGGTGGTCGTTGTGCCATTGTCTATGGTGGTTTCTTAGTAGGGACAATGCCGATCTTGAGTCAGAAAAAATTAAAAACTTTTTGGGAGGAGAGCTCTTGGCATATTTAAGTGCTTCCAAAATACCCGTCAGCTCTGCAGTCATGATAGAAGCCTCTGCTGGTAACTGAAAGAGACCCTTGTCTCCTGATTTTGGTATGAAGAACGCGCATCCGGAAGCATCTGAAAACTTAGAACCATCGGTGTATATCTGTTCCATTTGGGATCGTTCGTGAAGGTACTGGTATACACTTGCTCTGTAGCTTTCCCAATGGGTGGTATCTTCCGTGTCTATATGTACCTCCAAGTTGGTGACAGTGTCCCAATACGGGGCATTCCTCAACAGATAGACATAAAAGCTGAGTGTCACTGATTATCTTTTGGTCACTTCAAAAGTTAACAAACCACTCATAAAGCTTTCAAACTCGTCATTTTGGTTGCCAAGCTTAGTTTTTCTTTCAGGACCGTTAAGATAATGTTTAATTAGCACAAGAAATTTTTCCTCCTGAATTTTTTTTAAATCATTGCACCTGGTCCATTATAATGATCGTCAAACACAGATATTTCTGTTTGGAACACATTGCAATGTTGTATGCTTTGTAGATGTCGTCTGATGTGCGAGGGCTGCAGGGCCCCGGCAGCCCTCAGGGCAGGGCGTGATCCGCTAGCAGACAGATAGCATTACAGCGCGGGGTCATCCCTAAACGCATCTAGTGATTCACAAGCAAATCAAATCTCTCTGACGAATATGCAGATGTCGCTGCACCGACAGCGTTTTAGAATAACTCAAGTTGACACCGAGGCGGAGAAGGGTAGCTACTATTTAGCAACCTTCAATGCCGAACTCATTGAATGTTAGTGAACAGCCGAATGAAATTCCAACACAACAAATTCTATAAAATCCAAAAACAAAATAGTCTGTCCAGAAATAAATTAACTTACGGATTTACGCCTGTCGACGTCGAGGTCATTAGAGGCGGGGAAAAATTGGGTCAACGAACAGTTAGAAAGTCGGCCATGGCCTTTTGGTGGAACCATCCCTTCATTTGCTTGAAGTGATTTCGAGGAACTATGTAAAACAGAAATGTGAATGTCCAAACGGAGATTCGACCTCGAGTCCTCAGGAATGCAAGGCCAGGGCGTTACCACTCACCCCACCACGCTTGGTAAAATTAGCTTAGGAACGGCATATGTCACCTTCCTTCCCACTTCGTCAAGTCGCCCCTATTACATCCCCTTCCTTCTTTCCGTTAAATAGGTGATTTCCTCCTTCTTACCAACAAAAATTATTGTTTTATATAAAATTGTAAACAGTGAGCAGGTCAGACTTTAAATATAAAATATTTAAATGCAACCAATGTAATAATATTAAAACATATTTACGCAAAAAAACCTATATAATCCAGAGAAATATAAAACATGATTTCTAATCTCCATCCGTCTTTTTTTAAGTTTAGTATCTCATTATTAAAATCAGTGCTCCAAAGCAGGGGCGGATCCAGGATTTGGTTCTGGGGGGGGAGGGGGCTTGAGCGGACTTTGGTTTGGGGGGAGGCTTCGTTTGAGTGAATTTGGTTCAGAGGGCTTGCGTTCAGTGGATTTTGGTTTTGGGGGGGGGGGGGGGCTTGAGTCGGGAAAAAGGTAGTATTTATAGCCTCAAATCCGTAGAGATAAAAAAAAAGGTCTCAAAACTACAATGTCAGGGGTGGACCTAGATACGTTTGGGGGGGGGCTTGAGCCCCCTAGCCCCCCCCCCCCTGGATCCGCCCCTGCTACAAAGTCAGTAACAAAAGTATTTTCAGCTTCCGCGGATCTAATCATTCAACACCATAAAGTCAGCTTCGTTTACATGGATCTGTTCCCCGTCCATTGTCGACAGGACATAAAAGCATGTGGGGGGGGGGGGGGAAGAATCACCAGATAAGAAAACGACGAAGGTTCTAAACTGCAGAGCACGAAACAAGAATGAAAATTGGTAAAGACGTATTCAAGCAATAAAGGTGTTCACCTATTCACGAAATACGACTGCAATACAGTTGAAATTCTATGCATATAGAATTAGTCAAGCACAGAGTGGATTCAATACAAATAAAAGTATATTTACCTGAAAGAACATTAACTTGAAGGTACGATAGAATTTCCTAAACAACTGTTAAGGAGTGTTGTCCTATATGTGTTCTCGATCAAGCAGAAGGGAAGGATGGATGATATTTAAATGTGAACTGTTCAAACAACCCAGTGCTGTCTGTTCAAATAGCATGGCGTTAATGTTGGCGTCGTTTTATTTCCCTCTGGTTTACTCCTTTCTGAATGTTTTTAATGGTTGTGATATTTCTGTCCTCAATCGGATAGGTATTGACAGATTGAACATGAAGCTGTTGTAAAAATATTTTAGTATGGATGACAGAAAAATGTTGTAGGTAAGAAAGACTAGAAAGAACTAGTAGGAGAACGCAGACCTTGAAGATCAAGAGGAGGAAGATGTGTAGTACAAGAAAGAGAGGGGCTGGAGATGAAATAACTATAACTGAAGAGGCAGAAAGGAAATTACGGATAGGTTTTGAAGCCTGGTATAATGGAAGAAAGCCGAAGGTATACATTATAGAAATACTAGCTAATTACAATATTTTCTCTAAGATGTAATGAATACAAAAAAACTTTAAAACTATTAAAACGGTACAAACTAATAGTAAATAACTTCGGTATGATCATAGATTTAGGACAGATCGGAGGGCGAAAAATATCAGAGGAAGCCCAAGATTGGAATATATGGATAAAAAATGGGAGCTATGTCTGTAATTTGTACCTTGAACTGAAGATGAATGCTGAGAACCACACTGCGGTTCCCAGGATTTTTTTTTTTTTTTTTTTTACTTATGGCTTTACGCCTCGTCGACGTCAAGGTCGTTAGAGGCGGTATGGGACTGGGGACAAGCAACAGAAAGGAATTTAGCCATGGTCTTTTGAAGGTAGCATCCCGGCATTCGCCTGAAATGATTTGGAGTAACCTTGGAAAACCCAAATCTGGATGCCCGGATGGGGATTCGAACCACCGTCCTCCCGAACTCAATGCCAGAGCATTAACCGCTCACCCACCACGCTAGGTGGTTTCCAAGAGAGAGATAAATAGCCGTGTCTATCTGAATAGGAGAAGAGGCATCCGTATGTCCACCTAGTTGACGAAGTTGTCTGCAATGATGCAAATTCATTACGCTCAAGACGCTTCACGCAACGAAATGTTTGCCATGTCAGACATGCACCTGTCTCAGATAACAGAACACATTGTACATACAAATATCTAATAAACAGCGGCCGGAAATGTTTATAATGTATGTAATGAATAAGTATATAAGTTAACAATAAAACAAACATTAATACTTAAGCAATTACTAAACGATAATGAAGTGAAATTATTTGTGAAATGATTCTTTCTTATTCACGTCTCAAACTTTGTAATCGTAGAAGAGTGGTTGATGGAAAAATGTAATTTTTACATCAATTTTTACATTATGGAAATGCATAGGAGCTAACGAACTTGCTTCGTCTTGCAGAGGTCACTGAATCGAGTCCGGCCTAGGCCTTGCGTCATTATAATTGAGTATTATGTATGTCTTGTCATTCCATTTTGTTTTACCAGTCATACTGGAAAAGAAATACTGAGAGATAGCTTAGTGTCCATGAGAAGGAATGTCAATCTATATAGGTAAAACTATAATCAGACGTCTAGAGTGCTGGACAAAATAAATGGAAAGAAAAAGAAAAGGAGGAAGAATGGGAGCAAGGAAAATCAGAGGAACAACAAAAAGAATAACTTCAAGAAAAGACCAATAACAAGAAGTTATAAGAAGAAGAGTAGTAAGAAACTGAATAGAAGAAAAAAAGCAAAGAAAAAAAGCAAAGAATAATATGGGCAGCAAGAAGACGTAAATGAGCAGCAAATGGAAGAACAATAGAAAATAGCAATAAAAAAGACCGTTAAAAGAAGAGCCCCAAATAATGAAGAGAAAAAAGAAAAGAAAAATAATCAACAGAAAAAAGGATAGGAAGAAAAATAAAATCAGCAATGGAATGAAAAGGAAAAATAGAGAGAAGAATAATCAAAAAGAAGAATTACGAAAAAATGAGAAAAATGTCAAACAGAACAAAAACAAAGTAATGAAGAAGAGCTGGAGACAGATGCAATAAAAAGAATAACACGACAAAAAGAAAATCAGAGAAGTAAAGGACGGGAAGAAAAAAAGAAAAGAAGAAAGTATTAGAAACAGAGTGATGAAATGAAAAAACAAAAAAAGGTGGAATGAACGGCGAAATTTGCGTACTTTTCTGTTGACGATCGTCAAATTTCATCAGTGGCTTTGAGCTGCAGCAAGAGGAGGGGTTGCGGGCTCCGCTCGGCGCGGCGGCGGTTCAATTTGCACCTAATGGCGCGCCTGTCTGGCGGGCTGCCCGCGCGACACAAGATTCATATACCTTGCTTGATTCGGCTATTACCGCACTCGGTGTAAGTGCATTAAACATAAATCTGGATTGGGCCGGCGAGCTGTCCACGACGATTCGAGAGGACGTAATCAATAGCCCGCCGAGCCTCAGACATCGCCTGAAAGTTTAATGTGCGCGCAGTCGAAACGACCCATACATCCCCGGCGTAGCTCATTAGCCAAGGAGACGACACTAGCGGCAGCTGCGTGTACCACAGAGAGGCGTTTCGTGAGCGACATTTTTCTGAACATTACAGCACGTACTTTGCTATTCAGCAAATCACACAACTGTGTACTATCCCCAGCTGTGATGACGCAACTTTAAACTTCTGTTTGTCTCAGCAGGACCACATTTCAGCGCTTCTTATTTTTCCCCTCAACCGTTGAATTCGTGGGCACTTTTCTTGGTGAAGCTTACTATTCCGATTTTATCCACGAGATACAATATAAGACTGGAGGTTTTCTCGGCGCTGAAAATGTACAAAATTTTCACGGGTGACTAACCGAGTTAGTCCGTCGATAAAAAACGATGTTTCGGCGATGACAACTCTGCCGCCATTGTCAAGTGACTTGACGATGGTGGCAGAGTTTGTGACCACCGAAACGTCGTTTTTGAAAGATGGACTAACTCGGCTAGTCACCCGTGAAAATTTTGTACACGAGATACAAAATTATCACAGCTTTCTCGAAAGAAACGACATGTCTATTACAAGCGTTTACTTTCCACGACGTGTCTTAAATTAAAAAATTTACTTCTACCTTACTTTGTTTTTCTGGTCGCTTCCTCTCAGGTCAAGAACATCTTAAGCCTTCTATTGAACTTACTGTGTAAGCACTTGGGTTATAATTTCCTTTAATATCATCTGAAAGAAAATATGTATACCACTTTGTCTTTTTTTTACTCCCAAATAATTTCACAAGGTAAACCAAGCACAACTTTTATTTTATAGGTTTTCATACCCTATCAGCAACTAGTTATGATTCGCGCAATCACAGTAAACTTTGTACATTTTTCCATTTATAGACCAACTACTTGCTTTATCATTTCCGCAGCTTCATTAAGGCTGCCGGCATAGGATTTCTTTATCTTCCCCATTCTTGACGTCGTAATTAGACCTTTTCCTGGACTCTGAATCGACCAGTTACTCCTTGCCTTCAGGCATACTCATAAATCAGGATTATAATGAATAAATAAATACATTATTTTATAATTATGGATATATAGGTGTGACGTATGACCGTTACATTCGGATTTTTTGTTTTGTTTGCTTTACGCGTAATCGACCTTGAATTCGTTAGAGGCGGGAAGGAATTGGCTATGGCATTTTGAAAGAATCGCCCCGACATTCACGTGATTTAGGGAAACAATGAAAATCCGAAATCTAGATGGCCGGACGTGGATCTGAACCGTTGTCCTCCCGAACCGCTCACCCACCACGCTATTTAGATGGAATTTGAGCTTAAGTGGTTTCCTCTTGTGTTCTGCAGTGATGGAAGTGTATTTACGGGTTTGTTGTGATGATTAGTGTTAGTTCAGTGTAGTGTGTTGTGATCGTATGAGAGATGTAGAAAGCGGAATGGTAAAATCCGCTGCCGACCCATTCAGCCTACTCTTCCGAGGGACAACAGGAAGACCGCCGGGATTAATGTTCCCACTAACAACTCCCTACGCACTGCGAAGGACTTTAAACTAGGTCTAGGTGCACAATGTGGTGATTAGGAACTGCACAGCACCATCTGTCCTACCCTGCGGGCCAGGTCCACCAACAGCCCTAGAAGCAGCCAACGCCGCGTAAGACTCAGGGTATCACCAACGATGTGGATTCGTTGTGACTGGTGTCTTTGAAAATAGCTGTCATCATCGTTGAGACAGGCTGCCAGCACTGTTAGTTAGATCTAGTAAAGGTGATTGAAGTGATTAAGACTAGAATACCGTCTACTTGTAGGATAACACATACGACATCCTGTAATTATATTATACATTTTAATCTATATCTATAAAACGAAAACCGTATATATTGGTCGTATAAAAACTCGGAAACTACGGAGCAGATTTCGATGGGGTATTCACTGTTTTAAAGCTTAGAATCTCAATTCAGTTGTTTGGAATGTCTTATGTTTCAACGTTAAATAAGTCAGGACCATTAAAAGAAATTCTGAACGTATGATAACAAAGATGGAAGGATTAGATGCTGCATACTTCGCACTAAACACACAACGCAATGTCTCTGACCATAGCCTTTAATGAAAGCAATAAGATAACTTATAGTAATAACTATTTTGTACACTAAACAAAACTTAAAGTAATCTTTCTTTTAATTCGAGATATTCACTTTTTAAAAGCCATAGATAGCCGTAACTTGAAGTATTCTTTCTTTTGATCCGGGATATCAATTTTTAAACGAGATAAAACGCCGTAGAAACGCCGTAAAAACAACAGAGATTTTCTTAACTACGATCTCTGGACAATATCTCTGGCCCTCAGCATTAGTCTCCTGTTTACGATAATATTATTCCGGATTCACTTTTGATATTTTATCTGCAGATTTAAAGGATCCGGCGTTTCGAGCCAAAAGTATATCCATTCACTTCGCAATTGAATCAAATGTGAGTTTTTAACATTATCTAGGGTTGTTCAGTAATCAAATTTCTTAACCAAATTAACGAAGCTTGATATACATGAATCTTTTCGGAGGAATGAAATTAGTATACGTGCAAACAAACTTCAGTCCACCAGTTTCTTGGTAGGGGGCGGGTGAATCTAGTTTTGCTTTAATTCCGAAACATTTGGCCCGAATTTTATGAAACTTTGTACATATGTTTTGCGGGAACAAAAATAGGGTACGGGTAAATCTACGCCAACTATACCGGGCAACGCCGGGAACTCCGCTAGTATATAATATAGCCTTGAATTTTGGGGTTCCTTGGCTAAGGTCAGTTTGATTCACTGGAGTTTCCGTAGCAACGACTAACTAGGAGATAATACAAATAACTAGAGACATTTATAAACATACAAATTGGTTACAAAGGCAAAATCAATTTAACAATAAGGATAACTTTTATAAAAAAAAGTTCGATTTGATTTGAAGTGTTTGTTGTGTTGGCCATTTGAATTCATTAAAAGTGCTTAAGATTGTAAAAAGTATACGGCTATCAATTGTATTATACTTAGTCTGCCAGCACGCTCAGTGAAATAAATAAATAGTGCCAATAGCAGTTAAACGATGAAGATTAAGAACTACTAGCCCGTAATTTTCGTGAATACAACTGTTAATCATACTGGAAAAAATATCCTGTGCCCTTCATACAGATTTCCTTATAAAATTGCATCACAACGATATAGCCATTTAGTCGTCAAAACGTAACAAAAAGACAGAGACTTACTTCCGTATTTATAATAATATTACTGTGGTTCACACTCACACACTGAATGCGAACAACACCTGAGGGATCATTATAACGTATAAAAGTGTACACCTACAACATTGCAAGACTATCTACGATTTGCCTCGCATTGCACCCCTAACTTTCTAATATCTACAGTTTAACATTCAATCCGAATAACCTACGGCCCAGGCCTGACTCTTACGATGAAAAACAATTTTTATAAATCTTAGCCTCCACGGATATATGAACCGGAGACCAAGACGTTCGTAAGCAAGCGCTTTAAGAACTAAGCTACCAGTCCACTATACGGAAACACGGTACGGAGGCGACCATATCCAACGTGTCTGTCTATCGCCGTATTTCGAAGTAATGACACAACATGTGTTATTTACACAGATAATTTTTCAACCAAATGTAGACAGTATTTTTCTCCTTGTTTCAAAGGATAAGTGTGCAAAGTTTCATCGAGATCGGATGAAAACTGTGGATTTGTATGAAGAACAAACAAACTAACAAACAAACAAACAAACAAACAAACAAACCAACAAACATACATTCATCTTTATATATAAAGAAAGATTACTGCGGTTACACACTATCTCTCTCTCTCTCTCTCTCTCTGACTGCGAACAACTTCTGAGGAATCATTATAACGTAAAAAGTGTACGCCTACAGCATTGCAAGACTACCTACGATTTGCCTCGCATTACAACCCTCACTTCGTGATATCTACAGTTTAACATTCAATCCGAATAACCTACGGCCCAGACGTGACTCTTACGATTAAAAACAAATTTTTAAAATCTTAGCCTCCACAGAGATTTGAACCGGAGACCACGACCCAAACATTTGTAAGCAAACGCTTTAACCACTGAGCTGTCTGACCGATACACGGGAAAAAAAGCAGTATACAGACGTCCATATCCAACGCGTCTGTCTATCGCCATTCAGTAGTATTTCGAAATTATGAGACAACATGTATTTTTTATACAGATAATTTTTCAACCAAATGTAGACAGTATTTTTCTCCTTGTTTCAAAGGATAAGTGTGCAAAGTTTCATCGAGATAGGATGAAAACTGTGGATTTGTATGAAGAACAAACAAACAAACATACATACATACATTCATCTTTATATATATAGATAAGGAAGCGCGGGAAACACTACATACTGCTGCCGTGCGTTCTACTGGGCAGTGACGGTACAAGGAGCTCGGCGCACCGGTCCTCATTGTTATGATTTCCAGTCACTTAAACTGAACGCTGGGCGCTCCCATAATTTCTCAGATACTACACAGTTCACACAAACACATTGTAGTTTATTAAGAATTGTATCTAAACTGAGGTACGCAAAATAAATGAAATACTAAGAAAAACTGGTAATAAAGATTTCTGAATGAAATACGTAACTCTGAATGAATGCGGACACTGGAAATCAGTGAAGGGCTCACAGACACTCACCACTCAGACCAATAAACAATGCCTATGGTCGTATTCACGTGACCGAGAGTACGCTGGTTCGAATCCCCTTCCGGGCATCCAGATTTGGGTTTTGCACGGATTCCCCAAATCACTGCAAGCGAATGCCGGAATGCTTCCTTCAAAAGGCCATGGCCGAATTCCTTCCCGTTTCTTTCCCCCAGTCCTCTCCCGCCTCTAATGACCTCCACGTCGACGAGGCGTAAAGCCATAAACAAAAAAAGAGTTATAGATATAAAATAATGTATTTATTTGTTTGCATTACGTATTGTAAATCTAAATAATAATGCTGTTTCATAAGTATCTCTGAAGGCAACGAGTAACTTGACGTGCTGGAGTAAATAACAAAGAATAATTGTAAATTCGAGAACGTATAAGATAACAGTGAGCCTAGGATGGTGTAAGAATAAGGCAACAGGCAGGAGATGCTGCAGAAACGATAAAACAATTGGTTGGACTGTAAACGGAAAAAAACCAATTGAACTGCATAAAGTCGCGAGAAGTGAAAGTTATAAATAGTTTGTGATCAAGCATGAAAAGTTGTTAAAATTGTGTTTGGTGTAAGATAAACTAGATACTTAATCCAAGGGTATTTCGGAGTAAGAAAATGAAAAACCGAGACAAAGCAGCATAAACATAAGAGGAAGAGATGAGTAGTTTTGGAAATTGGAACACTAGAGCTATCATTATAGGTCGTCTTAGTTAAAAGATGATATAAAATGTTTTCGTCCTGGCTGGAAACGACTACGAAGGGGCATATTACGGTATTGGCGGTATGGGCGCCTCCTGCCATATCCCTTATAACCCTTCCAAACCATAACCCTTTTCGATAGGTGCAATGCACTCTCCGCCACACACTTTTAGTGAATCGCGGAGTAATAACAATAATAATAATAATTTGTAAAATAATAATAATCGGAAGCTAAAGAAACACGAGTCGTTCCTTTAGGGAATTTGTATCTGGTGGGTAAGATCAGGACAGCAGGTTAGCCCTGTTATTGTGAGTGGTCTGACTACCTGGGTATCGCCTCTGTTGGGGGGAGGGGAGGCGGTATTGATAGAGATGAAGTCATCGCAGCCGACACGCGCCCCCCGTATGAAACGCGAGAGAGGAATCAACAGTTTGAGGCGCGGCTAAACTGGAATTGACCGCGCGTTTCCTGTCTGGCGCCCGCATCGGCCATCTGCCTCCCGGCGCTGCGGCTGTTAAAAAACTGCGGGCCTCCGGCAGCTGCTGCGCTGGGGCTATCACAACTGACAGAGCGTCAGTGTGCTGCCCTTCTTATCAATCAGTCAGTTTCAATTGTAATCTGATGAGGCCTCTTAGAGTAATAATACAAACTATTTCTATTAGGTGTTTTTTTTTGTCTCAAGCCATTATATCCCTTCATACTTAACGAAATCAATGAATGAGCTGTCGTTTTAAAGCTTATGGTTTCCACTTGGTCACTTCATATTTTAAGAAAGGAATTTTTCGGAATTTGACCCATAAAGGTCAAAATTATCATTATTTCCGTATCATGAGGCAGTTATCTCCCTTGATATCTAACCGAAATAGATAAATCAGCTATCATATTAAAGACTAAGGTCTCTGCTTTGGTCACATCATGTCTTAAGAATATATATTTTTTTTTCGGATATTGACCCTCCAAGGACCATAGTATGTGTTGTATTTTTTTTTTTTTTTTTTTACAAGTCATTTATCTCTATTGACACCTAACACGAATCGATAAATGAAGTATCATTTAAAAGATTAAGATCTACACTCAGGCAACATTATAAATTAAGAACGAAATTAATTTTTCGCAATTTTACCCTTAAAGGGCAAATGTAATAAGGCCGGTTACACACTGGGCGGTTTCGTCCGCGCCGGAAATTTCTCCGTCGCCGCCCTTCAGGTAGTGGCGCAAGGGATCAAATGGGAGATTACACACTGGGCGGAGGGGAAAACCCGCGGTAGCGCTGCCGTCGACGGCAGGTATGCCGCCGGGCGCTGCCACTACATTCAACGGTTGTTTGACCGCCCCAGTCCAGACAGTGGCCCATGTGGCCAGATGGGCGCTTGCACACTCGGTGGATTCTAACCCCTTGTGTGATTTCAGTCTGTGTAAAGTTATCATTTTTTTAATTTAAAAATCGTAAAATGAGTTAAGTGGTGATAGATAATGATCTTCTCATTTCGTTAGTGGAAGCTAGAGCAGTTTTAAGAGACAAAACAGTGGTTTCTTTTAAAGATCGGGACGCTACCAGGAACGCTTAGATAGAAGTGTGTCTTGAAAGTGGAATGATTTTGACGAAATGGAAGATTAGGAAAAATGACTTTTGATAGTAAACTATTGATCACGTATTTACATAAATTTTTACTGCTTCAACTAGAACTAGGAATAATATTGAATCACATTTTATAGAAAGATTTTGTTTTTTAATAGTATATAACTCTCTCCTTATATCTTAGACAGTTGCCAAGGAACACTTTCAACATTCGAAATTCTGTCGCTCGACATTTTGAGACCGTTTTTTTTTTTTCTTTTTCTTTCTTAGCACAGCATTGACGAATACAGTGAGACAAGCTGTTTAGTAAATTCGGCATCATCTTCGCCATTTACTTTCGATTTTTCTTTGTAAAGAAATAATTTTTAAAACACTCAACATATTACAACTTAAGCAAAAATATTTAACTAGTCGATTGTGCTTGTAAGAATAAAAGCAATGTAGAGTAAACTCAACAATGATGAGTCGATTACACAGTGAAATATGTATTAGTTACAAATAAATGAAAGACTTAGGCATTATATGGCATAGTGTATTTTTCCAAATTTTCTTGTACACCTATTCGTATTCACCTAAAGGAGTTTTCGCCCTAATTAACATAAAATAAATATAGCGGATTGGAATTATATAAAATTAAATGTTTATCTATAGTAGGTCCATGAAAAATCTGCTTACTTCAAGGTGATTACCAGTATTTCCACACTTTTAATACAATTCATCAACTGTGTATTTTCCCTTTGAATGACATACTTTAGTTTCGAAAGCAACTATCGATATAAACATCCCAAATTAATTGAAAAACTTGCTGTTATCGTTCCTCATATATTCTGTTCTCCTT
>JARYHS010009186.1:36080944-36173348 GCA_031002005.1 Vandiemenella viatica | reverse complement strand
AAATTATTGTTTCATATAAAATACTTAAGTAAACAGTGAGCAGGTCAGACTTTAAATATAAAATATTTAAATGCAACCAGTGTAATAAAATTAAAACATATTTACGCAAAAAAACCTATATAATCCAGAGGAATATAAAACATGATTTCTAATCTCCATCCGTCTTTTTTTAAGTTTTGTATCTCATTACTACAATCAGAGCTCCAATGTCAGTAACAAAAGTATTTTCAGCTTCCGCGGATCTAATCATTCAACACCATAAAGTCAGCTTCATTTACATGGATCTGTTCCCCGTCCATTGTCGACAGGACATAAAAGCAGGGGGGGGGGGAGGGGGGAGAAACACCAGATAAGAAAACGACGAAGGTTCTAAACTGCAGAGCACGAAACAAGAATGAAAATTGGTAAAGACGTATTCAAGCAATAAAGGTGTTCACCTATTCACGAAATACGACTGCAATGTAATTGAAATTCTATGCATATAGAATTAGTCAGGCACAGAGTGGATCCAATACAAATAAAAGTATATTTACCTGAAAGAACATTAACTTGAAGGTACGATAGGATTTCCTAAACAACTGTTAGGAGTGTTGTCCTATATATGTTCTCGATCAAGCAGCAGGGAAGGATGGATGATATTTAAAAGTGAACTGTTCAAATAGCATGGCGTTATTGTTGGCGTCGTTTTATTTCCCTCTGGTTTACTCCTTTTTGAATGTTTTTAATAGTTGTGATATTTCTCTCTTCAATCGGAAAGGTATTGAGAGATTGAACATGAAGCTGTTGTTAAAAAATATTGTAGTATGGGTGACAGCAAAACGTTGTAGGTAAGAAAGAGCAAGTTGGAGAACGGAAACTATGAAGATGAAGAGGAGGAAGATGTGTAGTACAAGAAAGAGAGGGGCTGGAGATGAAGTAAACTGTAACTGAAGAGGGAGAAAGGAAATGACGGATAGGTTTTGAAGCCCGAAGGTATACGTTATAGAAATACTAACTAATTACAGTAATTTTTCTAAGATATAATGAAAGCAAAAACAATTTAAAACTATTAAAAAGGTACCAACTAATAGTAAATAACTTCAGCACGATCATGGATTAAGGACAGATCAGAGGGAAAATAATGTCAGAGGAAGCCCAAGATTGGAATATGTGGATAAAAAATGGGAGCTATGCCTGTAATTTGTACCTTGAACTGAAGATGAATGCTGAAAACCAAACTGAGGTTCCCAGGTTCTTTTTTTATGGCTTTACGCGTTGTCGACGTCGAGGTCATTAGAGGCGGGATGGGACTGGGGACAAGCAACAGAAAAGTATTTAGCCATGGTCTTTTGAAGGTAGCATCCCGGCATTCGCCTGAAGTGATTTGGAGTAACCTTGGAAAACCCAAATCTGGATGCCCGGATGGGGATTCGAACCACTGTCCTCCCGAACGCGATGCCAGATCGTTAACCGCTCACCCACCACGCTCGGTGGTTTCCAAGAGAGTGTTAAACCGCCGTGCCTATCTGAAAAGGAGAAAAGGCATCCGCATATCCACCTAGTTGACGAAGTTGTCTGCAATGATGCAATTTCATTACGCTCAAGACAATTGACGCAACGAAATGTTTGCCATGACAGACATGCATCTGTCTCGGATAACACATTGTACCACACGAATATCTAATAAACAGCGGCCGAAATTTTTATAATGTATGTAATGAATAAGTATCTAAGTTAACAATAAAACAAACATTAATAATTAAGCAATTACTAAACGATATTGAAGTGTAGTGAAATGATTCTTTCTTATTCACGTCTCAAACTTTGTAATCGTAGAAGAGTGGTTGATGGAAAAATTACATTTTTACATCAATTTTTACATTATGGAAATGCATAGGAGCTAACTAACTTGCTTCGTCTTGCAGAGGTCACTGAATCGAGTCCGGCCTAGGCCTTGCGTCATTGTAATCGAGTATTATGTATGTCTTGTCATTCCATTTAGTCTTACCAGTCATAATGGAAAAGAAATACTGAGAGATAGCTTAGTGTCCATGGGAACGAATGTCAATCTATATAGGTAAAACTATAATCAGACGTCTAGAGTGCTGGACAAAATAAATGGAAAGAAAAAGAAAAGGAGGAAGAATGGGAGCAAGGAAAATCAGAGGAACAACAAAAAGAAGAACTTCAAGAAAAGACCAATAACAAGAAGTTATAAGAAGAAGAGTAGTAAGAAACTGAATAGAAGAAAAAAACAAAGAAAAATATGGGCAGCAAGAAGACGTAAATGAGCAGCAAATGGAAGAACAATAGAAAATAGCAATAAAAAAGACCGTTAAAAGAAGAGCCCCAAATAATGAAGAGAAAAAAGAAAAGAAAAATAATCAACAGAAAAAATGATAGGAAGAAAAATAAAATCAGCAATGGAATGAAAAGGAAAAATAGAGAGAAGAATAAATAAAAGAAGAATTACGAAAAAATGAGAAAAATGTCAAACAGAACAAAAACAAAGTAATGAAGAAGAGCTGGAGACAGATGCAATAAAAAGAATAACACGACAAAAAGAAAATCAGAGAAGTAAAGGACGGGAAAAAAAAAGAAAAGAAGAAAGTATTAGAAACAGAGTGATGAAATGAAAAAACAAAAGAAAGATGGAATGAACGGCGAAATTTGCGTACTTTTCTGTTGAGGATCGTCTAATTTCATCAGTGGTGTTGAACTGCCGCAAGAGAACGTGGAGGGGTTGCGGGCTAAGCGCAGCGCGGCGGTTCAATTTGCACCTAATGGCGCGCCTGTCTGGCAGGCTGCCCGCGCGACACAAGATTCATATACCTTGCTTGATTCGGCCATTTCCGCTCTCGCTGTAAGTGCATTAAACATAAATCTGGATTGGGCCGGCCAGCTGTCCACGACGATTCGAGAGGACGTAATCAATAGCCCGCCGAGCCTCAGACATCGCCTGAAAGTTTAATGTGCGCGCAGTCGAAACGACCCATACATCCCCGGCGTAGCTCATTAGCCAAGGAGACGACACTAGCGGCAGCTGTGTGTATACCGCAGAGAGGCGTGCCGTGAGCGACATTTTTCTGAACATTACAGCACGTACTTCCTTATTCAGCAAATCACACAACTGTGTACTATCCCGAGCTGTGATGACGCAACTTTAAACTTCTGTTTATCTCAGCAGGACCACATTTCAGCGCTTCTTATTTTTCTCCTCAACCGTTGAATTCGTGGGCACTTTTTCTTGGTGTAGCTTACTATTCCGATTTTATCCACGAGATACAATATAAGACTGGAGATTTTCTCGGCGCAGAAAATGTAAAAAAATTTCACGGGTGACTAACCGAGTTAGTCCGTCGATAAAAAACGATGTTTCGGCGATGACAACTCTGCCGCCATTGTCAAGTGACTTGACGATGGTGGCAGAGCTGTGACCGCCGAAACGTCGTGTTTGATCGATGGACTAACTCGGCTAGTCACCCGTGAAAATTTTGTACACGAGATACAAAATTATCACAGCTTTCTCGAAAGAAACGACATGTCTATTACATACCACTAACAAGCGTTTACTTTCCACGACGTGTCTTAAATTAAAAGTGATTAATTTACTTCTACCTTTCTTTGTTTTTTCTGGTCGCTTCCACTCAGGACAAGAACATCTTAAGCCTTCTATTGAACTTACTGTGTAAGCACTTGGGTTATAATTTCCTTTAATATCATCTGAAAGAAAATATTTATATTACTACTTTGTCTTTTTTTTTTAACACCAAATAATTTCACAAGGTAAACCAAGCACAACTTTTATTTTATAGGTTTTCATACCCTATCAGCAACTAGTTATGATTCGCGCTATCACAGTAAACTTTGTACACTTTTCCATTTATAGACCAACTACTTGCTTTATCATTTCCGCAGCTACATTAAGGCTGCCGGCATCCTAGGGTTTCTTTATCTTCCCCATTCTTGACGTCGTAATTACACCTTTTCCTGGACTCTGAATCGACCAGTTACTCCTTGCCTTCAGGCATACTCATAAATCAGGATTAGAATTAATAATTCGTAATACGAATAAATAAATACATCTTTATATATAAAGATGAATGTATGTTTGTTGTTTCTTTGTTGGTATGTTTGTTTGTTAGTTTGTTTGTTCTTCATACAAATCCACAGTTTTCATCCGATCTCGATGAAACTTTGCACACTTATCCTTTGAAACAAGGAGCAAAATACTGTCTACATTTGGTTGAAAAATTATCTGCATAAATAACACATTTTGTCTCATAACTTCGAAATACGGCGAAAGACAGACACGTTCGATATGGACGTCTCCGTACCGTATTTCCGTGTAGTGGACTGGCAGCTCAGTGCAGTCGCTTGCGGCCGGCTGTAGCGAGCGGTCGCTTCGCATTTTTCCTGGTGTCTGGTGTTGTGTGGTTAAGTGTTTACCAAGTAGATACAACAAAACCCAGTGAAAGTCATGGAAGCAAATCAATTCGTACGAAATCTACGATAAAATTTTCCTTCGCTTACGGGTACATGCGTCCAAAGGCAGTGGAAATCGACGAGTGGCCTACAATGAAATCGGCTTACGAGAGGAGAGTGTGTACGGCATTCAAGTCGACTTCCTCGCCAATGTGGTGTACGTCAAGCTTCGAGATGAAGAGGAGTGTCTGCGTATCATAAAGGAGACTAATGGAGAAAGAAAATTCGTCCACAGCAACGGCGAGGTAAGCAGCGTCTCTATATCGCATGCTGGTCTAGGTATAAGAAATGTTAAGGTCCATAACGTCCCCTTCGAAATCTCAACAAATAGCATACAGAGAGCTTTCGAAAAATACGGTACAATATTCAACGTAACATCGGACAAAAGATATGGTAGTAGGAGATTCGTGGTAGACAGTGGTATCAGATCTGTCAAAATCGATCTAAAATCCCACATACCCTCGTATGTAAATATTGCAGGGTTTAAGGCGCTTGTCATTACGAAGGACAGCCGAGAACGTGTGTCATATGTAATTCCAATGATCACCTCAAGGCGGAATGCACTCAAAGAAGACCCTTTGCAACTACCATCTGAACGGCTGGCCCCCATACAGCCATTACAGGGGAGCCGCTAAAAGAAACATATGCTAATGTGACAACGGTACTACCCGAATTAATACAACAAGAAATGATGAACCTGTGCTAGAAATGGAAACGGATAACCCACCAAACACCCCAATGGAGATTGAGAATACACTTATTAGAGAAGCACCCCCAAGAATCGATGTACGAAAAGAAAACAGTCTCACAATTAGAGCAAGGAAACAACAAAATGTCAAAACACGCTCTTCCGAAACACCATCTGAAAGACGAAAAAACAACCGTGCCAAATGCTAAACAATACCCATTGCTTACAGTACCCTTAGAGAAAAAGGAAGCCTTATCAATGGGAGAACGAAAGCAGGAAAATACACCCAATACCAAAAGGCCAAGACTCGAAAGGAGGAGAGTGGACTCAATAGCAGAAGAACTAGCAGAAAAATCAAGGAAAATCCCCGCCATTCAAACAGAAACAAAATCTGCTGAACTTCCCTATAGCGGAAACCACAACAAGGAAGCAAGCAACAACGAAAACAAGACCGTCGAAACACATGACATGGATATAGCCCGTGAAGAGAATATATCCTTATGGTCGGAAGAACTAGATGACACCGAGGAAGAAGATATATCAAATGAAGCAGAGATATGAACGATAAAACTACACGTGACTGTAAAGATACATAATGGCAGATAGAAGTACAACGCGGACTCAAACATACTGTGTGTCAACCCTAAATGTTAATGGGATAAAGAACACCAACAAAATACAATGCCTAAAAGAATATCTATGGGGCGGCGGAGGTAGATATAGCGCTCCTTCAGGAAGTGGCCTGGGAAGGTGCATTAAGCATCACTGGATATAACGAATTGAAGAATCCCGGCATAGATAACGGTCTAGGAACGGCAATTTTAACCAAGGAGGGTATCGAAATCCAAAACGTCGAAATCTTAGAAAATGGAAGGGGCATAGCATGCATGATAGCCGGAGCGCGCATTATAAACATTTATGCGCCTTCCGGAAATCAAAATAGAGAAGGCAGAAGATATTTCTACAAAACAGAGATAACCCAATTACTGACAGATACCTGCAACGGTCTAATACTTGCAGGAGACTTTAACCTGCGTCATATCTCCAAAAGACCAATACCCAAACTTCAACAAATGCAAAGAACTCGAGTATTTAATAAAAAAATTAACACTTTCAGACAGTTGGGAAGTAAAAAATGGGCAAATTCCTGGTTTTACATACACCACTGAGAGCACAGCAAGTAGACTGGACAGAATATATATCTCACCTGACATAACCAGCAAAGTTTCCTCAGTAGAGATCTGGCCTTTAGCCTTTTCAGATCACAATGCATACCACTGTAAAATAAACTTAGACCCGCAAAAAATAATCAGAAAAAGGGGGCAGTGGAAATTAAATACCTCCCTTCTAAGCGACAACGAACTGAAACACGTAGTCAACGACAAGTGGAACCATTGCAAGAGGCAAAAAAGTAAATATAATACAACAATGCAATGGTGGTTGGAATGTGCAAAACCCAAACTCAGAGACGCCATGATAAACTACTCCAGACAGCAAAAGCAATGGGAAAATAGCACCAAAGAATTCCTTTTCATGGCCTTGAGAGAGCTATGTACCAATAACATAGAAACGTTTGCAAAACAACCAGAAAATAAAACAACTCAAAGCCAGAATAGTAAGATAATGAGCAGGAAACTGCAAGGATATCAAATAAGAGCAAAAACGGGGCTCCATCCAACAAGAAGAAACAACATCAACCTTCCATCTTGTCAAAGAAAACAGAACGCAAAAAGAAAGCTAATAACTGAGCTAAAAACAGAAGGAGGAGACAGACTTGTGGATCAAAAACAAATAGAGGAAGAAGTAACAAAATACCTAAGCAAAACATATACAGAAGAGACAATTGATAAAGAAGAAGTCAACAAAATATTACAATGCATCAAGCCGGTGTTATCTCAACACGACAATGAAACCATAAACCAGAAAATAACACGGGAAGAAATAGAAAACGCCATAAAGAAGAAGCCCGAAAATGAAGTCACCTGGCCCGGACGGACTACCAATAGAATTTTACATGGAATTCTGGGACTTAATAAAACAAGAATTTGAAGACATGTACAACGAGTTATTGACTATGAACACAGCTCCAACTGAACTAGTAGAAGGATTAATTATATTAATCCCCAAAGAACCAGATAAGAAAGACATAGAAAATTTTAGACCACTCACTATGCTGAACTCGGACTATAAAGTATTCAGTCGAATTATCGCCATAAGGCTTAGAAATGTATCCGAGAAAGTAATAGGGGAATATCAGACCTGTACTGGGAATGGCAGATTCAAACAATAACAAACATCAGAGATACAATTGCACTCTCGAAGGCTGCAAACGCAAAAGCATCCGTCCTGTCATTAGATTTCAATAAAGCCTTTGACCGCATAAACCATACATATCTAAAAGTAACTATGGAAAAGATGGGCTTTAGCCAGCAAATATGTAATATAATCTACACGCTGTTACACCAAGCGACATCAAGAGTACTCATAAACGGGGTAATAACAAAGCCATTAAGAATAACAAGATCCATACGACAAGGATGCCCACTGTCCATGCTTTTGTTCGCACTCGCAGTTGAGCCCTTTCTAGCAGCAGTCTATAATACGGTTACTGGATTAAAAATCCGAGAGAATAAAATTGCGGTGTGCGCGTACGCAGATGATATAAATATTATCACCACCAACTCATTAGACATACAGAAAATACGGGAGTTACTAAGGACATACGAAAGGGCTTCAAACGCAAAACTCAATGTAAAAAAATCCGCAAGTCTGAAAATAAGTGATACCATGGATGCGGAGAGCACAAGCTGGATACCAACACGTCACAAAATAAAGATCTTAGGCATTGAATTTAATAATACACCACAGAAAGCATCGGCTGCAAATTGGAGGACGCTATTAGCAGCAATTAGGAGCAAGATGAAAGATTTCTCAAACAGAGAACTAAATACCATACAAAAAATACAGCTGATAAACACAGTTGCCCTCCCAAAACTGTGGTACCTAGTTCACATATTTCCAATACCGATTGAAATAGCAAAGAAAATGGAAATGGCGATAAATTGGTTCATACAGAGTGGACACATTTTTAAGATCCATCACAAAATACTTAAGATGCCATATGATACAGGAGGACTGAAGCTCGTGGATATACAAACGAAATGTACCGCCATCTACATGAGGAACATGTACAAACACCGTAAAGACATGGAAAGTAGTATAACAGGGTATACATTAAACGAACTAGAACCACGAAGCATTACGGCACCAGTCGATATCAGCCATATAAATGCAAATTTAAGACATTTTCGCATATTCTACATAGAAAATAGCTATTTAAACATAACCAGCGGTGAGCCTATTCCAACAACTAAGAAACTGTATGACATGTTGCAAAGAGAGACGCAAAGCAAACTAGAAATTACGTACAGAAGAGACGACTGGAAAAAAATATGGCAGAATGTTCACAATGAATACATCAATAGCCACGCACGTTCCACTTGGCATAGAGTAATACATAGGAAGATAAACTCAAATGAAAAGCTGTTCTCACTACACCTTTGCCCTTCCGCACAGTGTTTACGCTGTAATCTAGAGGATACGATACAACATCGTCTGCTGGGATGTGAAGTTCCAGACATATGGAGGTGGACGAAAAGCAAACTAGCCATAATCAATAGAACTACTCCACAGAAATTCACGCCCGAAGATATTTTATTCCCAGATGTTACAATTTATCCTGCGACTAAAAGAAACGCTCACTTTTGGCTGTTGGGCAACTACACCCACTACGTCATCAGAAGAAGAGGAGAGATGTCAATAGAGGATTTCTGGTATTACCTAACCATCGAACACAACAAAATACTTAAAAGGGAAAAATACAAAGATAAGTTCGCACGCTTCTTGAGCGTGATAATGCCTCCATAAAACCAACAGAAGAAATAATAGTTCCAGCACCCACAATTATCAAGCGATACCAGTAAGTCAAGACAACGATGGTGGCAAGACGGAAGATACCGACTCCGAAGAAAAGACGCCGGTAAGAGATGTTCCCACGTCAGAACCGACACCCAGCAACGTACTGAAGTGCGGATTGACGCAAGAGGAAGAAGAGACCGCCGACAATGAGTACGCCCCAAGAGGCCTTCCAGCCGCCACAGTGGACCCCTCGAGCTTGCCATACGCCCCGGGCGCCCCGTCGAAAACGAGTGAAGAGTCTGAGATGGGACAAATTGTAATCCTTTAGATTAGTTATGACCAGAAATCCAGAAAGAAATTCTGTTATTCAAATTTGTAAAAATTGCTGTTATGAATGTCTAAACTGTTTGTTAACAATAAATTGATAATAAAAAAATAAAAAATAAAAAAAAAAAAAAAAAAAGTGGATAAAGCGCTTGCTTACGAACGTTGTGGTCTCCGGTTCAAATCCCCGTGGAGCCTAAGATTCTTAAAAATTGTTTTTGATCATAAGAGTCACAGTTGGGCCGTCGGTTATTCGGATTGAATTTTAAATTGTAGATATCACAAAGGTAGGGGTGCAATCTGAGGCAATTCGTAGGTAGTCTTGCAATACAGTAGATGTACACTCTTTATACGTTATATTGATCCATCAAGGGTGATTCGTAGTCATTGTATGTGTAATCTGCAGTAGGAATATTATAAATGCGGAAGTAAGTCTCTGTCTTATATTACGTCTTGACAATTAAATGACTATACCGATATTGACGGAATTTGACGAGAAAATCTGTAGGGAGGGCACTGGACTTTGTTTGTTCTTCATACAAATCAACAGTTTTCATCCTATCTCCATGAAACTTTGCACACTTATCCTTTGAAACAAGGAGATAAATACTGTCTACTTTTGGTTGAAAAATTATCTGTATAAATAATGCATGTTGTCTCATAATTGAAAAATTTCGCGTCGAATCGAAGTTGTTCCGTTCAAATAGTGCAATTAGGAGCAGAGATATTCGTAATTAAAATGAAAGAAATGGTGCCGAAATAATCTTAACTTGAATTGTGTCAATACTCTGCAGTATGCCACGATAATCGGCAATACTCCGAGCGCCCCAGCGGACATGTCTCTACTCCGGCCGAGCAGAGCTCAGCCCATGTATCTCTCTAGCCGCTTCGCCAGGCAGTTGGCGCTTTAGCTCAGCGGTACCGCGCTTGCCTGTCAACCATGCAGCTCGGGTTCGAATCTTCGTCCCCACAACTACGATTATTTAAATCACTTTTCTTCAATTTTCGAGTGTGTTCTGGAACATCTTTCAATTCTTTGGTAAAACAAGAATAATCTTTATATATAAAGATAAATGTATGTTTGTTTGTTTGTTCTTCATACAAATCCACAGTTTTCATCCGATCTAAATGAAACTTTGCACACTTATCCTTTGAAACAAGGAGAAAATACTGTCTACATATGGTTGAAAAATTATCTGTATAAGTAACACATGTTGTCTCATAATTTCGAAATACGGCGATAGACAGACACGTTGGATATGGACGTCTCCGTACCGTGTTTCCGTGTAGTGGACTGGCAGCTCAGTGGTTAAAGCAATTGTTTACGAACGTGGTGGTCTCCGGTTCAAATCTCCGTGGAGGCTAAGATGTTTAAAAATTGTTTTTCATCGTAAGAGTCAGGCCAGGGCCGTAGGTTATTCGGACTGAATGTTAAACTGTAGATATTAGAAAGTTAGGGGTGCAATGCGAGGCAAATCGTAGGTAGTCTTGCAATGTTGTAGGTGTACACTTTTTTAGGTAATAATGATCCCTCAGGTGTTGTTCGCAGTCAGTGTGTCAGTGTGAACCACAGTAATATTATTATAAATACGGAAGTAAGTATCTGTCTTTTTGTTACGTTTTGACGACTAAATGGCTGTATCGATATTGATGGAATTTGATAAGAAAATCTGTATGAAGGGTGCAGGATATTTTTTTACAGTATGATTAACAGTTGTAGTCACCAAATTTTGAGACCTTATCGAATGGTGACAGAAATATGTTGGAAATTGATTCTCTTTAAGAGACAGGTTCGACGGTACAATTATATAGTGATAGCTTTCCTGTCATATTATTCCGACTCGATATTGTTTGGGACCAATCCTTCGTTACCAACAACTTTCTATATTTAATTCTGGCAAAAAAATTCTTAATCCACGCGTACGAAGTCGCAGGTACGGGCTAGTTATTTTATAATTATGAATATATAGGTGTGACGAATGACCGTTACATTGGGATTTTTTGTTTTGTTTGCTTTACGCGTAATCGACGTGGAATTCATTAGAGGCGGAAATGGACTGGGGGTAAGGAACGGGAAAGAATCGGCTATGGCATTTTGAAGGAATCGCCCCGACATTCACGTGATTTGGGAAATAATGAAAATCCGAAATCTGGATGGCCGGACGTGAATCTGCACCGTTGTCCTCCCGAACCGCTCACCCACCACGCTATTTAGATGGAATTTGAGCTTAAGTGGTTTCCTCATGTGTTCTTCAGTGATGGAAGTGTATTTACGGGTTTGTTGTGATGATTAGTTTTAGTTCAGTGTAGTGTGTTGCGATCGTATGAGAGATGTAGAAAGCGGAATGGTAAAATCCGCTGCCGACCCATTCAGCCTACTCTTCCGAGGGACAACAGAAAGACCGCCGGGCTTAATGTTCCCACCAACAACTCCCTACGCACTGCGAAGGACTTTAAACTAGGTCTTGGTGCACAATGTGGTGATTAGGAACTGCACAGCACCATCTGTCCTACCCTGCGGCCCAGGTCCACCAACAGCACTAGAAGCAGCCAATACCGCGTAAGACTCAGGGTACCACCAACGGTGTGGATTCGTTGTGACTGGTGTCTTTGAAAATAGCTGTCATCATCGTTGAGACAGGCTGCCAGCACTGTTAGTTAGATCTAGTAAAGGTGATTGAAGTGATTGAGACTAGAATACCGTCTACTTGTAGGATAACACATACGACATCCTGTAATTATATTATACATTTTAGTCTATATCTATAAAACGAAAACCGGACATATTGGTCGTATAAAAACTCGGAAACTACGGAGCAGATTTCGATGGGGTATTCACTGTTTTAAAGCTTAGAATCTCAATTCAGTTGTTTGGCATGTCTTATGTTTCAACGTTAAATAAGTCAGGACCATTAAAAGAAATTAAGAACGTATGATAACAAATCACAAAGATAGAAGGATTAGATGCTGCATACTTCGCACTCAACACACAACTGCAATGTCTCTGACCATAGCCTTTAATGAAAGCAGTAAGATAACTTATAGTAATAACTATTTTGTACACTAACCAAAACTTAAAGTAATCTTTCTTTTAATTCGAGATATTCGATTTTTAAAAGCCATAGATAGCCGTAACTTGAAGTATTCTTTCTTTTGATTCGGGATATCAATTTTTAAACGACATAAAACGCCGTAAAAACAACAGAGATTTTCTTTAACTACGATCTGTGGAAAATATCTCTGGCCTTCGGCATTAGTCTTCTGTTTACGATAATACGAGGGCTATCCAGAAAGGAGATTACGTATTATTCCGGATTCACTTTTGATATTTTATCTGCGGAGTTAAAGGATCCGGCGTTTCGAGCCAAAAGTATATCCATTCGCTTCGCAATTGAATCAAATGTGAGTTTTTAACATTATCTAGGGTTGTTCAGTAATGTAGTAATGAAATTTCTTAACCAAATTAACGGAACTTGATATACATGAATCTTTTCGGAGGAATGAAATTAGTATACGTGCAAATAAACTTCAGTCCACCAGTTTCTTGGTAGGGGGTGGGTGAATCTAGGTTTGCTTTAATTCCGAAATATATTGGCCCGAATTTTATGAAACTTTGTACAAATGTTTTGCGGGAACAAAAATAGGGTACGGGTAAATCTACGCCAACTATACCGGGCAACGCCGGGAACTCCGCTAGTATATACTATAGCCTTGAATTTTGGGGTTCTTTGGCTAAGGTCAGTTTGATTATTCTGAGGAACACTGTGGAGTTTCCGTAGCAACGACTAACTAGGAGATAATACCAATGACTAGAGACATTTATAAACATACAAACTGATTATAAAGGCAAAATCAATTTAACAATAAGAATAACTTTTATAAACGAAGTTCGATTTGATTTGAAGTGTTTTGTTGTATTGGCCATTGAAATTCATTAAAACTGCTTAAGACTGTAAAAAGAATACGACTATCATTTGTATTATACTTAGTCTGCCAGCACGCTCAGTGAAATAAATAAATAGTGCCAACAGCAGTTAAACGATGAAGATTAAGAACTACTAGCACGTACCCGCGACTTCGTACGCGTGGATTAAGAATTTTTTTTGCCAGAATTAAATATAGAAATTTGCTAACGAAGGATTGGTCCCAAACAATATCGAGTAGGAATAATATGACAGGAAAGCTATCACTATATCATTGTACCGTCGAACCTGTCTCCTGAAGAGAATCAATTTCCAACATATTTCTGTCACCATTCGGTAAGGTCTCAAATTTTCGTGACTACAACTGTTAACCATACTGGAAAAAATATCCTGTGCCCTTCATACAGATTTCCTTATAAAATTGCATCACAACGATATAGCCATTTAGTCGTCAAAACGTAACAAAACACAGAGACTTACTTCCGTATTTATAATAATATTACTGTGGTTCACACTCACACACTGACTGAGAACAACACCTGAGGGATCATTATAACGTAAAGAATTGTACACCTACAACATTGCAAGACTATCTACGATTTGCCTCGCATTGCACCCCTAACTTTCTAATATCTACAGTTTAACATTCAATCCGAATAACCTACGGCCCAGGCCTGACTCTTACGATGAAAAGCAATTTTTAAAAATCTTAGCCTCCACGGATATGTGAACCGAAGACCAAGACGTTCGTAAGCAAGCGCTTTAAGCATTAAGCTGCCAGCCCACTATACGGAAACACGGTACGGAGGCGGCCATATCCAACGTGTGTGTCTATCGCCGTATTTCGAAGTTATGAGACAACATGTGTTATTTACACAGATAATTTTTCAACCAAATGTAGACAGTATTTTTCTCCTTGTTTCAAAGGATAAGTGTGCAAAGTTTCATCGAGATCGGATGAAACCTGTGGATTTGTATGAAGAACAAACAAACTAACGAACATACATACATTCATCTTTATATACATAGATAAGGAAGCACGGGAAACACTACATACTGCTGCCGTGCGTTATACTGGGCAGTGACGGTACAAGGAGCTCGGCGCACCGGCCCTCCTTGCTATGGTTTCCAATCACTTAAACTGAACGCTGGGCGCTCCCATAATTTCTCAGATACTACACAGTTCACATGAACACATTCTAGTTTATAAAGAATTGTATCGTAATTGAGGTACGCAAAATAAGTGAAATACTAAGAAAAAATTGTAATAAAGTTTTCTGAATGAAATACGTAACTCTGAATGAATGCGGACACTGGAAATCAGTGAAGGGCTCACAGACACCCACCCCTCAGACCAATAAACAATGCCTGGGGTCGTATTCACGTGATCGAGAGGACACTGGTTCGAATCCCCGTCCGGTCATCCAGATTTGGGTTTTGCATGGTTTCCCCAAATCACCCCAAGCGAATGCCGGAATGCCTCCTTCAAAAGGCCATGGCCGAATTCCTTCCCGTTTCTTTCCCCCAGTCCTCTTCCGCCTCTAATGACCTCCACGTCGACTAGGCGTAAAGCCATGAACCAAAAAAAGGGTTATAGATATAAAATAATGTATTTATTAGTTTGCATTACGAATTGTAAATCTAAATAATAATGCTGTTTAATAAGTATCTCTCAAGGCAACTAGTAACTGGACGATGTGGAGTGCATAACAAAGAATGGTTGTAAAGTCGACAACGGGTAAGATAACAGTAATCCTAGGATGGTTTGATAATAGGGCGACTGGCAAGATATGCTGCAGAAACGATAAAACAATTGGTTGGACTGTAAACGGAAAAACCAATTGAACTGCATAAAGTCACGAGAAGTGAAAGTTATAATTAGTTTGTGATTAAGTTAAACTAGATCGTTAATCGAAGGGTATTTCGGAGTAAGAAAATTAAATAAGCAAGACAAGGCAGCATAAACATAAGAGGAAGAAACGAGTAGTTTTGGAAATTGCAGCACTAGAGCTATCATTATAGGTCGTCTTAATTAAAAGATGACATAAAATGTTTTCGTCCTAGCTGGAACTACGGTACTAGTAAAATAATAATAATCAGATGCTAAAGAAACACGAATCGTTCCTTTAGGGAATTTGTATCCGGTGAGTAAGATCAGGACAGCAGGTTAGCCCTGTTATTGCGAGTGGTCCGACTACCTGGGTATCGCCTCTGTTGGGGGAAGGGAGGCGGTATTGATAGAGATGAAGTCATCGCAGCCGACACGCGCCCCCCGTATGAAACGCGAGAGAGGAATCAACAGTTTGAGGCGCGGCTAAACTGGAATTGACCGCGCGTTTCCTGTCTGGCGCCCGCATCGGCCATCTGCCTCCCGGCGCTGCGGCTGTTAAAAAACTGCGGGCCTCCGGCAGCTGCTGCGCTGGGGCTATCACAGCTGACAGAGCGTCGGTGAGCTGCCCTTCTTATCAATCAGTCAGTTCCAATTGTAATCTCATGAGGCCTCTTAGAGTAATAATACAAACTATTCTATAAGGTGTTTTTTTTTGTTTTTTTTTTTTTTGTCACAAGCCATTATATCCCTTCATACTTAACCGAAATCTATGAATGAGGTGTCGTTTTAAAGCTTATGGTGTCCACTTTGGTCACATCACATTTTAAGAAAGGAATTTTTCGGAATTTGACCTTTGAAGGGCAAAAGTATCAATATTTCTACAAAGCGTTTTTGTGTCACTACCCATTTTTTCTCCCTTGATATCTAATTGATAGACATAAACGAGTTATCATTTAAATGTTTAAGGTTTCCGCCTTGATCACATCATATTTTAAGAAAGGAATTTTTCGGAATTCGACTCATAAACGGACAATTTCAATAACGTATTATTATGTCACGAGCTATTTATCTCTCTTGATATTTTACTGAAATCGAGAAACGAGGCATTATTTTACACAGTAAGGTCTCCACTTTGATCAAATCATATTTTAAGAAAGAAATTTTTTGGAATTCGACCCTTAAAGGGCAATATTATCATTATTTCCGTATCATGAGCCAATTATCTCCCTTGATATCTAACCGAAATAGATAAATCAGCTATCATATTAAAGACTAAGGTCTCTGCTTTGGTCACATCATGTCTTAAGAATATATTTTTTTTTCGGATATTGACCCTCCAAGGACAAAAGTATCATTATTACCATAGTATGTATTTTTTTTTTTTTTTTACAAGTCATTTATCTCTATTGACACCTAACACGAATCGATAAATGAAGTATCATTTAAAAGATTAAGATCTACACTCAGGCAACATTATAAATTAAGAACGAAATTAATTTTTCGTAATTTTACCCTTAAAGGGCAAATGTAATAACTGTGAAAGTCGCGCGTATGAGACAGTTCAGAGCTAAGCCGCTAGATAACAGCAGCACATAGCACAGAGATATTAATAAACTGCTTCACTGGCGACGACTTTTGTTACTTATCTATTAACACCAAACAAATAAACAATTGAAATAAATGATGTGGTTCTCCTTTCATCCTATTACAAACACCGAGCGTGGTGGTGTAACGGATAGCGTTCTGGCCTCGCATTCGGGAGGACGGCGGTTCGAATCCCCGTCCGGGCATCCAGATTTGGGTTTTCCATGGTTTCCCCAAATCACTCCAGGTGAATGCCGGGATGCTTCCTTCAAAAGGCCATGGCCGAATTCCTTCCCATTCCTTGTCCCCATCCTTTCCCGTCTCTAAAGACCACGTTGTTAAAAAGGGACGTTAAACTGTAAAAAAAAAAAAAAACTATTACAAACCACCAACCTTACTTTTCATTATATTCGAGATTTTTTTTTGGTCAACTAGTAACTACTAATCATCATGAACTTCTATGGATGTCAAGCGTAGTCACCACAATTGGTGACCCTCCCGACCACAGTAAGGTACATATTCTAGTCTGGGGGGGGGGGGGGGGGGGGAGAGGGGGAGAGCGTAAGTGTTGCCATCTGTCTACAATGCGTGTAGTTTATGTTCTCTCTGATAGCTGTACTTTATTCGTTAAATGTGTAGTTTATGAAGCGGAAACTGAGGACTGTCCAGCACTTGCCTCCGTGATTGCGGGAAATCGCATTTAGGACTCGAACCTGTACCTCCCTAGTCAACGGCGGGGGCGGCTGAATACGAGTAGCCCCACTGACGGGTGAGTTACCTTACATGTGAGATCCATATCGAGAAAAACTGATATCTTCCAGTCGACACAGAGCACGGTGGAAGCGCTATGTAGTAGATATACCCTCCACTGCGGCTGCGAGCGTTAAGAAGTCATCACAGTGGATCCACGAGATACACTGGGACCAGATTCGAATTCTGGACACTGCTTATCAACCATCTCGATTCCAGTTTTTAGTCGATTTCCTTCAAGGATGATGCTGTTCCCAATCTCTCCTCATAACCTACACGTTTCACAAACAAACAAAAACTCTTATAACAGCAAAAGGAAAAAAAATCTTATCTTTGTTTAATATATTCAGAAAATTCTGGTAATTAGCCTACTTACTAAATGAAGAAGATACAGTCGCATACATGCCAGTGGACACTTGTTTTGGAGTGCCACTCAGTACCTGCGCTATGGTTTATGGAGGACGTTGACCTACTGTGCGCCGTGAGTCCGTTCGTGTCACCTGCACGTTGCCGCGCACAGGTTAGAGTTCGTGCGTGATTTCTGTCTGCAATGTTTACCGGCCTGGAGGCAAACATCGGATCAGGCGGGCCACGGAAATCCTAGTGTGATTTCCTGTATAATTAACACGCACGGTGGAGGGTGAGCTGGCAAGCCAACGCACGCCACCGATGGAAATCGAATTCTAAACGCAACCAGTGCCGCCATTAATCTCTGCCTCGGTCTTATTAAAATTGCATTTTATTTCAGTCCCCAATAGGGGACAGTCATGGAACAAACATTTAAATATGTTGTTTGCCAGTAGTACCCCGCGCTTGAATATGAATTCTGTGATTAGTTATCAGTTAGTTCCTGTTAGCCCTACCTATGATCAACTTGTATGTGGTTTTAAACCAGCAAGAGTGTAAAAGAATATTTGAATGTGGTTTTGAGTTTAAGGAAATAATATCAATAGACTGAAAATTCATTTCACCTGATAAGAGTGAGACTGTTGAGAAAGTATTGAATTACATGAAAAAATAGTTAGTAGAAGAATTTATCACAAATATAAATTAAAACAAGACGAAACTGATGACTGGACCAGAAAATATAACTATACGTAAGTGTGTATAAATATGGAAACAGGGTCTGACGTAATAGAAGAAGTAGGAGAATTATGTTATTTATGAATTGGAATTATAACTGATGTCTTAATTAAGAGTGGTGTCAAAGGAACAGTTACGCAACACATAAAATACCGAGTGTGGTGGTGTAACGGTTAGCGTTCTGGCCTCGCATTCGGGAGGACGGTGGTTCGAATCCCCGTCCGGGCATCCAGATTTGGGTTTTCCAGGAATTCCCAAATCACTCCAGGTAACTGCCGGGATGCTTTCTTCAAAAGGTCATGGCCGAATTCCTACCCATTCCTTGCCCCCCCCTTATCCTTTCTCGTCTTTAAAGACCTCGCTGTTAAGAGACGTTAAGCAGATTTAAAAAAAAATTTAAAACACACACACACACACATGAAATGTCTGTTTAAAAAAGATAAACCGTTTGGTTTCAACCAATGACTCGACCTTTAAAAGAACTTCGTAAAATTGAATGTATGGAGCACAAAACGTTAGGCAACGGCTGCTTGCACTTTATGAAGAAGGGCGACCAAAACTTTTGGAAAGTGGTACTACAGAAACATGTCAAAAATTAAGTGGACAGATTAAGTATCAATGATTTGTTTGCACAAATAATCACAAAAAACAATCAGTAACTGTTATGATAAAAGACCTCGACTGGGAATCATTGGAGGACGTCAGGTGGGCGAAAATAATGGTGGATTGGATGTGTTTAGCTCATACATTGGAGATTAGACGTGGATGGACGGGAAGTGATGCTAGAATTAGAATTGCGTGAAAGCGAAGATTTAATCGTCACCATAAACTGCCATCTCCCTTCAGTTATGAGTGAGTGGGAAATTTCTCATTGATATATAAGGGAGTGAGGGACTGGAATAAGCGAGGTATAAAGCTGTTGAATTGTTTACCCGAAACAGTGAATTAATATATATATATATATAAAACGAAAACCGGACATATTGGTCGTATAAAAACTCGCAAACTACGGAGCAGATTTCGATGGGGTTTTCACCGTTTTAAAGCTTATTATCTCAATTCAGTTTGTAACAGCCCTAATACCTGTATTTTGAATAGTATTGGACTGTGTGAAATATTTGTAGTGAGCCAAAGTTTGCTTGAAAGTGATTTGATATGTTTATTTTGTAATTTCTTGTAAATAAGTGTATATAGACTTTGTTTTAGGTAAGAAAATTATTTAAAGACCATTTAATATGTTTAAGAACCGAATGGTGCAAGAGAATTTATTAAAAGTTTGTAATTCCATATATTAATGTAAGTTACGATGTCTACAGGACAATTTTCCACCATTTGAAAAGATTTCTGTAAATAATTTTGTATTTAAGTATCTCTAATTACCATTTCTAATCATTTTGTAATGTTATTAATTAATTTTGTATCAATTCCGATTGTTTTTAATATGTTTGATTGTTTGAGTGATTGTTAATGATCGAGAAATATCGGGCGGATGCCTTTGAAGAATTCTCGTAAATTCGATAGACTCTATATAAACAGATCGCCTGGACAGAGTTTTTAGTTTTGCATTAAGTATAAATTCAGTGTTACAGAGACATTCATTCAGTTGTTAGTTGACAGCATCTTTGGATTGTAACAACTATGCTTGTGAATGTCGCTGACTTGTTTTGATTGAAAAATAAAACGAGCATCTCAACTTAACATTTGTTTGATGGACTTTTTAAAGTAATTAATGCAGTAATTAACCCACCAAAGAACCTTAACATGGCGACCGTTGACATGACGAGAAGTTCTTAAACATCTGTGGGATGTTTATCTTCTAAAAAGAATCTGCAGAAAGTTGCGAGGAAATTTCGACCGGCTAGACACGTAGAGGTTGTACAGACGACACGGATTTGACGGCAAGCTGACCTACTTCGGCCTAAGGCGGAGATTTTTCCATCGGGAATCGGATGTAATCTTCCGACGACGAGTGGATTTCCTTCGGCCTCAAAATCGTCTTCCTACAGTGAATTGTGAAAAGTGTGGTTAAGTGTTTGAAGTCAGTGTGGTGTTTAATAGTTAAATAAGTGCTTCTAAGGGAAATTTAATGTGATACAAAAGTGAGGAATAACTGTAAGTACGGCACTGAATATTCAAGTGATTTATTTTGCATGTTAATGTGTGGCAGACTGGAAAGATTTTAATTTTCCTTGATTTTGTTTTTTATATTGATTTGGCTAATTACTAAAAATGGCTGATAGTCAGAACCTACAAGCAATTCTAGAGTCTTTTGTAGCCAGATTCGATAGCAAATTTTCTGAAATTAATTCTCAGTTTGCAGAAATCAATGGTAAATTCGATAACAAATTTTCTGAAATTAAGTCTCAGTTTTCCGAAATTGATAGTAAGTTTGACAGTAAGTTTTCTGAGTTTAAAAATGAATTTGATTTTGAGAGCAAATTCTCTGAATTGACTAAATGTTTTGATGTTAAAATCACAGAGCAATTTCAGGGTTTTAGCTCTCAATTCAAGGAAGATATTAACAATTTAGATTCTAAATTGGGGAAGGTAGTAACAGAATGTCAGGAGAAATTTGAGAAAGTTACAAAATTTTGTGAACAGAATAAGGCTGAATGTGAAAATTTAATTTATAAAGAGGTGAAGGAAGTCAGTGAAAATTGTGATAAAATGAGGGAGGAATATGTTGCTTTATTCCAAGCTAATGATGTTAAAGCTAATGAGTTAAGACAGGAAGTGTTTGGTATAGGGAAAAATGTTAACGCATTGGTAAATCAACAGGAACAGTTAGCGCGTGGATTAGAAAGTAATGTAAATCAGTTAGAAAAAAAGGTTACTGGGTTACAGATTCAGTTAAGTCAGGTTCCCTTAACAGGTAATCCAAATTTCAGTGTCGATGTAAAAGAAGAATTTGAATTCTATGATGATAGTGGGAGGCTTCACCCTATTGAATTTATAGATAATTTTGAAAGATCAGATTATTTTAATTTATTACCCGATAGTAAGAAAATTGCACTTGTGGGTAAACATCTAAAATCTTATGCTAGGGCATGGGGTGATAGACAAGCTAGGGAAGTGACTGACTACAAGCTGTTTAAAGAAAACTTTTTGAAACATTTTTGGTCAACAAGCAGGCAGATTCAAGAAAAGAGGGAGTTGATGACTGGTAGGCCGTATAAACCTGGTAGGGAAACTCAACATGACTTTTTTCATAAATGTTGGATCCGTTGTAAGTACCTAGACCATCCTTATGGAGAGGAGGAATTTATTGATTTGATAGGAGCTAGGCTATCTCAGCAAACAAGAAATTTAATTGCCACTTTGGATGTAGTAAATGTGGATAGAGTTTCAGAATTGTTAAGACGCTTGGATGCCCAGGAGTCATTCACTGAACAACATTACCACCATAGGAGGAGCAGCAGGAGTCCCCCTAGGAGGGGTAATGGGTCAAGGGATGCTAGATCGAGGGGACGGGATCGTAATAATTATGCAAGAAGGAATGATAATGGGGAAGTGAGAGAACAGAACCCTCAATCTGAAAGGGAAAGGCAGCATGGGGGGCAGGTAAACTAAAGACCACCCCTGTTATGGGCCCCGCAGTGGTGGACAAGAAGGTGGGTCCAGGTACCAATTGCTATAGCGTTAATTCCATTTTTATGAATAATCCCCGAGAAGATTTATTGGAAGAGGTAGAGGTAGCAGCAAGTGAATTTCAGGATAAGGTTATGATAGATGTAATTAATGATGTTGATGATTTAAAGACTGATAATAAGATAAAGTGGGAAGGGGACCACCATAGTACCTTATCACTAGAATCAGTGTGCGAAAGTAATAATTTTCATGTAGAAGATTTTCGAAATGGTCACTGCTTAATTACAAAAAGGGGTGCAGAATTTATAGTGCATACTACAGTGTGGCTATCAGAAACTTGTAAGGTCCAGAATGGCATAGTTGGGACTATGTGTGCTAGCATAGGTGGTAATGAAGTTTGTAGAAGTGCTGAAATCGAGGAGTTTCTCAAATATCTTGAAGATGAAGGTGATACAGTGGTGTGGATAGGAGACCCAGATGAGGAGGAGAATTGTAAGTCAAAGTATTTGTCTTCTGAAGAGAGAGTGGTTGAAAAGCCTTATGTACCAATCCCTAAGTTAGAAAAAAATGTCCTAATTTTGACCTAGCTGATACATTATTTAGCTCTGTATTTGGTGTAGATAATGATAATGAAGAAATGGGTGGGAGTAAGGATTTATCTGAACCAGTTTCTAATTTGGAAAATTGTACAGAATGTGACTTAGATGACACTATGTTTTGTACTCTCTTTGATGTGGAAGCTAATAGTGAAGTAGTAGTTGCTGAGAAAAATAATTATTTGGTGGATGAAGTCAGTAAGCCAGATGTTAAAACAGTTTTAGGTACTGATTCAGATAAGTTGGTAAGTTTAAGTAGTAATCAGATGATGAAGAGTGGGGTTGTGAGTAATGATGGACTAAACTGTAGTAGTGAGAATAATAAATTTATATTACCAGTTGAGTCAACAGCATTGCTTTTAAGTGACAATCAATTTGCTAAAACAGAACCATTGTATGTCTCAGCTGTTGCGTGGTTGTACCAAAGTTTGTTGTCTGAGATGATTGGAAGTTTGTTTTTCTGTCTGTATATAATGAAGCTTTGTGAAAATAGAAATGTAATATTAAATGTGTATACAAAAGTTGAAGAAAACTGGAAGGTTAGGAAAAAGTAACTTACATGGTTCTGGGTTTCCAGGGAAATCCTGGAACCCACTTATGAGAATTAATTGAAATGCATGGTTTGGGGAGGGGTCCCTAACATGTAAATATCTAGTTTTGTAAATAAGTAGGTCAATTGATGCATGTAAATAGTTGATGTGAGTACTTAAGTTCAGATGCAGATGTAAGCATTTCAATGTATAATTTGTGACAGTTTTGGGTAGAAATTTTGATATTTTCATGATGTTGTGACTTTCTACATTTTGGTGACAAATTATCAGCTGTGAAATGTAAACAGACTGGTGTAATTAACAAGCAGACATCAAGTGTGTAATTTGGAGTGAAAAAATTGTAACTTAAGGTGATGGCATTGAACGTTTGTTGTGTAAAAACAGTAAATGATAAAATGATTGGACCTAAGAAAAGACAATTATTGTAAACAAAATCAGTGTCATGGACTATGTGCAGATGTTGTATGAAGAATTGTACTTGTTCATTGTAAAAGTCATTATGGTTGATTGATTGTAATCTGTTCGTGTCTGTATTATGTGTACATTCAACCTGCTTAGATTCGTGACGGATTCAATCAATTTTATCTGTGTAAAATTAAGTGAATCCTGGGGAGGGGTTGTAACAGCCCTAATACCTGTATTTTGAATAGTATTGGACTGTGTGAAATATTTGTAGTGAGCCAAAGTTTGCTTGAAAGTGATTTGATATGTTTATTTTGTAATTTCTTGTAAATAAGTGTATATAGACTTTGTTTTAGGTAAGAAAATTATTTAAAGACCATTTAATATGTTTAAGAACCGAATGGTGCAAGAGAATTTATTAAAAGTTTGTAATTCCATATATTAATGTAAGTTACGATGTCTACAGGACAATTTTCCACCATTTGAAAAGATTTCTGTAAATAATTTTGTATTTAAGTATCTCTAATTACCATTTCTAATCATTTTGTAATGTTATTAATTAATTTTGTATCAATTCCGATTGTTTTTAATATGTTTGATTGTTTGAGTGATTGTTAATGATCGAGAAATATCGGGCGGATGCCTTTGAAGAATTCTCGTAAATTCGATAGACTCTATATAAACAGATCGCCTGGACAGAGTTTTTAGTTTTGCATTAAGTATAAATTCAGTGTTACAGAGACATTCATTCAGTTGTTAGTTGACAGCATCTTTGGATTGTAACAACTATGCTTGTGAATGTCGCTGACTTGTTTTGATTGAAAAATAAAACGAGCATCTCAACTTAACATTTGTTTGATGGACTTTTTAAAGTAATTAATGCAGTAATTAACCCACCAAAGAACCTTAACAAGTTGTTTGGCATGTCATATGTTTCAACGTTAAATAAGGCAGGAGCATTAAGTAAAAGTCTGAACGTATGATGACAAATCCCAAAGATGGAAGGATTAGATGTTGCATACTTCGCACTAAACACACAACTAAAATGTCTCTGACCATAGCCTTTAGTGAAAGCAATAAGATAACTTTACAATAATATCTATTTTGCACACTAAACAAAACTTTAAGTATTCTTTCCTTTGATTCGGTATATTCAATTTTTAACGCCATAGATAGCCGTAACTTGGAGTATTCTTTGCTTTAATTCGGGACATTCAATTTTTAAACGCCATAGATAGCCGTAAAAACAAGAGATTTTCTTTAAGCACGATCTCTGGACAATATCTCTGGCCTTCAGCATTAGTCTTCTGTTTACGATAATATTATTTCGGATTCACTTTGTATTTGTATAAAATGCTGAATCTGCGGAGTTAAATTATCCGGCGTTTCGAGCAAAAAATATATCCATTCACTTCGTAACTGAATCAAATGTGAGTTTCTAACATAATCTAGTGTTGTTCAGTAATGTAGTAATGCAATTTCTTAACCAAACTAACGAAGCATGATATACATGAATCTTTTCGGACGAATGAATAAAGTGTACGTGCAAATAAACTTCAACCCACTAGTTTCTTGGGAGGGGGCGGGTGAATCTAGATTTGCTTTAATTTGAAAACAATTGGCGCGAATTTTATGAAACTTTGTACAAACGTTTTCCATTGCGGGAATAAAATTAGGATACGGGTAAATCCACGCCAACTATACCGGACAACGCCGGGAACTCCGCTAGTTTAAAATAAAATACGCAGAGTAGAAAAGAACGTGTGTAGAGAATTGCGATGGGAATGGAACATCCATCGGAATGAAATGGAATAATAATAAATGAACATGTTCCAATGGACGAGGAAAAATTTGTGGAATAATCTTACAGGAAAAATAATCAGGATTATGGGTCACATTTTTAAGACATCGGGACTGGTTAATTTACTATGAAATGGAGCAGTCGAAGGAAGGAACCACAGAAGAAGAAAAAATTTGAATATATGACGCAGATAAATGAGATCATAGGAAGTAATGCGATGGAGATGTTAGCTCAGTATAAGAACTTATGGACGATTGCTACAAACCAGCAACCAGTGCCGGCAGGAAAAAGTATTTATTAGTGAAACTGATTCGTTATGATAGCTCACTGGTAAAGCGCGTCGCTAAAAAACTAAAAGTCATCAGTCAAATCTCGGCAAGTTTATAAATGTTTACGGTCACTTAACATAAACTTCCTCCCCGGGTATACTGTCTCTCCGGGTATTACATGAGCTGCAAAACTCTCATGGTTCGGATTTCACGTTAAACTTTAGGTGTAACAATTCACTACAACTTGCAATTCGCTAAGTATTTCCAAGGTATGTAGTTCTTAATCGAATTAACGTGTCTGTGTAAATGTAGAGCATTAAAGTGCAATATTAACTCTGAAAACCTTATTTAAAAGGTTAAATATGTCAACAGAGACGTGAAGCAGTACCTTTTGCGGACGGATAGTGTACGGAAGAAAATGGTATTGATGTAAACCATTAATATGAAATGATAACTTTGTCAAGAAGAGGCTTCGATAAAAGGAAGCGTAAAAAAAATTGAATCTGTAACCTTAGGATGGTAGAGTACATTAATATGAAATGTAAATAGCCTATGTGCAAAGAAATATATTTATATGTGATCTGTGAATGTTGGATGTCAACGTTACGTTACGCATTGTGAAACAAAATGAAGACAGTTGTTAATTTTAATGTTGTTATAAGACAGTAAAAAAATTGTAACATAAATTTGTCATAGAAAGCTTTAGCTGACAGTTACTAACAGTATTTGGATGCGTTTTCCAGTGTTAAAGCGTTGGTCATACATAAGATATTGAAGGCCAAATAAAAAGAATTAACTGGTTAATATCTGGTAAGTGGGGGGAAAAAAACGGGTGAGGATAATTCAAAGAAGATCACGTGAGCGTGTGCATGGACTTTTTTTGTCTTCGGAATACTTCACTGGTGGCGATATACGACTAAGTTCTCATCATTTTTGTAAAGTTCTGTTTGATTTTTTTGTTCACTCGGTTGCGAAACGTCTTCTGGAGGAAAGCGTAAACGATTTGTTTCCAATAAATCAAAGAGCGGAAATAACTGGTACTTGTTCAGTGGCACGTTTGGGATAATTTTGTTCAATTATGGCTCAATCTGTTCCGTATTTTGCAGAAAATTTAATCAAATGTTGATACACGCATCTCTAAATAAGAATGCAACTTTCCCAGATGTTCCTGTAATCGTGTGTACAAATTATTTAACTCACTATGCGAAATACTACCTTGATTTATAACGTGAGCATTGCTTCTTCTATCATTTCTATTTTTAAATAAATAACTTTTAAAGAAGTCTTTTCTATGTAAGATCGAAGTTTTAAACGGTGTTTTATATAAATAAACTCTTCTCGGAATTCCAGCCGCGTTGAGATGTCACACTCGTGGGACGTTTAGATGGCAACCACCTCAGCCCTCATTTCAAACCAAATGTCATTGATTAACTGTTTGTTTAGCAGCTGCCGCGGAAACACAGTTCGATGACGTCATCCACTCTTCTGCTCGTTACCGAGGCGAAACTATTTCGGCATTTTAATAGTCGGGTTCCAGGCAGCTCTCAGTTGATAATCAGTGTCCCTGTTATCCTGGTGAATCAGTTGTTCTGATTTCTACAGCTTCTGTAATAACGACCAAAAATCTTTGACCCGGACTAAAATTGTAGTTTAAAAAAAAAAAATCAAATGTTCGACCTTCTTGTGCACTATAACGTGGTTATATCCGGCAAACGCAGCGGTGTATTGTGGAGCGATGTGCTAAACATGTAAGAAATGTTCGACTTGGACAAGAAGATAAATCTGCGGTGGCCGAACACAGACAGTGTGCAAGAAGGTCAAACATTTGATTTTGAAAAAACTACCATTTTAGTCAGGGAAAAAGATTTTTGGGCCAGCGTTATTACAGAAGCTGTAGAAATCAGTACAACTGATTTATTAGTTAACAGGAACACTGGTTATAACTCAGTGCTGCCTGGAACCCGGCTATTAAAATGCTGAAACTGTTTCGCCTCGGTAACGAGCAGAAGAGTGGATGACGTCATCGAAATCTGTTTCCACGGCAGCTGGTAAACAAACAGTTAACCATTGACATTTGATTGAAAATGAAGGCTGGGATGGACGCCTTTGAAACGTCCCACAAGTGTGACATGTCAACGCGGCTGCAAGCCCGAGAAGATTTTATTTATAAGACTTTTCTGGTTGCAGTAAATTTGTGTTGTGGATGCAGTTTTGTAGGTACTGTGACTCCGGTATGTTGCTCTTTGCTCGCAGTGCGTCGCAGTGGGGCGTCGTGCCGTTGGCAGACTTGCGGCGCCCCCTGTGGAGGCGATCATTGAGCACGCGATTGTTGCCTGGCGGGCCCTTAAATTATCTGTCGCCCGCCGCCGCTGGTTTAAAATTTATAAAGAAAGGCAGGCGGCTCGTGCGGGGAGCGTGCCAGTCCCTGGGGACGGGGGCGACCAGGTTAGGTTAGGGGTGATAATCCGTCAGACTCCCCCGCGCCCCGCCGCTAATACTAATTATCATCGCTTCCTCAGAAGAGCAACGCGGTGTTTTATCTTCCGAAGCAAATTCACTGCAATCCCACACTATTTTGTACAAAACTGATCTAAATGAATGGGTCAGCATGGAATGAAGATAAATGCCAAGAAGAATCAGCTTATTAGGTACATAGATAAATAAAACTAAAGGTTAATTATGATTGTAGGGACAACTTTGTTTATTTGGTCGAGTGTAACCGAACAAGTGGAATTTTAAGGCTGGAGCCCCACTGGTATCGGAGATCTAGGCAAACGCATGTATTGCTCTAGCTGGAAGGGAGCTACAATTGAGAGTAGGGTACAGGAACTGCTTTCCACATTAAAAAGTCAAGCGTTGCCGTCTGTATCAGCTGTTGAGTGTTACTACTTGACATTGCTTGTTGCCAGATATCTTTTTTTTTTTAACTGCTTTACGTCTCTCAACAGCGAGGTCTTTAGAGACGGGAAAGGATGGGGGGCAAGGATGGGGGGCAAGGATGGGGGCAAGGAATGGAAAGGAATTCGGCCATGGCCTTTTTGAAGGAAGCATCCCGGCATTTGCCTGGAGTGATTTGGGAAACCATGGAAAACCCAAATCTGGATGCCCGGACGGGGATTCGAACCGCCGTCCTCCCGAATGAGAGGCGAGAACGTTAACCGTTACACCGCCACGCTCGGTGCCAGATATCTGTTTTTTACTCAGTCGGCAGGCTCTGAAAGGCGCGGAAAGCCAGTGAGCCTTCAGGTACCGCCAAACAGGTGCACAGCACTGGCGCGAGACAACAATAAATGTTCAGTCTTTTGTGAGAATTGCAGCACCAAGAAAGAGACATGTGATTCCAACGAAATTTATTTACAATTTTGGGTTATGACAACGCAACATGGTTAGAATTACAGGACTGTACGTGCACTTTGACCTTGAGAATTCACAATGGTGGGAAGCCGCCAGATGCTACAGTAAAAGCCTCTAGACTTCGTGGCATGGAGAGGGAACTCACTGCCACGCGGTTCTTAGTCGCGTCCACGAAGCATCGAAAATGGTTCGAGGAATAGATCGAAAAAAGACGATAACGCTCTTCCCTCGCATTCGAAAAAACGTGGGTTCGAATCCCCGTCCGGCCATCCAGATTTGACTTTTCCAGGTTTCCCAAAATCACTCCAGGTGAATGCCGGGATGCTTCCTTTAAAAGGCCATGGCCGAATTCGTTCCAGTTTGCTACCCACATCATTTCCCGCCTCTAATGATCCCGATGAGGCGTAATGCCATAGCAAAATAAAAAGAAAAAAACGAACGAAGACAATTGCCGACCGACCATATCTCACACATGTTCACTGGGTGACGTGTCAGGTGAACGTGCCGGCGAGGGAAGCAGTAGTACCCGTCATTCATTCAAACAGGCCTCAGCACGTGTAGCCACGCATTGTTCCGTCTTTGTGGAGCTGCCTGCAGGAGGGGCAGTGCCCCGGTCTGAGGCAGAGGTTTCTCTTTGGATTTTCCACAGTATTGTGAGGACCAGTATCCGCTTATCGCTGTGTAAGACACTTTTCTGTCCACTGTTTCCACACACGCATGAGTAATATCAGTGCGTCCCGCGCGAGCCGCAATGTAAAACACGTTTCCCGGAGACCAATCTTTCTGACTCCCTTACATGGTGATATTGCGGCGTGCCCTTTGACGTCAACGAGGCACACGGGCACTTGTTTGCACGTTTCCACTTCGTTTGACGGCTCTGTACCGCCTGAGCGCGGTGTAACATTGACCTGTCCGTTCACACAAAAAATAGCGCTGCTGGGACTACGTGCACGCCACACCTCTGCAATCCTAATCACTTACTATGGCTTCACTGTACTACATATTCTTCCATTTTGGAGTTATTGCGGATTATTCAATCTGAGTGTTGCAATTTTCATAAACAGTAATGTATGTTACATGTAAAGTGTATCTCAGTATTTTCTAAGTACTGTTAAGTTAGTCGTTGTGTGACCAGGTAGAGAGTGTGTTACTAATGACCGGGTATTGTAACTTCAACTGACGTGAGAGCGTCGCTCAATCCTCCACTTGAGGAAAAAATAATGTGCTCTTTTCTGAGGAGCATTTAAATTTCAATCAAATAAATGTTTCGTCCAGGGAGACAAAATTACAAATGAAAAGGTAAGCCAGCAGTTGGTATACTGTATCACCGTACACACGCTGTAACCAGATACTGTGACAAGCGGAAGGTTCCTCATCAATCTCTATCCTCCTCTTCCCAAAAGTTTCCATCTCTTGAATCTCAATATTATCGATTACATATTACATACTTTTCAAGTCATTCTAGTTATCTAGATCTGCAACACACCATAAAACCTATTTTTGAACAGGTTTTTTTTTTTAATAATGGCTTTACGCCTCGTCGACATCGGTTCATTAGAGACGGGATGGGACTGGGGACAAGGAACGGGAAGGAATTCGGCCATGGCGTTTTGAAGGAAGCATTCCGGCATTCATCTGGAGTGATTTGGGGAAACCATGGAAAATCCAAATCTGGATGCCCGGACGGGGATTCGAACCGGCGTCCTTCTGAATTGCGAGGCCAGAGCGTTTAACCGCTCACCCACCACGCTCTGTTTTTTAAACAGGTATTAATTTCAAAAACACATGAATGTGGAACTCGTGAAGTAACATCTGAACACAATCGCAATAATCGAGTTGTCAATCTATGCATGCATCGCCTTACCTGTTTCTGTGTGTTCCTCTCCGTGTAGAATATGTTGTAAGTGAGGATATGAGATGAGACAATTTGATCGCCACGTGTCGTGGGAGTGAGATATGAGAGGCGATGTGGCGGCCTCTCTTCCAGGACTGAGTTGGGGCGAGTTGGGAACCGCTCGCTGTCCCGCGGGACATGTCAAGACAGTTCACAAAATACAAAGACGTTTGCCGAAGTACTCGTAGTCTCTGGAAGGAATAACTCTAATGGGAAAATATTCTACCATTACTTTCCATAACATATTCTAATTCAAGAAGTATGGGCATTTTTAATTTTTTTCTCTTATTTTGCACTTTTTTACTACAGCTCAAACATTTCAATATACCTACACTTTCCAACACTTTCTACACTTTCTCAGCCAAACATCGCATACGGTTACAATCCATTTCTTTGTAATTAATTTACTATCTACGAGTACCCTGACTTCTCCATTTTATACAGTTCATGATAGCCAACCATGCTGAAAACTCTTCTTCATGTGCCTTTCCATTATTTATTCTTCTTCGCAGGTCACCTTGTTCTCCTCTCGATACTTTTTGACAGTTGCCTTTGTTATATCTTAGATACATGTTCTCAGCAAATAAGCTGTCGCGAATTCATTACAACTAGAAGTGTATTTCGAAGAATGCAAAAATCTATCACTACAATTGTCAGATCTCAATTCTTATACGATGCGCAGATCTTGCTGATGAAAGTGGTCCCGCATGCAGCCTATCGACTGAAAGCGAACTGCTAATTGTACCAACATTAGAGACGGGTAACACCAGCATGCGACAAGCACCTGAGATTGTGCAGCTACAGGCTCACCAAGAAGGTCTTCTCACTTATCAAAAGCTATAACACAACAAGCATGTGGCTTAATGAGATACAAAAAAAAATTGGACTCCCCTGGGATTTTCGACACTGAAGTTGCAGACCACTCCAAATTTTTTAATATGGCTAACTCCTGATTCCTCCACCAAAAATTATTAAACCTCGGAAACGCATCTCACAGGAGAGAAATGAAAAATTATTAGCTGGACTTAAAAGGCATTGGGAACAATGGCGAGCATCAAGAAAGAAGTAGGCATAAGCGTTCCACAGTGGCCTTGAATCACTAATAATAGATAATTTCAATATTATTTATTGTTACAGTAAATTTTACGTTTTTACATTCAAAAGGCAATGTTATTAATATTTTCGGTACCTTATAAAAACATGTGGGTTATAAGCTACGTTTTTATTTGTCATTACTGACACTGATCAAATTTCTGCTCCGGTAGCAATTTTTTTTTTTTTTTTTTTTTGCCTCGTCTGCGGCTAAGGTCATTAGAGGCGGGATGGGACTGGAAACAAGGAACGGGAAGGGATTCGGCCATGGTATTTTGACGGAAGCATCTCTGCATTCGCCTGGAGTGATTTGGGAAAACCATGGGAAACCCAAATTTGGATGCCCGGACGGGGATTCGAACCCGCGCCCTCCCGAATGCGAGGCCAGAACGTTAACCGTTCACCCACGACTCTGGGTCTCCGGTAGCAATTTCCCTACACAGTTCTCACTCGTTTTATGTCAAAACATTTCATTGTTTGTGGTAAATTGTGCATTAGATACCTCGGTAAGTGATTCAAGTCCATGACTCCCTTAGTTAAAATGTAAACTTTCCCATTCCTCAGGAACAAATTATTGACGATATTCCTTTTTACCGTTCTAGAAGCTACTTTCGACTCTTCGTCCAGTTTTTATCTAGTCCTTACCTTAAACATATCCTGTATTGTCTTTAGACTATCTTCCAATGTTCAATATCACTTCAGTGATTGAGGATATTCTACTGTTATTTCCCATTAGAAATCTACGCATTTTCGCTATTTCCAACTACACCAGCAGGGGCGGATCCAGGGGGGGGGGGGCCAAGGGGGCTCAAGCCCCCCCAAAAGTATCTTGGTCCACCCCCGAACATTGTAGTTTTGAGACCTTTTTTTTTTTTAGCTCTACGGATTTGAGGCCCGAGGAGGCTATAAAAACTACCTTTTTCCGACTCAAGCCCCCCCCCCCCAAGCCAAAATCCACTGAAGGAAAGCCCTCTGAACCAAAATTCACCCAAGCCAAGCCCCCCCCCAAACCAAAGTCCGCTCAAGCCCCCCCCCCCCAAAACAAAATCCTGGATCCGCCCCTGTACACCAGGGTCTGAAGACCCTGATAGCGATACGTCTTCTTCCTCACCACATTTTCCCAAGACTTTAGGGTCGGCAGCCTTTCATGAGTTTTTCTCATTGTTGTTATCGTAAAATGTGGAACTTTGATTTTACATGCGAAACATATGTCAGGTATAAATTTGCAGTCGGCAAGTTTTTTGGAGGATTAGGAGAAGATACAGGTTAGTCAGTTTTTATGAAACTTGGGAAAAGGTAACTTAATGTTTCAATTAGCTGGTTCTCTTCCTTAGGGGCTTTCATGGTATGTTCAGATCCAACCCATCAGTTAATGAATATGATCAGTCTGACTCGTACTGTACCAATACCTCAATTGCGTTCACGAGTTAGAAGCCTGTGACGAGTTACTTTTCTTTTTCTTCAGGGACCATAGAAACAAAGAAACATCTGTTCGGTTGCAAAGCATTTTGTGTAAATTTCCAGTAGTAAGAACTACTGGAAATAATGCTAGCAATTCATACAGTAAAAAATATCAGCCAGGAGTTGTTAATGTTAGGTGGAGTGCAGTTGTTGAAGAAGTAATGTATGAGCTGGCTGGACTGGACAGGTAGTGGGGCGCGCTTGTTTGTGAGCGGCGGCCAGTGTCGTGTTTACAATATGTCAGCCTCCCCGCGGGAGGGTCGCCAGTTCATAACTCAGTGGGCGGCGGCGGCTGCTGAATTTTGCATGAGACCAGGGATCAGTGGGGCGGTGCGGCGACAAGGCGGTCAGCTGTCGCCTCGGAGACTACCTGCCGCTACTGTGTATCCCCCAGACTCACTCACTTCTCACTACATACCCATCATCATCAAGTCTCTTCTAGATCTTACATAAATACACGCACGTGTCCCTATATTTAACTCTGCAGCCATCGTTGTTTATGTATGATAGTATCCTCCAGTCTCCCATCGTGCACTACTGTGGTGATTGCACCAATGTCGGTAGCTATGGCTGCTTTGGAGATATGGTGGTTGAAAGTTGTCGACCCAGGTCATTTTCGTATTTCAACCAAAGTGCTCTAAAAAATCTGTGTCCATTCTTTAACTTCCCACGAAGTTTCTGCAAACCGAGCATGGTGGTGTAACGGATAGCGTTCTGGCCTCGCATTCGGGAGGACGGCGGTTCGAATCCCCGTCCGGGCATCCAGATTTGGATATTTCATGGTTTCCCAAATCACTCCAGGCAAATGCCGGGATGCTTCCTTAAAAAGGCCATGGCCGAATTCATTTCCATTCCTTGCCCCCATCCTTTCCCGTCTCTAAAGACCTCGCTGTTAAGAGACGTTAAGCAGTAAAAAAAAAAAAAAATAAACGTTTCAGCAAGGTACTTAGTGGATAGCAGGCTGATTGGACTTGGGGAGCCGTTCCGGGCGTAAATTCGAATTTACAGAGTGTATTAAAAAAATAATGGTAACTTAAATACTTTCAGCAGAGACAGGTGATGATGTTTAAAGAACAAAGCTGGATATTAAAATTAATTGAATTACTACTAAGTCTTCATAGTATATTTACTGAATTGGTGTAAACATGGCCAAAACTCGAAAAAATTCTAATACAGCTCACAATGTTTTTTTATTTTATTTTTATATGTTTTTTGTTTGGGATCGCTGGACGATCCACATGTGAGTTTTGATTGCTCGCATTTTTCCGCCCCTGATGTCAGCACTATTATTATGCAGGAGCTGAATTGTTAGAGTACTATCTATTTGGAACGTGCAGTTTGCCTTGTTCATGGTGACTACTAAGGTGACCAATCGTCCTCCTTTAGGGAGGATAGTCCTTCTTTTTTAGGTTCTGTCCTTCCTCAAAAAGTGTCCTCCTACCTGTCCTCCTTTTCGATATTTAAAAACTGGTGTGTTAATCTCTGTATTCAGACATTGCCGCGCCGAACTATTACGCGCCATATGACGGTACATTTTTTTTTCTCTAACTGCTTTTACGTCTCTCAACAGCGAGGTCTTTAAAGACTGGAAAGGATGGGGGTCAAGGATGGGGGCAGGGAATGGGAAGGAATTCGGCCATGGCGTTTTAAAGGAAGCATCCCGGCATTTGCCTGGAGTGATTTGGGAAACCATGGAAAACCCAAATCTGGATGCCCGGACGGGGATTCGAACCGCCCGAATGCGAGGTGAGAACGCTAACCGTTACACCGCCACGCTCGGTGTGACGGTACAGTTCGCAAAGATGCGATTATGAAAAGCATGCGCAGGGCATAGAAATTCACGTGTCTCACATTATTTCTTTCTCAGTGAATATTACACTCAGGTAAGTACAATTCAGGCTCTATTATTTCATTCATTCAATTTTATACAAACCTGTTTTCAACACAAGTGCAAAATATTTTAAATAAAGATTTTGTAAAATTTTATCGCTTTTGTTATTAAAGTTTTAGTTTTAATTATTAATTTTATTTATTCATAATGTGCTTGCATTGTTCGTGGAGATATATATTTTATTTTTAATTTCCTTGAGAAGTGGAAAAAATCAGGGAAAAGGAAACGCCATTTCAACGATTAATTGAAAAATGAATTTCCATTCCTCATATCAAAGAGAGACACCATAGTTTTCTGCAATATTTTGGACAAGTGAGAAATCAAGATTGAATGTTGATATCCTAGCTGCAGCACTTTTCGTTAAATTCAGTATGAAGGATATTTCTTTCTCCAGAATTTCCAATATATTTTTACAAAATGGTATAATTACTAAAAATATTAATTCAATGGAAAATTACTTGTTTAATTAAATAATTAAAATGGATGTAAGCATAATTAGTGTATTTTTGTTTGTATTAATAAAATGTTACATGTATTTACGTTCTACTTTTATCTTAAATTTTTTTTGTCCAACTTTTTTCCATCGTAAAAAAAAATTGGTCACCTTATAACTACATGTTTGTTTTCAAGATGAATAACCTATAAAGCGGTGGTTGAGAACAGTCCCGTTAATTTTTTATTAATTTATTTGATTTATTTTTTCTTAAATATTAGAGGCAGAGAGAACTATGGTCAAGGAATGTGGAGGAATTCCCTCATTGAATTTTGAAAAACCATCCCGACTTGTACGATCGGAACACGGAGCCTGGGATTTGAACCTGGGTCGTCAACAAGCATGGCTCCCTGCTAGGTTACAGCAACATCTAAAATATTTTAGGGCAGACTTCCAAGCGCTAAAAAGTAGTCTGATATGTGAATTGACAACGAAGATTCCAAATGGAAATTTCTTCTGATTTCAATTACTGCTTCTAGACTGTCGAGGCTAACCAGAGATTAAAGCCATTACTCCAAGGGTCTGAATGTTCGTTAAAAATCTCCCAACCAATCCTTCTTTCGCATCATCTCGTTGCCCCGTGCGCTGTGCTCATCATTTCACCCTCCTTTGATTCCGTCTTGATTGTTTTGATAAGCGGGCGGCGCAGGCCTTTAACCGATTTGAATTCCCTTTGATGATGGCGGTAGGAGGACCCGCCCCGGGATACGCGGGGAGGGAGGAAACAGCAGACAAGCGACCACACGAACCGCAAAGAACGCAGGCTGCTACCACTAACGCACTTATGTACGTCACTGTATGGCATACAGGTCCGGTTGGTAGGATTTCAAGGATTACGGCTCATGGCCACGTAACCTGAATTGATCTATTTGTTGAGTTTGATCTGTATTCGACGTCTTAAGGTCTATTTAAACCAAAAATTTGTACATAAATAGTAAAAAAAAATTAATTTTAAGGACAAAAATTCAGTTTTTAGTGCCAAAGGTGGAAAAGGTGCCAAAGGTGCATGATCAGATCTGGTTGAAACATGACTTGTATTTGACCCTATAGTTTCGCTCTACAAAATTTCAATTTTTTTTTTTTTTTTTTTTTTTTTTAAATCTGCTTAACGTCTTTCTAACAGCGAGGTCTTTAGAGACGTTAAAGGATGTGGGGCAAGGAATGAGAAGGAATTCGGCCATGGCCTTTGGATGGAAGCATCCCGGCATTTGCCTGGAGTGATTTGGGAAACCATGGAAAACCCAAATCTGGATGTCCGGACGGGGATTCGAACCGCCGTCCTCCCGAATTCGAGGCCAGAACGACAAAATTTCCAGTATTTCTGCTGAGTTTGAAGAGACTAATATTAAAGATGGATACAGGCGATCTTGATATACGTACGGATGTATTTGTGTTCATTATGGAAATCCAAAGTTTTTATAAGATCTTGAAGAATCTTTAAGGAAACTTTAAATCAAAGAGAAATATACTGTTTACATTGGGTTTACAAAAATCCAACCACTGTCACCGTTTACTCCTTTAAGCAAAACTACACATGAAACAAGTAAGCTTTTCCAAATATCTCGAAAACTGTAGGCAAATTGTTCAAAGTGGATGGTGATATTCTGAGAGCCCATACCTGTCGAAATCGACGTATTCCGATCGGACAATTGCTGACCGAGAAATTTGATCTTCAAATTTAAAAAGTTTTAAAATTCGTATGGTGACACAAAAATCTATAGTTTTTATCCGATATTGAAGGAACTTTGCGCATCTGTGCTTTAAAATAAGTGGAAAAGTAATGTTTACATTTACTTCACAGAACTGCTTCCACGTTACAGAGAACGTTTACGGGATGAAGCATCAGAAGTTTAACATCGATCCCCATGCCGGGTACTCTGTTTAAATAGGATAATAATTAGTATCAGGATGTGGTTAGAAGAAGATTATAAACCCATAGTCACCAATTACCAATCTTATTTGAATTCTTAACTAGTTTTTGATCTGCTCGCAGGAGGAAAGTGGGTGGAATGAAAACGGGAGTACTTATGGACAGGAAAGTAAACACACTGGTCTTTACAGATATTGACGTTCTAATAGACACAAGCGATGATGAAATGGAAGATGTGGTGGAGGTGCTGGGGAAGAAAACCAGGGAAACAGGAATGAAAATAAATACTGAGAAAATCGATTACCTTCCGATCAGCACATCTGATGAACTGCACTCAATTATAACATATACTTACCTACTTACTTCCTCTCCGTGGATAGACCAAAAGCCATTTCAGACCTTAATTTTCTAACCATCTCTTCATGGATGTGCCAACATCCTTTCTCTCTGTTGGGATAGTACTACCGGAGAAGCTTCTGAAATTAGTCATTACCCATCCTTAGAACGTGGCTCTTGCCATTCTTAAGCCTGAGTCACCTTAAAACTGTGACTCCTTAAAACTGGGACACTCCGGCTATGGCAAGGAAAACCCTGAAATAAAACCCTGGTCCTCCACGATGGGGGTTGTTGTAAGCTTCCCTCCTTACTGCTGCTTTTTGTCAGCTTCCACAAATGACTTAAGTGCTCTACTTCAAGCAGGAATATTTTTTGCTGTAGAAGTCGGCACCAAAGAAGAAAAAAACTCTGCAACTCAAATATACAAATAACACACGACAGGATAATATAATTAACCCGAAAAATTCACTCTTTTATTTTCCTTTTTTTCACAACATACAAATACACACACGGCTCATAAAACAACTTGCACTATTTTTATCTCAATACACGTCCGACAGCTAGAAATCAAGCATGTCTGCCATACCGTGCTTTATCTGTCTTACTATTCCTTGCGCAGTCCAAAGATTATTCACCTAGTCCACTTCTTCCAAAGATAGTCCTCACTCTCTGTTCTTACCTTTAGTGCTATTTATGTTATTCAGCAAAAAATAACTTCAACATAACTCTCTTTATACAAAATAAAACATGTCTTTTTTAAATATTATAAACACCAAAATTATAAATATAGTAAGGCGACCTTGTCACCTTACACATTCCCCCCGTCAACTCATCATCAAAATTACTCCCCAGAAATTTTGATGATCTTACATTATAATTGGTACAATCATTCTATATATAATTTCAAATCTTGCACATTCCTTAACCCTAACATTTTTCCAGACTTTGGTAGTTGCAGATAATATGCATGTAGATGTGGCCTCCCTACAATTTTATATGGTCCTTCGAATATATCAAAGAACTTTTTGATCTCCGCATTTATGTTGCTGGATCGTTCATGAGTTCTCACCAACACTAGTTCCCCTACTTCGAACTCAATCTTCCTAGAACGGCGGTCCTTCATCTTCACTTTTCCTCTTGTTGCGTCCTCTTCTTCTCTGTATGTCAATCCTTTGTCCTTCATCTTCACTTTTCCTCTTGTTGCTTCCTCTTCTTCCACCTTTCGGTAACTTAGCTCTTTGTTCTTCCTCATCAATTTGATTGCTTCACTTTCCTTGCCTCTTCCTGGTCCTTCCTTCCTTATTAGAAAGCTTTTCAGTTCTCTTTCTTCATCCTTGTCACTATCGACTACATAACTCTTTTTTAAATCTTCGTTAAAGTTTTCTCCCTCTTCCATACTATAATCTTCATTGAATTCTTCTTCGTCTCCATACTCTTCATCGTCTATCGTATCGTCTGTTTCCTCATCTTCCTCTTCTCTTCGCTCTTCCTAATTTTCATCCTCATTTCCCAAGATATTGATTCCATATTCTTCATCCCCTATCAATTCGTCAATACTCTTCTGGTCCTTGTTCGTCCAATAATCCATTTCTGCTAAACCAATCACCTCACTTCCTTCCATTGCCTCATTTTCAACCTTGTCGAATCGTTCACTTTCCACAATTTGTTCTAAACACCTCCACCATTTTAACGGACCTTTGTCTTCCACCGTTACTTCTTGCTCTTTTCCCACTTCTAACCGTTATTCGAGGTCTTCCTTATCTTCTTCTTCTACCGTTCCACTCCTAATTTTCCTTACAAGCTCTTCTTACTTGGTTTACCCATTCATCTACTTCATCAAGCATCAGTGTTTTATCCATTAATGGCTTCCTTTCTTCATTATTTCTGATTTGATTGTCGCTCTCTACTGACGTCTTCTGATTGCTCTCCTCTCTCTATTCTTTGGAAATGTTTTGCAACATCTTCTAGAACGGTCTTCCTATGTTTTACTGCTTCTTCTTTGTTTACTCTCATGAACATACATCTATATTCTTTAAAATTTCTTGGTCCTCTTCTTTCATAGGCCTGGGAACGGACCTCTTCACAAGCCCTTCCTAATTTCCCTGGTTGCATTTTTCGTCACTCTGCTTTCCGCTTTCTACTCGCTCCATCCCTCTACTTCCATTGTTGAAAGCTTTCCATTCTCTAGCGTTTCGATCGCTCCATTGTTTATATTGTGTAGGCTTTCCTTTCCATTCTTGTGCCGGTCTCGCTTCTCTATCATCTCTCTTTCCATCCTTTTCCCGATTGCTCTTTTCCACCATACGAACTTCCGGTAAAATTTTGATCTCTCACACTCCTATCCTCCCATTTGTCTATCTTGTCCACTCCTTCTAAAAATTCTTGGAGATTATTCCATCGCGTAAGCAACATCCTTTCCTGCACCCAACGCGGCATCTTTCTCTCCAAAATTTCTATTTTCTCGTCTTCTTCTATTGGGTTTGACAAGTATTTCAGTCCTTTCATCAATTTTTCGCAATATTCGCGAAGGCTACCAAATTGCCTTTTGTATGGACAGCTGTTCCTAAGTTCTTGTTTCACACGTCTCTGCCTTTCCTCCGACCAGTACCTCTTCAAAAAACTTCGCAGAAATTCTCCGTAGCTAATACTGCTCTCGGCTACTCCACACGACCATTCCTATGCTTCGTCTTTCATCATCATCTTTATATATCTAATTTTTTCCTCATCACTCCAGTGTTTCGGTAGTTCGTTTCTGTAAATCTCTACAAAAATGTGCGGATGAATTTCGCCCCCTGGAACAAAACTCACTTCAGGTAGTTTTATTTGACCGGACGGTACTAAATTGTTGCCGGCACAGCATTCGATTTTGTTTTGTACCACGTCAACTCGCTGATTCACCTCTATCCATTGTTGTTCAACTGTCTTTTTGCAACACATGACCTCACCTTGAACTTGCCAAAATTCCTGTTTAATCCCTGAAAATTCATTCTTCAACTTATTTTGCTCATCGCATACCAGCCTCATTGCCTCTTCACGATTCTCTTCTTCCTTAACAATGCGCTCCTCCACATTGTCTAGCTTAATATAGATATTTTCCTTTTCATTTTTCCATTGATTAAATTCTTGTTCCATTCTTTGTCGGTTTTGTGTAGTTAATTCTTGCATTTTCTCCATCTGTCGTAGTGTTAACTTTTCAAACTTCTGTTGATTTTGTTGTAATTCTCGTCTTAATCTTGTTGGTTCTTTAGCAGGGTTTGTTTTAATTATTGCATATTCATTATCTGCTGTTGAATTGATTCTTCAGATCTCTGTTGGCTCTGTAATATCTTTGCTAGTATCATTTCCAAAGAATAATCTTCTTCTCGGTCAAATTTCTTTTGAGTTACGCTAGCTGGAGATAACTCATGAACTTTTTGAATACTAACATCACACACTGACTGATCTGAATACGCGCAACCCGAATCCAAACTGTTATTTAAATTTCCAGTCCCATTAAATGAACTCTCGGAATCTACCACTAAATTTTTGTTTTCCATTTTACACACAAAATTTCACACAAGGATAAATCCTCACACCAATAATTTCAACCCCATAGAAATTTTACGAGAGTAAATACAGACTGGAGACAAGAAAGTCTTCAACGAGGTGACAATGAATTTTACAACGCAGTAGTTCGACTCAGAATTAGAGACACAAAAAACTTCCATCAACATACATATTATCTTTACAAAAATTATTTTCACAAAACACATTCAAAATATCAGTTTTTAACTACAGCAAATTTACTTCCACAATTTGTCAAAGATACTATTCTTGCTCGTTAACTTCTCGTGCATGCATTATACATTGAGATGAATTTCTTTTCCGGCATTTTAACTGTTATATTCCTGCTTGTTATTTTACTAATATACAGTATTATTCACTCTACTGCAATTTACTTTTACTATTACTTTTATTTAAAGCAAGTTCCTTTCGGCAAACAGTCACAGATAATATCTAGTTCGTTAATACTTAACCAAAACGTTCATTACCATATCTTGAAGTTTACTCTTACTATTTTCAGTAATTTACGCGGCTATGAGTCTCTTCAAATTTTTAAACAATTACCATATCTCTTCAAATAGCTTCTCAGATTTACATCTGCATTTATTTATTGTCCACTTCACGTTATTAATATGTATTTTCTGTCTTACCTTTCTTCTTTCTCTTCTCCGAAGATTTGCCAGGCTCTTTCTTTACCGAACTAAAGTTTTTAGTTCTGCGTCCTTTCACGGTCAGCCACTTGTAAGCTTCCCTCCTTTCTGCTGCTTTTTGTCAGCTTCCACAAATGACTTAAGTGCTCTACTTCAAGCAGAAAATTTTTTGCTGTAGAAGTCGGCACCAAAGAAGAAAAAACTCTGCAACTCAAATATACAAATAACACACGACAGGATAATATAATTAACTCGAAAAAATTCACTCTTTTATTTTCCTTTTTTTCACAACATACAAATACACACACGGCTCATAAAACAACTTGCACTATTTTTATCTCAATACACGTCCGACAGCTAGAAATCAAGCATGTCTGCCTTACCGTGCTTTATCTGTCTTACTATTCCTTGCGCAGTCCAAAGATTATTCACCTAGTCCACTTCTTCCAAAGATAGTCCTCACTCTCTGTTCTTACCTTTAGTGCTATTTATGTTATTCAGCAAAAAATAACTTCAACATAACTCTCTTTATACAAAAATAAAACATGTCTTTTTTAAATATTATAAACACCAAAATTATAAATATAGTAAGGCGACCTTGTCACCTTACATTGTTCGCAGAGCTGGTAAGTCTTCCACGGAAAACATATATTACTCATGAACCTCGGACTAATTCTAACAGACGTAAAATATATTTTGAAGTAAAAATATTTTCATAAAACCAAGACGACTAATTCAATTCCGTTTCAGCAACATCTATCCTAACGACATATATCAGATTTTGTTTACAGGTAATCTGTCTCAAAAACCGATAAATTTCAGTAGAATATCAACGTGGCAACAGAAATTGAGATAAAAAAAAAAGAAAAAACTAGGGTAGGGTGGTCAAAATAAATCAAATTTTGATTTTTTTCCGGGGAACCCTCCTAAATTTTGCCAAATGACTAAAAAATGAGATTGGCAAAGTTTCAGCTCAATTGGATAATGTTAACTCGTGCCCGATCGAGGTTGAAATCTTAAACAATAAAATGAGATTTTTCCTTAAAAATTTGCAGTTTTTCCTTCATAAAGTGAAAACCATTTCTCATAGAAACTTGATTTTTGTCTCATTTCATAGAAAATGTTGTTGCTTCGAATTTTACTCTCATCCATTTTTTTAAAAGACATTCAATAGTTTTCAATTTCAGGCCGTTATTCATATCCTCAAAATTCATGAAAATGAATAAAAAACACTGTAACATTCCGCTTTCCAAATGTCCCTTGTTTTAATTTTAATTTTCTACATCTACTTAAAAGCGATTCCGAAAGTAAATGATGAAATTCCAAACTGAAAATTAAGGAATTATGAGAAAAAAGAACAAAGAGAACAAATAATGTGGGACCTATTGCTGTTCTCACATTTATATCATCTCCAGTATCTTCTTTTTCTTCTTAAGATAACATTAATTATATAGTCATACTTATTTTGATTTTTTTTTCAAAAGTATCATCAAAAAATGAAAATGCAACTTGCTCTTTGTTGAGATACCAAAGATGTTTTATCATTTTAGAGAGTGTCTTGTTTGAACCTCTTGATCGGTTTTTCTGTGGTCATTAAATTATTTTAATAATAGTAGGTTTTAGTTGGGAGCCAAAGTTTATTTGGAGGCGTTGAACAAGTTTTTGTATAAATAATGATTATAATTAAACAAATGTCTGTAGTACTTTTTTCTCTAACTGTATTAATGAAAATTGATTCTTAAAAACATATATTTTCGGAGAATTAATGGTCCTTGCCATCCATCTGGCATGATGAATACCACTATCTACTCTAAAAGAAAAAAAAAAAGAAAAAAAATCTTTTGCATGAAGACGTCCTAAAAAATTAAACAAAGTTGTATAATTATTTTATAATCATCCCTTTGCTGTTGATTTTTCAACTGCTTGATACGAAAACTTGAATTAACTGTTATATACGTAAAATTTTTACCTTCTATATCAGTTTCGTAATTTGTCTTGTCAAGCTTACACCATGCAGTCCAGTCTGAATCATTTTTTTAAAAAAAATTGGCTGGGCACCAATGATTGTGGCTATCTTACAATCAAAAACTGCTTGTAGAATAATTTCTAAAATTTGGTGGTGACATGGTAAATACAGAAGATTTTGCTCTAATAATTGCTGTAGCAAAACACAAGCTCCCTAAGGCGACTTGCAATGGTGTCAAAACACATTGCCTGGATTCCTCCAACTGGCCCTCCACTATTCAATTGCTGAAAATACAGCTTCTACCCGAGTAATTTCCCCACTATTTTCAAGCCGAGGAATTCCTATCATCTGTTCTTCATTCCCACAACTGATACAAACAAAACGAGGCTTTCAGTAGTTCGTTTTGAATGCAAACCGATGAGACACTTTTTTTATGAGGACCTCGCTTTCGGTGGGACGCCAGTTCGAATCCCCGTTCGGGCATTTCAAAATAAAAATAAAAAACTTTTTGAGGAATAGAACTAGAAACCTATAAATAAAGCTGCAAAACTTGTTCATTTTTATTACTTTTATTGCTATTAATAAAAAAAAGCAAAAAATGGTTTAGAGTAACTAAATTGATTCTGTTGTAATTTTTTACCTTCCACGCCATTGTAGAGTATGTGAATTACGACCCGACCTGAAAAATGCTAAACAACTTTTATCGAAAACTAATGATTGTGAAAGTTAAAGACAACAACATTTTCTATTTAATGAGACAAAAATCAAGTTTATAGGACAAATGGTTTTCACTTTATGAAGGATAAAGGGCGAATTATCAGCAAAAAACCTCGATGAGTCACGGGTTACCATTATCCATTTGAACTGAAACTTTTCCAATCTCATTTTCTAAACTATTATCAACTTTTAGGAGGTTCCCCTCAAAAGAAAAGAAAAAATTTCCCCATATATACCTTGTGACCACCATATTGCGTGTCAACTAGGAATGTAACGAAGGTCCGCATCCGCAAGTTCGGAACTTTCACGTGAAATCCTACATCCACTTCCGCATCCACAATATTTATTGCGGATGTATAGCGGATGTTTTGTTTACATTGCAATGTATATTATTCTTTTCTCTTTATACGAGATTCTGCCCATCCTCGCTTAGTAAACAACAAGGTGGTTCTTTCTTTCTGACGATCTTGCAATAAAAATAACAATTAACTGAACGGTGTTATTACCTGAGCAACGAATTTACAAGTTTGAACTTTCATGTAAAGTAAAGCGGCCTATTCACGGTCCAACCTACAGATCATCCGTGTAGAACTACCATAGGATGCGCTCACCCATTCACGCTGCTAGAAGGAGTCCAACAAAATGTTCCAAGCAGTCCTTTCCACCCGTACTTTGTCGCGGCACACCATGCGGCCTTATCGCGCACTCGCAGGATGTTTCCTCCAATCATGATCTAACACCATTTCTTGTTGGACAGCAAGGACTCGTGTTGATTGTGTGGGAGTCTAATAACACCCATCACGTCCTGAATGTAGTCCTCTAACCCCTTTCACGGCCCATCATCTTTATCGAAAATCTTGTCAACGTAGGTCCTACAAGTAGTACTGTGAATGGGCCGCTAGAGCGGTGGAAAGGCGGGTGGCGGGCACGGAGATGTCCAATGGCGTGGCCCTGTGCTTGACGCAAAGTTCATTTGATAAATATTGTTTTTAGACCGCGTGTGTAGTTATGTAAATAATTTATTTCACTTGTGAAATCATATCAAGTTTTTTGTTGTCAATGGATGAGGCATAAAATAAAACAATGTGGCAGTAATATATGGTGAAAAAATGTGTAATTTAGAATAAAAATATACTTATTTTAATTTTAATTTTGTTTCTCATAAAATATTAAAAGCTAAATAATTATAAATTTATTTTTCCATTTCCTTATCAGCTTCCGCAAAACATCCGCATCCTTGGATGTCAAGCATTGAACATGCGCATCAGCATCCGCACAGATGACTTCCGTTACAACCCTAGTGTCTACAGCCGGCTGACTCACGACGCATGCGCACTAGTGGCGAGTTCACACCTCATTTCAGGCTCCCGTCATAGAAGTTCTTACCTCACCATCACCATCGTTTTGGAGAGTTGTTAGCCGCACCCAATATTTCCTCCAGCACTGCTTACTACTGTATCATCAACTTGTAACATCACCGAAGCATGATCGATTAGGACGACATGTATATTTTTTCTGAATTAGCGTACATCCTTCAACCCAGTCAAGTGATCACTGAGATTGAGAATTATAGAGTTCCTGTTTTGCAGCAGGAGAACATACAGCTAGCAATCGATTATTTCCCTGTGCTTATAACTTAAAATGCATATTTTAGTTTGCTTAGTTATCTATTATTTTAACTGGAATCACAGAATAAATATATGTATTCGTTTAACAAAAAAAAAATGTAATGGACGCGTACGTGTTTGAGAGCAATCTTGACAGCTGCCTCAGAAAGATTTTTTAGTCCGAGGCACGGCTCCTCCTACAGGCAGCTCGACGTGACCATATGCCCGGCCACGAGTGCCTTCTTCTGAGAACGACGGGTAGGACTGCTTCCCTGGCCTGCACGTTCGCCTCACACGTCGCTCAACGAACATGTGTCGGATTTGGTCGGTGGGAGGCTTGTTCGTTCTAGTCCTCCTGTAACTCCTGCACTGCCGATTCTCGATGGAAGCGCCAGCAAACCAAGTGGCAGTGTGTTCCCCAGCAGCATATTCAAGCTGTCTTTATTCTCTGATTGCTTTACGTGGTACTGAAGTGTTTGTACGGTACTATAATTCTTATCATTTCTGTACTGTGGTATCCCTAATCTGTGAAGTGAATTTTATTTAGTCACATTTCTGCTTGGTGGTGTTACAATTTTTAGAAACAGTAGTGTATCTATCTCACTCTCCAGTTCACAATTATCAACCATACGAACACTTTCATAAATTTTAAATTTATACCAGCAGTTAATACATTTACTGCAAATTTATAGTATCGCACTTTGCTTTTAGAGACACTTTTTGTGTCTTCAACAAAGTTTTCCAAGCCACAGCAACAATAATCAGTCACCAGAGATACTCCTCTTCTATTTCACAACTACAGACCGTTTACAACACTGTGTCGGTTCACTATACAAGATATTATTATTTGTCAGAATCCGAAAAAACTATTTAATTGCTTTTGAAATATCAGTTAATGGATCTTCAGTTGTAACCCTTCAACCACCACCTTCCCTAACCAATTGCCCAATTCGGGGATAGTGAAAAATTCTTCCATAGCCAGATTTGGAACTAGTGAACTTGTATCAAGTGCCTCTAGCAGTCATATTGCCTGAGAGTCTTCTACCATGAAACGGATGTAACTGGGTTTTTTTATAATATGCCAATTTTCAGTAGAAGTTTGTCATACAGAAAGTCTAATGACAACGTCGAGGGATTCAAGCAAACTTCTGGTGGGCTGTCCACTTTGATCAGGCCTCAGGGTAGACTCCAGTACGTTGCAAAGTGGTCAGTGGTCTGAGTATACCCGCAGTCACACAGCGTGAGCTGTTGTGCTACAAATTCGATGTCCTTTGGGAAACCTGTGAAGCTTGGACCATAGTCAACCAGGCTACTCCAACCACTGATCGCAGACGGAGACTCTTCCTTGTCCGTCACCGCGTGCACTTCCTTCACGCCAGCCGCTGATGCAGCCCCGGAAACCCCGGCATCTCCCGACGACATGGACGTTGCGGACCCTCTCGAGGAAGAGGTGCCCGCATCTCCCATCGAGATCATCACTGGAGAGAAGATCCGTGTGCTCGGCCTGCTGCAGCGAGGTGCAGCTCGGACGATGTTCGCATGGCCAGTTCCAAATGAAATCTACGTCATCGCCAATAACCTGACTGATTGGAAGACAGCTGTCACCAAACTGGAAGAGGAAAATATACGTTTCCATCTTCATCAATCAATTGAAGACATACGACTTTCGGCTCCTGCCAGCAACGCAAATATTGCAGTGGACAGCAAGCCAACAAAGTCTACTTCCACCCAGACCAAACCAGCATCGGTGACGAAGCCGAGGAAGTCTGAGGCTATCCAATGCTTCAACTGCCAAAGCTTCAGCCATTATACGAGGCAGTGCACGCAGAAGCAAAGGTGCGTAAGGTGCGGAGAAGATCATCTGCCAGCATTATGCCCAAGGCCGAAGGAGGATCCTATCTGCTGCAACTGTGGGGGGCACCACGCAGCCTGCCATTGAGGATATCCCAGCAGGAAACGACGGTTGCAGAAGAAACAAGTAAGACCTCGTGCCGAGTCGGCGCCTGACACGCAGGGGGACTCAGCCGCTGAAAAGGGCCCGACGTCGCAAGCTGCCAGAACAGTTTGTCGTCAGACCAACAAGTACGCTGCAACGCCCAGCGATGAGGATCGGTCAAGACACCGCGCCTTACCTCGTCCCGCTTTGATACCGCTACCCCCCGTGGCCGAACACCTGGCCTGCACAGATGCTGTGATCATATTGCAGCAGATGTGCCGTGCGAACCGAAACTGAACACCATCATCGAGATGACTGCGCAACTCATCGCCAGTATGACTCAATGGACAACGAGTATGGCTGCCACACAGCAGCCGCTCACAGTATGATTCAAGAAAAAGGCCAAACGTGAAGCAAGACCTACAGTGAAGCAATGCCACATCTTACGAAGTTGAAGTAAATGTCGAAAGACAAAGGCTTCGCAGTACACTGCCTGCAGAAGACACAGGCAGAGAATGGCTCTATGGATGGACCACTGATCGCAGGTCGTCATTAAGTTGACAATTGTGCAGGCTCTTGGCTTCCCACTCCTTCGTCCACTCCACTTACAGATCAAAATTGTTGCTCCTGGGCTGCTTCTATACAGGCTGGTCTCCTTGATTATTGATACGTAAGCGGGAAATCGTCAAGGTTAGATTGGAGAAGAATCATGGTGCTGTTCTCGACTGTGTCCCTCTCGCGAAGCAGTATCGATTTCCTGCGCAGATGGCGGTGGACCACACGCGGTGGATCTCTCGGGGACCATGCTGTGAGTGGAGGGATTTTGCGCCGTAAACACACCTCAACTTAATGGCCTCTCCTCTTTCCCGCGCGCGCTAGTATCGGACTTAGTAATGCGCGAGCACAGATTATATATTTGACGGCGCGGCTCGGATTAAGCAATTACGGCGTTGCAGGCGGCGCATTAAGGCGGCAGCACTCGCGTTTACGACTCTGCTTACGAGCGGCAGAGCCTGTAATCTGGATGCTGCACAGCACAGATAAACTGCAGCCCGACAAAGTGCTCGCCGCAGCAAGGGACGCCTCCAAACAATCTCTACATTAGCGATGTAACGGAGCTCCGCATCCGCAAGTGCGGAAATTCCGCATGAAATTCTACCTGCACATCCGCAACTTTTAATGCGGAAGTGTAGCGGATGTTTTGTTTACATTGCAACATATATATATCTTATTCTTTTCTCTTTGTACGAGAATCGTCCTATCGTTTCTTAGCTAGTAAAAACGTTGTTGTTTTCTTTCTTACGATACTGTAATAAAGGTAACAATAAACTGTACAGTGCTATTACCTAAGTACGAATTTACGAGTTTGAACTTGGATATAAAGTAAAGCGGCCTATTAGCGGTCCAACTTGTAGGACTTCCGTGTAGAACTACCGTAGGATGCGCCCACCCATTCACGCTACTAGAAGGGGTCCAAGAAGTCCTTTCCTCTCGTACTTTCTCGCGTCGCACGAGTGTGCTTGTCGCATACTCGTAGGGTGTTTCCTGGAATTAGGATCAAATGTCATTACTTGTTGGAGGGGCAGAGGCCCGTTTTGGTTGTTTCGGAGCCCTACCACGTCCAATACGTCCCACATGCACCCCTTTCATGGTCCAACAAGAGTCCTACATCATAGGTCCTACAAACTGGACTGTTAATGGGTCGCTAGAGTGGTGGAAAGGCGGCTGCACGCTTTAATTAATCGAGCCGCGAGCTCCGCAAAGTTCATATGACAGAAGATTGTTTTGTTGACGCGTGCGTAGTTATGTAAATAATTTGATTAACTTGTTAAATCATCCAACGTTTTTTGGTGTTGAAAGAAGAGGCATAAAATAATATGACAGTATTAAGGGGAAATAGACTTTGCTTATACAAAATGTAGAATTTGTGATAAAAATATAATTATTTAAAAGACAACAAATCTTCTAGGGTTTGCAGCCGGATTTTGTTATAAAGCGACAAGCTTTCGGCTTCTAGCTCAGTAGCCATCTTCAGGTCGATTATGTATCGGCGATCTTGCCTTGATGGATACCAGGCGTTTACTGGTGTCGCTTAGCAACCTCAAGACGCTCGCAGTTCCGCTTCACTGTGATTGGTCGAGGCGGCGGCCACCCATCCAAGTGATCACCACGCTGACCGTTGCTTAACTGCCGGAGCTTAGCTGTGGCGGTCACCCATCCAAGTTCTCACCACGCTCAGCGTTGCTTAACTGCCGGAATCTAGCCGAAAGCTTGTCGCTTTATAATAAAATCCGGCTGCAAACCCTAGAAGATTTGTTGTAATTTATTCGCCGGGAAAGCCTGCATTCGCATATACTTATTTAAAGTTTATTTTCGACAAAAAATTAAATTTTAAATAATTATGAATTTATTTTCCACATCCGCATCCGCTTCCGTAAAAAAACACGCATCCGCATCTGCATTCGCATCCGCTAAGATGATCTCCGTTACAGCCCTACTCTACATCGCGCGTGGCAAGGGGCACTAATTTCTACTCTCGTGCACTCCATTCCCAAAAGGCACGAGAGAAGAAAGAATTCATGCAAGCATCAATACGGTACCCAATTTCTCTTATCTTATCTCTCCTGTCAGTGTGACACAAATACCGAGTATGATGGGTGAATAGTAACGCTGTGGCCTCGCAATATGGAGGACGCAGTTTCGAATCCCCGTCTAGGCATCCAGATTTGGGTTTTCCGTGGTTTCCACTACAGGCGATTGCCGGTATGCTTCCTTCAAATGGCCATCGCCGAATTCCGTCTCAATCCTCGCCCCGAGTATTCTCCCGCCTCTAATTACATCTACGTCAACGAGGCGTAAAGCAGAAGCAAAAACAAAAAAGAGGGATTGAAATAGGAAGAATAGACGAAGCATTTTATAGCACTCGTAAATGAAAGTGGACGTTTGTATGTTTGAGAATAAATTCAGACGAAGACCACATCTATCTGTTAGACAATACGAGCCTGACCTACGTACCAATTCTGTGACGCTACGGGCAACAGCAAGCAATCACGAATCGAGCGACTCTCCTCTGTACTTTCTCTATACTGTCAATCAATTCCCTTGCGATGCGAATCCCTAATGGCATAACAGTAACCCAAAAGGAAACGCGCGAGTTTATTCGATCAGAAAAGCAATACTGAAGACGCGAATCAGTGGTTTAGGATAATCGTAGTTCTATCGAAAAATAGTTAAGCGATGTAAAATAGAGTACAAGGTATTGTTGAATACATGTTGCATCTTGATGATGGTAAAGGTGGACATTAAATGATAAACTTGTAAATGACCCCTCTTATGTAGGAAGTGCTTTCAATAACTACTTCTTAACAGTTACTGAAAAAATAAAAGGAAAATATAATGGGAATATGGATGATATAGCAATACTGAAATCCTTGTCACCAAAAACAGCACCTATGTCTCTATTTCCCACCAGTCAAAATGAAATTGAAAAAATTATTAAATCCCTCAAAAATAAAAAGTCATTTGGTTATGATGAGGTTTCAACCCATGTAGTGAAACAATGTAACACCAGCATTAGTAGAGTTATTAGTCATATTTGTAATAGTTCTTTTGAAGAAGGTATCTTCCCTGACTCACTCAAGAAGTCAATAATCAAACCGCTTTATAAAAAGGGTGATACCTCAAAAATTGAGAATTGCAGACCCATTTCACTTCTACCAGCATTTTAAAAATTCTTTGAAAAAGCAATGTACAGAAGAGTGTATGCACATCTACAAAAGAATGACCTACTCAGTAAAGTACAGTTTGGTTTTAGACAAGGCGTTTCAACAGATTCAGCAATTTCTGCTTTTGTAAACAACATACTGGAATCAATGCATAAAAAATTAAATGCCCTAGGTATATTCTGTGATCTTGCTAAGGCTTTTGACTGTGTTGATCATGAGATTCTACTTGGTAAATTAGACCACTATGTAGTTAGTGGTAAGCCAGGACTTTCGATTAAATCTTACCTGGAAAATAGAAAGCAATGTGTATCACTGAAAGATGCTAATACAGGAAATGTTATAAACTCAGAATGGGGTATAGTTAAATGTGGTGTGCCTCAGGGCTCAATTCTTGGCCCTCTGCTGTTCTTAATCTATATAAATGATCTCCCACATATACTAGGTGATAATGAACACATGGTGCTCTTTGCAGATGATACCAGCATATCGTTGAAAGACCCATCAGCACAAAACCTCGAAATCACAGCAAATGATGCTATAAAGAAAATTAACAGGTGGTTTAATGCCAAGAAACTAATACTTAATGTAGAAAAGACACAGTTACTTCAGTTTGTTACAAAAAATAAAACAAAGGACAGCTATAATGTGATATCAGAAGGAAAAGCAATCAATGAAAGTAATTTCACAAAATTCCTGCGTGTATGTATAGATAACTAATTGAACTCGAAACAGCATATTCAACAACTTCTTAAAAAACTGAATTCTGCAACATTTTCACTTAGGGTAATATCTAGAATAGCTAATATAGAAACCAGAAAGTTAGTATATTTTGCATATTTTCATTCCCTGCTCACTTATGGCATCTCATTCTGGGGAAACTCGTCACAAGCCCAGAGGGTATTTAAATTGCAAAAACGTGCTATAAGAACTATTTGTGGAGCAAGCCCACAGACGTCGTGCAGAAATCTGTTTAAAAACCTGGGTGTACTAACAATGCCAGCACAGTATCTATACTCCGTACGATCATTTGTAGTGGAAAATCCTGAACACTTCAATCTTAATGCTCACATACATAGCCATAATACTAGGAATAAATATAATATTCACAAGGATTACAAATCACTGTCAATTTTACAGAAAGGGTTAACATTTACTGGAGCTTCCTTATTCAATGTCTTACCAACAGAAATTAAATGTTATCTACAAAAACCCAACTACTTTAAGTCCAAACTGAAAGAGTTTCTGCTTCAGAATTCATTTTACTCTGTGAAAGAATTTTCTTCTTGGAATTTGGTAACTAAGAATGACTGATAAAATAGTATATATGATGTATGGAAGGGGAAGGTGACAAAGTTGTCCACAATTACTAAAATGATATATGGTTTTTCTTTCTGTTAAAACTTTTGACAAATGAAGTAATTACACTGTTTACAAAATTTCATTAATATATAGTGACTAACATGGGATAGCATGCACTTAAAAACTGTTGTAAAAAATTATGATACTAACAGGTTTTTAAGTAATTGACTGCTTATGAGTTGTGGTAACTGGTTGGTAAGAAAATAACTGGTTGTTAGATGCTGGTAACAAGTTTATACACTGTTCCACATAATAAGTATTAACTAACTCGGGATTGTATTTGTAGATTACAGGAAATATTGTTTATACTAATGGGTCGTAACTAACTTCTTGTCAATATATAATATTATCAATTATATAGTAATATTGACATTACTAATAAGTGTATGTACTGTTCCACATCCCCGAGATTATTCTCACATGGGATCAAAGTGAACATATCTATCTATCTATCTATTATTTCTATAAAGAAATGTGACCTGAAACTGGGACTGGTAAAAGCTGACAGTGCGAAAGGTTGAATACTGTTAGATAATACAAGCTACGGACATCACAACTGGAGGTTACGTGACACAATTATAAAAGTGGTAAGGCATTAGAATGGTGGAAGTGTTCTGATTTAGAGGCGAAGAAACAAGAAGAACGCAAGGATAATGAGTGTATAAATGATAGTATAGAGAAAGATAATAAGGGAAGATTTGCAATTGAGGGCCATGTGATGAATTAATATCGGAAAACGAAAGGAAGGATGAAGTAGAGAGTAAGAGGAAAGTCAATAATATTTCAAGAACGTAGATTATCAGACAGTACCGAGAAGGAAGAATGTAGTCGAATAATATCTGTAGAGCCAGATTATGTTGAAGATGAGGGGAGTAATGTGAACGTGTTACCTGTGAACAAGGGCTCACATCAAGACATCTTAGAAGAAAGAACACGAGCGTCGGAAGTTCTAAAACAACAGGAAGATAATTATATCATCGATCAATCAGGAGAGAAAAATAAGAATGAAAGAAGGAACAATTGAAAGAGGCAGGATGAAGAAACAAATTATAGAAGACAAGATTGGTGGTAAAGAAGTCTTACCGTATAGAACACCTGGACGCAAGAGAATAGGAGAAAGAGCAAACCTATATGGGCTAGAGGGAAGAACTAAATCCAAAGAGTCAGCTGCAATACTATATCGGGATGATATCGGGTGTTTCAAAAATGACCGGTATATTTGAAAAATCAACAAAACTAAACGGGCAGCGATAGAAATACACGGTTCGTTGCAGTATGCTTGGGACAACAGTAAATTTTCAGGCAGACAAACTTTCGAAATTAGTTACAATTTTCAACAACAGATGGCGCTGCAGGCGATTTGAAAGATATAGAAGTAAATGCAGTCTGTGAGTTCGCCATTCTGTAAGTCGTCTTTCTGCTGTAAGCGTGTGCTGTTCACAGATTGCAAGTTTGCTGTGAAAAAAAATGATTTATTTCTTGGAACTTTAGATTTTTCCAGACTGCAGTGCCATCTGTTGTTGAAAATTGTAACTAATTTCGAAAGTTTATCTGACTGAAAATTTACTGTTGTCCCAAGCAAATTGCAACAAAAGGTGTATTTCTATCGCTGCCCTTTTAGTTTTTATTGATTCTTCACATATACCGGTCATTTTTTAAACACCCGGTAAATGCTGTTGTGATATTACAACTGAAAAGAATAGGGGAGCGGATGGAGTGCAAAGAAAAGAACAAGTAAATTTAAGAACCTGGAAATGTGTTTAAAAACATATTGTGAAGTGGAGTGGAACCTTCCGGAAAATGATATATCCCGTTCTAACTGATGAAACTCATCGTCGGACTTTGGAGTGACATGACAAAAATTAAAAGATTGACTTTGGAATTGGACACAAAAAGAATTGAAGAGATGTAAAATTAATTTTCAATGGCAGGTAGCGGCTGTGGTCGGTGGGAGATAAGAATAATGTACCATGGTTTGATGAAAATGAAAGCTAGAATTAGGTTGAACTGATGTACAAGAATGTTATTATTAGAGACAACATTACATGCAATCGCATGTTTCATATGCATTTGCATATTAAACCTACATTCATTGGTTATTGCATATTTAGTCTAAAACTTAGTGATGGTGCATATTTTCGATATATTTACAATATTTTCCGGTAGTGTACCTTGTTAATAGATAAAATCTTACGTTGTAGTCGGAAAAACCTACTAGCAGCACAGCTCTTAGTCTACGACGACTCGTTGAAGAACTACGATCACGTTTGGGAATGTAAGTAAACTGATTCCATCAACAAAGAAAGCGTTTCTTAAGGAAGGTTCTCGTAAATAATGCCTATAAACAAAATTGCCAAATGTGCCTTTACCTCCGGAACCAGTAGTAACTCGATGGGCGATGTGGGTTGAAGCTGTACTGTTTTACAGTGAACATTCCGAGGCCATTAAAGGTGTAGTAAAGGACTTTGATATTGGAGAGGCTATGACAGTGTGTCAGTACAGGGAAGCATTTAACAATTCTAGTATTAAAATCATAGCTGTGATTAACATTCGTTTTTCTACATACCTGCAAGTATTAAAAACCTTCAAACTCAAGGTTCGACGTGTACTGAATATATTCAGTTAATGAATAAAATTCGCATTGCCAGAGGTATTCCTGTGTAAACTAAAAGTTTAAAAATATTTTGAACAATAACCAAGGTTTTGAACGTTGTGTCAAATTGATAGTTTCAACAATGGGACGGGTGAAATTTTTCCAGAAACAATGACTGCTAACACAGCAACCAATTTTAAATACTGCCCAGTTACATCAGTGAATGTGGAACGGTCCATATGCACTTATAAGAATATTTTGAGGGATCAAAGAAACAATATTACTATTAAATATTTGGAACAGTACCCGATTGTTTACGTTAACAAAAGTAAAAAAAAAAAGTTAAATAATTGTTAATTATCGAATTTATAAATATGATGTTCCACTACTTACCAATTGCATGCTGATTTTGAAACAAAAAATCTAAAAATACTATTTTTATATTATCTCATGTTGCATATTTTGACATTTTTTGACATATTTCATGCCTATTATAAGCATTTTTATCCATATTTGTAGATTTTTGTGTTGCATTTAATCTGGTCCATAGTTATAATAGCATGATGTGTGTAGTGAACCAGTGGCAGCGCCTAAGTGCTGCGCCATTAGGGGATATCACTGATGCGGACATACATCAAGCTGATGATAATAAATAGATGATTATTAATGTAATTTAATTATAAGTATGTTTTTCTAAATAATTATAATAACTGCTGTATTTTTACAAGTGGGTCATATACGATGATGTAACGAAGAGAAGACATATATAAAAAAAAAGAGAACGAAAAAAATTGGTTGAAAAAGGCATGAAGAAGATTGATGAGAGGGTTGTTTATTCGATAAGAAAAGCAGTATTGAGATTGTGAATAAATGACAAACGTATGGATGATGGTTTAGGAGAATCGTAGTTGTATCAACAAATATTTTAATGATGCAAAGGGTATTATTGAACACATGTATCTTATGATTAAGGTAAAGGCGGACATTATTTGTACAAAGAAATGTGATTAAAGGTGTTCCATCAGTATTTTTTTTTTTTTTTTTTTTTTTTTTTTTTTTTTTTTTTTTAATGGCATTTGGCTTCCTTAGGCCATACAGCCAGCTCAAGTAAGTGTTTATTTCATCTGGTGTTTTTCAGTTTCTCTACATGTATATATATATCTCTTTCAAGTAATTCTAGACACACCACAGGACGGACACGACAAGCACACACTTAAACACCCATGCCCTCGGCCGGACTCGAACCGGCGACCTTCGGTACGTGGGGCCAGTACTCTAGCCCCTACGCTACCGAGGCCGGCTCCATCAGTAGTTGGGGTGGGTAAAAGCTGACAGTGCAAAAGGTTGAATGCGGTAAGATAATACAAGCTATCGACATCGCAACTGGAGGTACGTGACATAATTATAAAAGTGGTAAGGCACTGTCGTTAGCAATAAAAGTATGGGTAGTATCGAATAGTTTAAAAATAGCTAACGGATCTCTGAAGGTAAATAGGAGACAAGTTTAATAGGTTTTAAAAGTTATACCGTTAGGGTGTGTATTAGTAAAACAAACCACTGAATTTATCACATTGCTTCTTAGGTCCTAGGGGAGGAAACTGTGAGCCAGGGAGGGACTGACGAGTGGTTTTATCGAAAAATGGCCGAATATCAATTGAAGATGAACCAAAGCGTAGACATCCTTCGACTTACAAAACGAACGAAAACATTTTTTTAAAAAAATCCGCGATACGATCATGTCGGATGGTGGTGTAACAATCGCTGAAGTGGTGCATACGGCTGGGGTGGAGTCGCTGTTCGTGTAGGCACGGGGGACAGGTTGTATCCGGTCGTAAACGCGGCCACCAGCGCTCAACGAACGCGTCGCGCTGTCCGAGTGTTGCTAATTAGATTTATTCCCGATTGCTCCACCTAACGCTCGCCGCCAATTCCCCTGCCGGCGATTCGGACGCGCTCGACATCGGCGGTGCAAATAAATGCAGCGTGCGCGCGGGTACATGCAGCGCGAATTACACGGCCGGCGCGCGAAAAGTGAATAACATTATCATAGCCGGCCGCCGCGCTGTTAATAACCGGCCGAACAAATGAGCTGCGAGCAAACGACCTCTGCGGGCGAAACACTGTGCGCGCGCTAGTGACGTCACGCGCTGCAGGCCATCTATCACGCCGGGCGAGGCGAAGCCAGGCGGCCCAACAGACTCCAGCCTCAACACACACATACCTGCCAACACCCGAACAAAACCCGCAGAACACTAAATCCAAAATTAATTTTTGACGTTCTAATGCACTCCCCTACCTCCTTCCTCTGTCTTATATTTACGGTCGAGGTAGGCGTTATATAAATTAATTTGTATATTTCCTGAAGTCTTTTAGTTTCAAATATTGATCTAGGAATTAGAAAGAACTTTCTAAAACTCTATGTGTGGAGCACAGCACTTTACGGTAGCGAAACATGACTTTAGGAATACCGGAAAGAAAGAAAATTGAAGCTACAGAAGAATGATGAAAATTAGGTGGACAGACAAAGTAAGAAATGAACGAGTTTTGGAAATAATTGGTGAGAAAAGAAGTTTATGGAAGAAACTTACAGAAAGAAGAGACAGGCTGGTAGGTCATATTTTGAAACATGCTGGATTGGTTAATTTGCTTGTGGAGGGAACAGTCGAAGGTAAGAACTGTAGAGGAAGACAGACATTAGAATATATGAAACAGATAATTGAGAACGTGGGTTGTAAGGGATATGTAGAAATGAAGAGGTTAGCACAGGATAGGAAGGGATGAAGGATTACATCAAACCAGTCGAAAGACTGACGAAAGCAAAAAAAAAAAAAAAAAAAAAAAAAAAAAAAAAAAAAAAAAAAAAAAAAAAAAACTTCCTGATATTGATTTCTTCGATTTGTTTTATCAATTACATAGCTCTCGGCATACCAGGTTTTCTGCCAACGCTGTAAAAAACTGAAAATATGACTCTTATTATGTAGTCTATTATCAGTAATCCAGTTATTCAATATAAAATTTCCTCTTATTCAATTATTGGTAATAATCTTGTAAACTTGAAACTAATTTGTTATTATAGTAATCGTGATTCATAAAACATTCACACTTCGATTCCCACTATCGATGTTTTTCCTTTTTTTCTTTTTCTTCAGCTAAACAACACATCTCTTATATGATAGTATCTGTTAACGTCTTCTAGCTTTACTTTCAATGTAAATACGTTCTCTGCTTCAAAATCAACTTCAAATCATTCCTCCATCATTGAAGTCGTCTTTGGAATAAGCCTGTGACAGAATCTCCTTCTCTCCTGGCTTGATGATCTATGCCCTATGAACTTGTCACATGATCAATTGAATCTACTCGAGTCAGGTATCTTTAAACTCGTCTGATCGGTGTCTATCCAATGAAATCAAACTTTAGGAAATATATGAAACTTATCACAATTTTTTATATTTACATATATATAGGACCTATATATATTTTGTAATAGGATGAAAGAAGAACCGCCTCAGTTGTTTATTTGTTTAGTGCATTAAGTAAATAAAAATAGTCGACGCCAGTGAAGCAGTTTATTAATATCTCTGTGATATGTGCTACTGCTATTTAGCGGCTTGGCTCTGAACTGTCTCATACGCGCGACTTTCACAATTGTTACTTTTGCCCTTTAAGTGTCAAATTCAGAAAAAAATCGTTCTTAAGAAATGATGTGGCCAAACCGTAGACCTTAATCTTTAATATAATAGCTCATTTATCTATTTCTGTTTGATATCAAGGGAGATAAATAGCTGAAGATAAACATAATACTGATACTTTTGCCCTTTAAATGTCAATTTCCTAAAAATTCCTTTCTTAAAATGAGATTTGATTAAACCGGAAACCTTAATCTCTAAAATCATACCTCATTTCTCTATTTCGGTTATAAATAGATAAATAGCTCGCGCCAAAAAAAAACGTTATTGAATTAATGATAATTTTGCCCTTTAAGGATCGAATTTCAAAAAATTGCTTTCTTAAAATATGATGTGACCACAGTGGAGATATTAATCTTTAAATTATACATAACTTATCTATATTATTGAGATATCAAAGGAGATAAATGGCTAATGATATAAAAAAGCGTTGTAGAAATAGTGACAGTTTTGCCCTCTAAGGGTTGAATTTCGAAAAATTCCTTTATTAAAATATTATTTGGCATAAGCGGAGACCTTAATCTCTAAAATAACACCTCGTTTATCGATTTCGGTTAGATATCAAGGGAGCTGGTGAAGGAAAAATACGTTATCGTAATTATGATACTTTTTCCCTTTAAGGGTCGAATTCCGAAAAATTCCTTTCGTAAAATATGATGTGATCAAGCTTTAAAATTATACGTCATTTATGCATTTCGGTTAGTTATCAAGGGAGATAAAAGCTTGTGATAAGAAAAAACCTTATAGAAATAATATATATGATTTTTCAGCTTTAAGAAGTAAATTTTGAGCTGGATATCAGGAATAGCTTATTGTAATGTCATTTAACGCTTATTAAAAAAAAAAATGTAGGAATTTCCTTTTCTTATCTGTTGTTCTTTCTTTACACATCACAGTGTAAAATGCAACTTCAGCATCTGTTAGAGCTTATAAATCTCGAGAACTATTGATCCAATTTAACATGCAGTTTATTTTTATTTTTTGTAAGACAATTTTCCACTAGCTTTTATGGCATCTCTTATTGCACTAGATAAAGTAGGTTTATAGCGCTGCCATCTAGGCGATTCACCTTTCAGTAATCAATAATGACCTTGGTCTTTAGAGTGACGAACAACTCTGTATTCCGGACAATATTTTCTGGATGTTTGACGCCATATTGTCCTCTGCCAACAAGACATTGAGTTGAGACAAGACTGACTCATCAGCTGCGTCAAGAAACTATGATCTTTAAAATTTGTTGTAGTGTACAGCATGTCTGTATCGATTTTTGTCGGTTCGTGGTTTAGTTATATGAGGGGTTTTACAAAAGCTGTATTTTACTGTCCATAACTGTTCCGTGAAAACAGATGATGATCATAAAAAAAAACCGCAGCTGCAGCTTGATATGAGAAGTGGACATTGTTATTATTGATTAACTTCAATGGAACATTTGCTCCGCTCGCAATTACCCTGATCATCTACTTCTGCATTTCTCCAATTGTTACTTTAATTTCTTCCTGTGTTTGACCTAAAGTGTCCAGCATATCTTTCATAATTTACTCCAATTTCTGATCTCCTACCAACAAAGAAAATTTTTACCACTCCATGATACATGACATCAGTTTATATTCATGTTGACCTATGTTCGTCAACGTACTACACCTAATTGTTCTACCAATAACCATTCAGGCCTCGATGCCAATATATAGTTTAGACACCAGCGGCACTTTCATTATCTCCTTCCTTTCTACAAGCACCAACAGTCCAGCTCCAACAACCTATCAGTTGCTGATTATATTTCTGCAAACAATTGTAACTGCCCTTTTTTGTATTGTCTCCAGCTACAGTATGTGATATTCAAAATGTGGGCCCGTTTCCTAACGAGAGTGTGGTGTCGCAATTTTCTCACTTCCCTGGTACATCCGATATTTTTCGCACATTTACATGTTGAATTTTGAAACTTCTGCCAACCAACTGCCCAGTGTGTCTCGCCGAATTAAGTTTATTAACAAAATACATAGTAAAAACATATTTAAAACATAAAAAAATGCAACCATACTAAATAGATGACAATGTCGACATATTGAAGCGATCTCGTAGAGAACGATCCAGATCGGTGCTGGGTGATCAGGCCGCCTGGTAGACTCTTGCTCACTGTTATTACATTTCTTATGGCTTACGCATCATCGATGTCGAGGTCATTAGAGACAGGAAAGGACTGAATGCAAGAAGCGGTAAGGAATTTGACCAGGGCTTTTTGAAGGAATAATCCCGGTAGCTGCCTGGAATGATTTCGAAAACCATGGAAAACCGAAATCTGAATGGGTGGACGGGGATTCGATCCCGTGGCCTTCCTAAAGCGAGGCCGGAGCATTACCGCTCACCCAACACGCTCTGTTTAATACAAATGATTATTATGGTTTCAAAACATAAACGGTGTACATAGCACAACTGATATAGAAATAAGAATGTTGGTTTATTATGTAGAAAAAGTCACGTAATTTTCATGTATCACTAATGTTCGTCATGTGCTCCCTTTGTTAACACGGTGTCTATTTCTACGCACATACAATGCAGCATGAAAGTGGTGATGATCCTCCATCGTTACACGCTTTCCAAACACTTTTCAAACTGTGGGTTGAGGTATGCCCAGATCCATGTTACCTTCTGTAGTCTATTTCCTGGGGTTCCGTGCTATAGCTTTTCTGGTCTGGTCCACATTCTCTTCCCACACCAAATGACGCCACTGCTTGTTCCTTTATACAGTCACCCGTTACCACAAAATGTGTATACCATCTGCTAAGGGAATTGTGGGACAGTTGGTTCTTCCCAAATCCTGTCGGGCAACTGTACCTAACCGACTTTGATGAAATTTGATTTTTTTATTTTTTATTTATTTATTCCAACGGGAAAATCATTTTACATTAATATATCTTATGATAGCTATTTAGTAAACACAATTATCGCTATTTGTGAACAAATAGTTACAGTGAAATCAAGAAGATGACATAAAATAGCAAGTATAGTATAATATTACTAAAACTAGAAAAATAATTACACAAGGGAAAATATTAAAATATTCAAAAACTAATTACGAGAGTCAACATACGACTACAGAGAAATAAAAATTATTACATGTAATAAGAGACAGTGACTGTACTAAGTCCATAATTGCTGACTCCACTCACGTATGAGTACTCGCTTGAAAACAGCAACACAGTCGATGAAAAAAATCAAGTTCAGCAGGTATTCTGTTACCTAGCCTCTGCATGCGTTCTAAGGCACTGCTAGCCTCATAGTTTGTGCGCAGATGTCGACGACCAAATAGCTCTCTCAACAACGAAAATACGCGTGTCTGAGAATTTCAGGGCAGTCTATAGTACCTGAGATTACTTTATGTAGAAATAGGGCACCATGAACATTCCGTCCCAACTCCAAAGGATGGAGGCCAAGGTAGGTTCCAACAGCAACCAACGGAACGTCTTTGTAATGAAAGCCCATGCGAGAGTTTCATACAAAGTGTGTAATTATTTCCCGACAGTAATGTAGGTCTACTCGCTGCGGCCGCTGCCACCAGAGTGCTCTGTTCCTCCCATCGCTGCCATTTTTAATCACTGCTGTACTTTCACGCTGCCATCTTTATGTATTTAGGTATTTGCATTGGACTTCAGACGTGAGGTTAAACATGGATATTTTTTTTTTTTTTTTTTTTTTTTTTTTTTTTTTTTTTTTTTTTACTTGTTTCTTACGTAATGTGCGTGTTCACTGTAGCCGGGTCATTACGATATTTCGTCTATTTCTTCCTTGCGTTGTTTTCTGTAGATATTTATTACGATTTTCAACTATTTGTAAAACTTATAACGTACAACCCATAACAACTATTTTTATGTATTATATTTCATTTCGTGTGTTTCTTCATTGTGATCATTTTTATTATTTTTTGTGCTTGTTGCTCGATTTTTTTCATTGTGTTTTTTTGTGTATTTGTGCTTTGAACAGACTATTTGGCAACGCAGTTGGTTGACTAAATAGAATATTAGTTTTAATCGTGGTCCAGACCTCACATACCGCGATAAATGTATAACAGTTCTAGACCCGTAATGTAAGGTTTGGTGTACTAAAGGATATTATTATTGTTCTTAAAGGTTTTATTGGTTTGCTTTTGTAATGGATTTTACTGCCCATCATTTCGCTAGTAATTGACTGGTTATCGGGGTTAGTAGGATTCACCAAAACTTACTACTAAATTTACCACCTGTAGGTAAATTAAACATTGTAAACTTCGTATTTATAAGTCAATACGATTATTCTTAATGTAGAACTATTTATTATATTTATTTTTGTAAATCGGTACTTAAAACATTCATCTGTCACACAATAATAACAGAGAGTCTCTTTCTTTCTTTCATCAACCATAGATGATACTTGATTGGGAAGTAAAGAGAAACAACAGAGATAATACTGTATTAACAATTCGACGACATCCGTATATGGGAGGAACTCGTGTAACCTTACAGTGACTGGGTTACGAGTCTGCGCTTGGTTACTGTAATCTACGAAACGGATTTTGGCGTATCGCTGAGCCACTCTGCTGATGTGGGGTGAATCAGCGCGGAATCTGAACGCGGCCATCAGTACTGGCGGGCGCACCTGCGGCCCGCACCTAAAAGCCGCTCAGAGGCGGCGCCGGCTAAACCAGTTAGCGCTACCGATCGGTGAAATATTTAGAAAGTGAGTGTTCAGACAAGATGGGTCCGCCGAAAAGCGATCGACAACGCGCTCTCCCCTCGCAGGGAAATTCCTGTCTCCCCCACAACATTGATTACAGACTATCACACAGGTAGTGAAACAGTGCAACTTATCAGTGACCTTCTCCATTTCAATAATGCATAGTTTTAGAAATAAAGAACTTTCGTCGACATGTCGCAATCCTGTAAAGTTTCATCTGTCCACTTCGACGCGCTCATTTTCCACTAGCGGAAGAAAGACAGCGGGCTGCCACTCCAGCCGTTGTCGCGTGCCTACATTAACTGCCGAACCAACTCCCATCCTGCACTGCTTCTCGATCCAGGACACAGGTGGTATCAGGTGTCCACGAAGTGATCAACTGTTCTAATTGCAATGGCTTCCGAGAAGACGCTATCCCAAAAATCTTTGGGTTGGGCTACAAACCTTGTTTCCTCGAATTTAAAAGTTTTCCGCTCCTAGATGATATCATCAGCTACCTTTGATTTTTACCTCTTGACCCAGAATAACATCTCTTGCATGCTAAATACACTGGTAGACAATACAATGGCTATGTCCCGTAAAGGCCTGCCAAAATTCTTACGGTATATAGAATTCCCAGGTTGTTCTTCAAACTTCCAACGAACGACCGCGGTGACTGCACGTCATTTTACTCAAGAACGATGAAACTGCGATATTTAGACGTGAGTGGAAGCTCGAGAATTTTTATTTTGATGTCATTCTTTAATAGCTTACTTACGTCGTATTTCTGTGATGGCTACATAAATTTCCAGGGATGATTGGAGGTTAAATGTATCAGATTGAGATAAGGATCCGGTCCCGTTGACTCGTAGGTTATAAGCCAATATTGTTTTGCAATGACTATGAAAGTGGAATAAGAAAATTTAAGAATTTAATATATTTTTTATGTGAGGCCATAGACTAGGCCTGCCCGCAGTAGTCGCGCTGCGTTTGCGGCTAATTTAATGAGTTAGTGGAGACTTTCCCGACGTTTTACTGCAATATAATCTTCACGCCACGGATGTCCAGTCGGATGAGGGCGCTACTGTCTTCGTAAGTTGTCGCCTAGCTTCCGATGGTCGCAAGCCTGCTGTAATTGTCATGACTGACGTACTAACAGCGAACAAACAGGCATAACTTTCGGAAGCCAGCAGGCGGAACGTTATGTTTTCACGACACCATCCGACTGGACAACATGCAGTTAATCTGTTGTATACCTGAGGTTCACGAGAGAATTGTTGTAACCTGGGTCAGAGATAAGATACTTTTCGGGTTGGGGGGTGACCGTATGACAATGCATCTCTTGTAGCCAATATTGCTAATTGGCTCGATTTCTAATCAAATGATAGTCAACTTTGGTGGCTTAATGTCTACCAGTGATACAGTAGTTAAGTGTTGGACGGAAAGAGTAGGAATGAGTGAGCGCTGCAAAGCGAGGTTAGAAGCCTGTTACGGAGGAGAAGCAGCATTCGATGGATCGAAGTGAGGGTAGCGTCTGAAAGAATGCGAAGAGTTGTTGTCTTGGAAACATTGTGTGTATTATGTTTATCACACAGTAAAAGAACTCAGCAGATATAGAACAGTTCTACTCTTCTTATTTCTCCGTCGTTTACCCATGAATTCTCACTTGTACACATCTGAATGCAAGAGCTCATAGCTGTCAGGAAAAGATGAGTTGGCATAGCTGAAGAAGCAGAAGCTTGCTCGAATCGAGGGCTTATGCGAATAATTGATTAAGGCCATTTCTTCTGGTACTTTGAGAAGGCAAACATGCGAATCTATTGCATATTTCCACAAGTAACGACTACATATACAACAGTTGTTGAAATGTTCTACCGTTGGGTTTGTCATATTTGTTGCTCAGATGTTTTCAAGTTCTTGTCAATATTGACAGTGGCCTTTTATATTTCTCGACGGTGTCATAATATTGCACTAAGTTTGTAGGGCGTGTTAATTTGGAGGGAAAAAATAAAAATTCGTGACTTTTGTGAATGAGGGGGTCCAAAAAATTTACTTTTGATGTGTAATATCCTAATTTAAAATATTTTTCCTTATTCATAAAGATTTACTTTGGTAAATTTGCGCTTGATTATGATCTCTATTGAAATTTCCGAAAAATATGATAACTTAGTGTACACTCAAACACAATTTGCTCAAAAGGTGGTTTAATGAACAATTTTATTTATATCTTTTATTTATTATGGACATTGGAAATACATGGTAAAAAAGAGTTAAAAGCTTCAACCAACAATATTCATCAAATCTTGCTTCGATTCAATCCTAGACATCATTCTTCTGCTTGTTTCCTGCCCTCTAAGGACCCTTCTCATTACTAATGAATGTACAATTTGCCAGAAGCCTCTGTTGCCTGTTTCACGTACCTCTCTATGGACTGTCCATGACATGGCCACTTTGGAACTTGCATTGGCTCTTCAACAAACTCTTTTATTTCTGATATTTTGAGTTTGCAAGTAAGCAGGGGTTCTTTTACTTTTCCTAACCAGTCTATCAGTTCCAAAAGGGAAGTTCTATTTGGATTTACTGAGGTGTTTTCCTAGGCCGAACAGATAGGTCTCCTGGAGTTCATCATCTTCTTCCCTTAATTCAGTTATCTTCTGGACCCCAGCGTTTCTTTCTTCTTGGTCTTCCTAGCATAAAAGTGTCTCATGCACCATTTCACTAAATGCAAACCACGATAAACGTTGAATTATTGGCAAAACAATATCTGCTACTGCCTGCTTCTGATATTTTAGGAGCTTCAATTGATAAAGAATGTGGCGAGGTGTATACCCTCGTAGGGAGCCTACTAGATGTTGCTACAGTGGTACCAATGCAGTTCCTTTTCGCCAAATGTGTGAATATAACTCCGATAACCGTTAACAACTATAGAGCTTTATTTGTGTTGTTTAGATGAAGATGACAGACAGGCCGAAAGCCGGGGTCGGCCAATGGAAAGCTACTATTCTGCTGAGAGACTTTAGATTAATACTACAGCTGTGGTAGACTAGGTAGGTAGATTAGGAACCGTGCATTACCATCTATCATATCTTGCTGGTCAAGTCCCGAATGGAGAAAAGTTCTTCCACTTTTTCAGTTATAGCTGCTGAAGACCACCGTGGTGCTCAGTTATCTGAACCGACGAAGTGGACTGAGAATTCTTCATGATAAGATGAACATACTGCACCTAGTCACAAGGTGAGTGAAGAGGTGAATGGAATACCATTGAAGTGAAATTTGTGTTGGTAATGAGAATCCAACATCCCGACTCTCCGTTTCGCCTTGCCTCAAGCAGAAGGCGTCTTGGAGCAGGTTGTACGAGGCTGCAGTAAGGCAGTGCAAGGCCGCGGTAATTAAGTGGGGCGGGAGGGGCGGGGCGGGAGCGGTTATTAAGGCTGTTAATTGCGGCAAATGGAGAGCGGTCAGCGGCGGGAGCAAGTGTGATGTCAGAGGAGCGGGGTCGTGCGAAACGGCCGACCCCTCGACTGGCCGCTCCATCTGGCCCGACAGCCTCTCACAATGGACAGCTTTAACCTGCTAGCGCGTGGCAGTGTGCGCGCTGTAGTCTTCCCTAGAGCGGTATTATGAAAACACATTGTTTTGTTGAAGTGCTCTATCGTCATCGTCAGTTCTAGAAGTACACTGGCTTACATTCTCGCAGTCACTGCTGGGTTGCTGCATACCTGGTCCGCTTCCAGCCGACCAATAGATTTATGGGGTGCCAGAAGTTTCTGCACCTTGCCAAAGACTGCCATGCTCAGGAGCGCTGTGTCCGCTGCGGAGAAAAGCACAACGTCAAGAAATGCAGCCGACCGCGGGATGCACAACCAACATGTGCCAACTGCCGCGGTACGCACGCAGCCTCATACGAAGGCTGTCCTGTAAGGCGTAATCTGTGGAAAACAACTGCTAAAAACCTGCCTCACCCTAGCGCCAAGACAGTCCACGTGCCGAAAGCTAGTACACCGTATCAGCAGAGCCATGCAGGCCCCAGGCAGCCAGCCCCTCACGACGCACACAAACACCGCTGGCCGACAGATAGGACAAGTCAGAAAGAAGTGACGTCGAAAAGAAGCCGTCAAGATATCCAACGCCAACACCACGATCAAGACAACGGCTGTGCAAGGTGTTCCAGCCATCCACTCCCTGACGAAAGGAACAGAAGCCAAGACCAGCTGACCCTGACCAAGATATTGCAGCTGTTAACACAACTTATTTCTACCATGATCAAATAAAATGTTCAAAAATAATAACAAGGACGTAAAGTCCAAAGGACCCATTCAAACACTAAAAATCTTGCAGCCCCAAATTAAGAAATTAAGTCTTTAGTTTTTAAGTTAATAGTAAAGAAATGTAACAAATAAAGGAATACAAAAATAAAATGTAACCCAACTGGCTGAAAAGAACTCGCGTTCTACAACGGCCCGCCCCTGCCTTCAGCAGAGGGAATGAAAGATTATAAAAAAAAAATAAAAAAAAAAAAATAAAATAAAAAAAATAAAAAAAAAAAAAATTTGGTCGGTTGGCAGCGGACCGCGTATACAGCCACACAGCAACGACTGCGAGAACATTACGTGATCCAGTGTTCTTCTGTTCTTCTCGAACAACAAATACAGACCTAATGAAGACGACAAAACACGTCGTCTAAACTATGTGTTTTTAAAACACCATTCTGTTGTGCTAACGGCATTGTTTGTAGCATTCTGCGTTTTTGATGACTGATGGGATATTGAATTGTCTTCTAATTAATTAAATAATTAGCCTCTGATTTCGTCCACGGCACCAGAGAAATTCACTGTCGTTTTTTTCATTTTCTAAATTATTTTATTTAATTTCGGTCGTGATGGAACACATACGTTCCGGTGGCAATGTCCCGACACCCCTACCTTCCAATGTCATGATTTTTCACCACCTATCTTAGCTCCCCCTTTACGAATTGACACTCTAAACTCCTCCAGTGTTTTTGGTATAGTGTCCATTATTTACTTTGATAATTTATCCCAGTTCCTGATTCATTTACCTAAAAAAAGGAAAATTTTCCCACTCACTGGGGCAATCCTATATTAACGTTTACCTCTTTTGACACTGCATTTCCCATCCTAACTCTTTTCTTTCAATCTTTTAAGAATTCCATCACCCAGAAAGTCACTTTTTCATCCACTCCAATGGTTTTTACCTTACCTACTACCATTTTATGTATCATTCTGTCAAATGCTTTGGATACATCCAGTACTATACTGTCAACCGGTACTCCCTTGTCCATTTCATCTGCAATATCTTGCATGTAGCCCGCTGAGATTTATACGAGGTCCTTTCCTAAATCTGTGTTGCTGTTTGCAAACCAGTTCCTTCCCATGCATTCCTGATGTGGTTGCATACTTATCTCTCCATCAACTTTCCCAATACTGCTGTCAGACTAATTGGCCTTTAATTTCCAAACCTATTTGTTTCTCCTCCCAAATGGACCAGTGCTACTATAGCACTTTTCCAGTCTTCTGTTAAGTAGCAATTCTCCAAAGTGAATTTAAATAGTATTACTTGATAAGATACAGTGTCATATCACACTGTCGTTAATACATCTGTAGTAATATATTCCACACCACTCCTTTATTCATTTTTAGCTTTCTTGTTTCACCCACATTATGTTCAGGATTTATTTCTAGTTGTTTAGTCTCTTTTTTTTTTGTAACTGCTTTACGTCTCTTTTTAACATCGAGGTCTTTAGAGACGGGAAAGGATGGGGGGCAAGGATGGGGACAAGGAATGGGAAGGAATTCGGCCATGGCCTTTTGAATGAAGTATCCCGGCATTTGCCTGGAGTGATTTGGGGAAACCATGGAAAACCCAAATCTGGATGCCCGGACGGGGATTCGAACCCCCGTCCTCCCGAATGCGAGGCGAGAACGCTAACCTTTACACCGCCCCGCTCGGTTTGTTTAGTCTGTTTATTTCTACTTATATGAAGGAGCTCCTCCTCTCACTTTTTCACTCCCATACCAGAATAATACTCCTTAACGGCCTCATAAAACCAATTACTTACTATCTCTGCCTTTGCAAAATTCACAGTAACTTCTTCTCCAGCCTTACCCACAATTATCTATATACCTTCCCTTCACCTCAGTTTTCTAACATAGCCATATAAATTCCTAGATGCGTCACCCTGCATATCTTTTCAATTCAGTGACATGTGCTCTCCTTTAACTATATCTAAAAGCACCTTCACTTCTGGCCTCTGCTTTAGTAAACCCTCCAAACCATTACTGCTTCATTATCACTTATTCTATCTGTAATGTGTGACCCTACAAAATTGTTATCAGGCCTTATTAAGAAGATATCCAACATGTTTGGTCGCCTCGTACTCTGTTCTCCGACTTGTATAAAGCCTTTTTCCCTCACTAACATATTTTCAAACCTCTGTTCCCTTGTTTTATTTATCCTAATTCCGCTCGAGTCTCTTTCCTGAACTTTGAATATGAATTTAATTTCTCACCAAGAGCGTCGTGGTCATCATTCATTCTTTCACTACGGTAAGCAGCCAAAACCCTAATTTTTCCTTTGTTGCACCTCGGAGGTATAACCCTGGTAACTCATGAACTGTAGTAATCTTTACAAACCAGTTTGAAAAAGCCTCCACCAATTCCTCCTCTATCTCTACAGTATACTCTATACCCATCAGTAAAAACTTGCATTGTCTAGCATTTCTTTTAACCAAGATTCTACCCCGATAACTATTTTTGGTTTGTGTAACTGTATTAAGTTACCAAACTCTATTGCTTTGTTCATTATACTCCTACAATTCACTAGTAACAGTCTTATATATGCCTTTGTTATAATTTTAGCATTAGTCTTCACCTTACTATTTGTGAACACGTCTTTCATTTTTCACCAGCTTCATTATTATTATTATTATTATTATTATTTTCATCGTGCATCTGCATTCAGTATCCCTTTGATCACCTATTGTCAACCCCTCACTAGTAGCCACTAATCTAAAAAAGGCACAGTCAATACCCCATCATATCTGGAAGTGGACGACCTAGCTAACAGTTCAGAAAGCCATGCCCAGTAACACCCCACTTACCAATGGCATCCGCAGGCACAACCGTTATGATGGAACTAATATCTTTCCCAAGAAACACCTATCTACCCTCCTCAAAGCGTGGTTCAACAGTGGCTGTTCATGGCGACCTAGGACCTACATGAGCTCCATCCTGGTATGCTGCGCCTCCTTCACCACCTTCCTCAGTTCACTCTCTATCCTATAATTCTCATTTCCATAAATACTACTTCCCCCATCAGCACTCTATTCTTCTTAGTGAAATTCTTACAAAGTGATCCTATTATTATTAATAGACTTAAAATAATTTAAAAAAAAAAAAAAAAAAAAATCATAAAAACCACCTTCAAAAAAAGTACACTAATAATTTTAAAAATAACTTTGTACCTTCCATAGAAGAAAGTAAATCTAACTGGACAATATTTTATATTACTGTTAATGAAATTTTTACATTAATTATTTATTTTTGGAGTCGGTGCCAGTGGTCACATCACAAAAATCGAATTACTGAACTTTATTTGGTGTTCGAGGCGAATCGGGTAGTTCGAACAAAAATTACGAATATTTTACGCATGTAGTAAGACAGATATTGTTATTGCAGCAGACAGTTTAGGGAAACAAATTAAACAGTATTTTAATCTGTGGCTCGGCCTCGCTGATCTTCCAGGCATATCTCTGGCGCTACAGTGTCAGTAGGTAGGCTGCATCATGTAGTAAGCGCTTTACAGTTAGTATAATATCGGCGCATCATCTATATGTTTCAGCTGTAGTTGAAACATGTTTCTAGCATTAATCGTAGGTAAATAGTAACATGATTTTTATGTATTATTGGGGTTTTTTTTAATTTTGCTGGCACCGACTCCAAAAGTAAATAGTTAATGTAAATTTTTAAAAAAAGTAATGTAAAGTATTGTCCAGTTAGATTTAATTTCTTCTAAGCAAGGTATAAAGTTATTTTAAAATTTTTAGAGTCTTTCTTTTTGAAGGTGTTTTTTATGGCTTTTTCAAACAATTATTTTATTTTTAAATTTTTAGTGGTATTATAGTTTGTTTTGTATTTTAAATATGCCGCATCAATTCTCATTTTGCGAAATTCCTGGTAGGACAGAGACTAAAATGCTTGCTTTCAAAAAAAATCTTTCTTTATATACCCCAACAACATCCAGAGCAGGGTGAACTGAATGCTGTGTTAAAGAATGTCAGTTTACATTTTAGTCCAGACTGTGTGTCGACCTAATCATAACATGTGTTAAAGCTGCTGCTCGATAATCGAAACATGTAACATCTGGGCATTAATACATACCACATACACAAATCTGTCTCTGGAATATATTTGTTTGTTACGGCATCACACAGAAAATATAGATTTTTAATTGTTTTCACAACGTGAAACCTTGGGGTCAAAGTTGAAATCAGAGGTACACGTTGAAGCATTAGGACACATTTCTTTTATGAGTATTCTGCCATGACTTATAATTAGCTTAATTGATTTTTATGGTACTAAAAACAGTGGATTTTTGTAAATAACATTGTAAATTAAAAGGGGAGGGGTAAAGGGTAAGAGAGATTGGGCTTATTTAACCATATGAAGAGTGTCTTTTCTGATTGATTTAAAGTATACGTGTGTATTTTTTTATATATATATCAGATAAAAACTGTAGGTATGAATAAAAAAACAATTAAGGGGTGTAGAGGCGAAGAGTAGTTTGGTTTTTGTAAAGCTAGTGTGAACACTTGAAAAAATTAAATGGGGTAAGGGAGTGAGCGTTTGGGTTTTGTAAACAAAATGTAGACACTATGTTACTTTTTTTTAAGTATACATGTGCAGTGTTCCATCAAAATCTGATAAAAACTTTGGGTATCTATAAAGAACATTCGAAGTTAGGAGGGATGGGGATAGTAGGGAAGAGGGGTTGGGCTTCTGCAACCAAATTTAAACAAAATTGTTCTGTAAAATTTAAAGTATACATGTGCAAATTTTCTTCAGAATGGGATAGAAACTATGGACTTGTGTGGATTAAGGGGATGGAAAGGGAGAGAGGGGTTTGGCTTCTCTAAACCAAACGTAGACAGTATTTTTCTGTTTTTTTTTTTTTTTTTTTTTTTTTTTTTTTTTTTTTTTTTTTTTTTTTTTTAAGTGTAAATGTGCATACTTCCTTCAAAATCTGATAGAAACTGTAGCTTTATATAAAGAACATTGATACTAATTAAAGGGGTAGAAAGGGGGATAGGGTTTGCGTTTTTGTGAACGTAATGTGAAGAGTATTTTTCTTTTTCTCTTTGTTTTTATGTATACGCATGCGAAGTTCCACCGAAATCGGTTTAAAATGTGGGTTTGTACAAATATTAAGGGGCGTAAAAGGGGAGCTAGGGTAGCTTTTGGAGTTTTTCGTCAGAAATCTTCTCGATAAAAAAATACATATGTCCCAACATACGTGACGTAAACTACAGACGAAATATCTACAATATTATAAAATCAAGGTTATGATTAGTAACTATTGTAGTTAGTTAAGAATCTGCGACTAAATTAATAGGCAGAACACTGTGTTCAACACGTCGTATTTCACGGGGCTTAGAAGTTGGTTTAAAATATTATAAGGTATCCGCACCGCAGGATTATTTTATGACCGCTTTGCTCAGCCTTTACGGTAAGGTCACATACTTAATACAGGGGCTTGGCTGAGATGTCTGGTTGACAGACAACGTGGTTTCTACTTGAATTTAAGTGTCATGAGAACATCCAGATAATTAATAACTTCACTGAAATACTTCTGTCACCGATGTATTTCACTCTCAAAGGAGAAAAAGATATAAAAAATAGTTTTGATGGCTATTTGCATTGTTCATAACCACGTGTCGTTATGGAGTTTACAGCACACAGAAGACATGCGTAACCACCCTCCAACTTCCACAGTTTTGAGAGATGCAGAGTATCACAGGTTCCAAACCTTTTATGGCCAATGGCCCGCTTTTCGGGAAAAAAATATCCAACGCTCCCTTTTCGGAAAAAAAAACCTTGTAACAAATGATGTAATCCATAGTTCTACAACTTTTTAAAAAAACAATGTTTCAAAACGCTCTTCTTAGGTCAAGTGTACAAAATCCTGTATAGAAAAATAAGGCCAGACTTCTAAAATTATTTTATTAAAAGAGATTAACAATATTGGTACATTGTTCTCAATCTGATTAACATGTACATAACAGAAAAAAAATGTTAAGTAGAGATATGAGATCGATCTAACGACACTAATTTTTCGATATTTGATACCTTATTTGTCCACTATTGACAATCTGTTTCTTTTATAGTTAATAACTACGCTAAAACCTCTTTCGATCATAGAAATTGAATTAAAAACTTGTTCGATGCAGCCCTTAAAGTCGGATAGAATACTGGAAAGCCGGGGAGCGACGATTGGTCCTGAATTTGCCTTGGACCAGAACCGCCCCCTCTGATCTGGTACCGCCCCCGCTGTGAAACACTGATATAGATCAAGTAAATAGATATATTAAGGAACTAGCATTCACCCGCTGCTTCGCACGCGCGCGTCACGGCGTGTACAGAAATGCTCTACCCTTCTTTATTTTAGTATACGAAATATTAACTTTGAGAAGGAAAATATAAAAATTTCATTTAAAAATTTCCCTTTCTTTTTGTTACTACCACCTTAGATTCGGTTTTCATACTATTGTACGAATGGTTTTTTGTTATTCTTATATTTTAACACTATATAATATATGAACTATACGAAATTAAAGTTGCATGAAACATTATCGCTAACATTCCAATAAGGGCGTATCTAGAATCAGTTGTCCTTTTGGTCAGAAACTTGGAACACACTTTCCTGAGGATAAAAAGTGCATATTGAAACAAAAACAAAAATGTACCATAGACATAAGGCAACACGAAAGTTACCGTCTGCGATATTGTTGGCAGTACAGTTTACGATAATTTCTAAAAAATATATTCACCTCCAACGATACCATTTGCAACAAAGAATCTGAAATCACTGCCAAGTTTTCGTAAAACCATATGTATACATTCTTATGCCGTGGGTAATAACATGTATTTTTTGCTTAGTAGTGTCTATGCGTATAATCAAATTTTAAGCCATCTTTCTTCATCATACCTCGAAATTGATGAAGAAATGAGGCCTGACAAGGAAAAAAAAAATCATGTGGCCAAAGCAACACGAAAATATAGCCTGGACGTGCACAATGGCTGCTTTGTTTTCGGGAGCATACATCATCACTAACACAACACTCATTAAAGCAGCTTATTAATTACTAACAATAATTGAATTCCTCATGCTTTATGTCATTGCAAAAACAGTGTGGTCCAGGGTGCATTTCGACCTGACCACAATCAATACTGGTATTGCCGCTTCAAAATCAAACGATGCGGATACACCCAAACGCATGAAATGCATCGCTAAATATGTTCTAGGTAATGACAACATTGTCTATCTCAGGATTCAAGATACAAGTAGTATAAATTACAACAATTCATTTCATAATAGAATTTCAGTTAGAACTGCAAGAGGACTAAACACGTGAAATAATACGAGACATTGTTGACATTGACTGTATCGGGATGTAAACCGTAATCTTGCTTTCTTTCTGAGGGTTGGGATTAGGTTTAAATGCTGCGTGGAGCAGATTAAAACATCGCCAAAGGCACAAGCAGCTATAAATATAACTGGTGGTTTACTTCCGATATCTCGAGAACTGCTGGTAAGCGAAACATATCAATTTTATTCTTACTTTCGAATTGTCTATCACTATTCATTATCAAATTGTGGCGACACCGTATCGAGAAACCCCCTTACTATCGATACTAAGCACAAAATTACTTACCGTAAATATTACAATTCTGTTACTCCTATTGAAGATTTAATATATTACGTAGTGGTTAAAGTATGCGTATCATAAATTATAACAATTCATAACACAATTTCCGTTTGAACGGCAAGAGGACTAAAACACGCGCGGTAATATATTGACTGTATTGCGATGTAAAGTTTAATCTTTCTTTCTTCCTAACGGTTGTGGTTAAGTTGAAATGCGGCTTGGATCAGATTGAAAACTTCGCCAAAGACACAAGGAACCATATATATAACTGATTTTTACTTCCAATATCTCGAGAACTGCCGGTAAGCGATAAATCATAATTTTATTCTTTACTTTCGAATTATCTATCATTATTTTCTATCAAATTGCGGCGGCACCACATATTGAAAACCCTTTGCTATCGATATTAAGCACAAAATTAGCTACCGTAAATATTACAGTTCAGTTACTCTTATTGAAAGGTTAATATATTATATAGTGGTTTGACTAACGAATTCCATTTAATATATCAAGATTCATAAAACCTTCAAATATAAATTAAATATCAGTAATGCTTATTACATTTGATTCAGGTATTATTTACTGCATTTAAGAAACCTGAAAAACTAAATATTTGAAGTGAAAATATTAAATAAAACCCTAGGTTAAGTTGTATGATATGTTTTCAGTTTTTTTTTTTGTGCAATGAGTGAACATGTAAATTACAGTGACATCCGCGCCCCATAATTATCTGTCTAGAAATGAATTTAATTATTTCCTCCGTCTCTCGCAACATTTAAGTCATTAGTCCGCAGATTGTAATTCGGATCATTAGCTCTAAAAATTTGAAAACTCCGTCCAAAATGCTGCGGTAGTTTTATGCGCAGTTCCCGTTCAAATAATCAGATACATGATGCTTGCTTCCACATTTATAATAGTATATAGATTACTGTAGTCAAAACGGAGAAGGACTAGTGTTGTAAAAAAACGGTTTTTTTCTGACTTGAAAATAAAAACATGAATAAAAATTATGAAAAAAAACCAAGTTTTTTTTTTCTGGCACACGTTTTTTTCATAACTACTAAATCTCAAATTTGTAAGGCATTTATCGTTTAATATGACTGTTTTAGAGTTTATACTAAGTACTTATCTTAATTTTTAAATCTACTAATTTTTTCTGGTTGAGTTGAAAAGAAAATTACGAAAATATTGGCAACATTCACTGAAGTTTTCTTTTACGAACGGGTACTTCCCGAAGAGGCTAGGTTGCGCGAGTTGGAATCCCCGTTCCCCGTTGTTTGATTTGATACTCTCTATTTGAACTAGTGCTTCCAGCCCTACGAATTTATCTGTAGACCTACGGATCTTTTCAAAACATTTGGGATTGTAAATTTATCTACGGTTTTTTGCCTCTTTTGATTACTTATTGTGATTTCCTTATATTCGTATACTTGTTAAACTCTCAGCGTATAGTGATATTGAGTAATTAAATTGTCAGTAATTATGAATCGTTTCCTTGCAACCGTTGGCGTAAACCAACAATTGAAAAAGATATTTTATATGATAATAGATTTAAATTCAAACTTAAAAAACCGTAATACAGAATTATCGGCGCAGTTTTTATGCACAGTGTGTACTTTGCTAACAATTTAAAATTGGAATCTCAAAATCTTTTGCGTACAATACAAGAACAAACAGTAAAAGAAAATGTTACTATTTCTCAAGTTATGGATCTAGAGGAGACAGAAGAAGAAACAGAAAATTCTGACACCGACCAAACTAGTGTTGGTAGTGCTGATACTAGTGAATGTGGTACTGACACAGAGGATGAATAAAATTATGTTACCTATATAGATACATTTATGAGTCATTATGTAAGACATTATATGATTCAGTAAGGTTTAAAATACACATGTAAAAAGTAAGTTCCGTAAATAAATCTATAATTTATCAAATATATTGTTTTCTGAAGGGAAGGGAAAAAAAAAACAAGAGCGCAAAGTATTTTTTTCACAAACCTGAAAAAAAAAAAAAACATTTTAAAAAAATTTGCAACGCTAATAAGGACACAAATTCTTAAGCAATGTGAAAATTTCGTTGATAGCATCTGATGGTAACTGTGTGTGAAGATTCCACTTGAACACACGCGTCAACAGCAGTGTGGATATACTATAGTCGGACGGCCCAGAGTTCATTAACAAGTGCGGGTGAAGTGGGCTCCATTCACCAGAGCACTAATTGAGGCCCGCTGAATTGGCCGGGCGCGCATCCTGTTTTGGATCTCTGTTTTTGTTCCGAGGATTCGTAGCGCCGTCAGGGACACACGCATCAAGTTGCGTAACGCCGTGAAATCCGAGACGATAGTTTACGAGCTCAACCACACAGCCGAGCGGCGTGAAACGAGCTGGAGTGATATCCTCTGCAGGCACCACATCCGTACTCTGGCCTGCGTCGAAAGCACGGAGCGGCCAGCCGCACCAAATCACATCCACAGAACGCCAGTATTCCGGCTCCTGTTGTTGCTGACGAGATAAAGCAACAACAGGATGTCGCTGATTCGTTAGCACATTGTTTACACAGGTGTACGCTACCATAGAGGGAGATATACTACTGTAGCAGCATCCAGAAAAAAATACTTCTGAGGATTTTATCAGTCTTGTCAGAGTATTTAATAAGTCTTTCCGAGTCCTCATTAAGGACGTCTTTTGTAAGGGTATTAAAATCTGTTGGTTTTCTCATTCTCTTTATTCGTCTTGTTTTCGTGCTGATAATCTACCCATCAAGTATCGGTATTGTACTTCGGGCGAAACCTGAAGATATCTCACTAAGTAACATTTACTATTTCTTGAATTATTGCAATGTGTTGTAAAATGTGGCAGAATATGTAGCAGGAACAAGAACTTGGCATAAGTTTCGTGGAACTAAATTCTGTTCATAATGCTTTATAACTAACATTAAAAAATTGTTGCAGACAGTTGTAGAAGAGTTTAACTTATGTTTGTCGAGTGACAGAACCCGTGTCTTGTGAGTGAAAGTTGTAATTTTCTGTGGTATGGCGCCGAAACCATAGCGAAACTGTGTCGCTATACGCTCTAACTGTGCCAATGAACTAAGAAAAATACAGGCTACGGTCCGGTCAGGTGGTTAATGAAGACATGATGTGCTGTTTTTGGAACCAGCCCCGCCAGCAGAGACATATTTATACGGTAGCAGCATCGAATAAATCTCCGAACATCGCAAAATCAGTATTACTTCCACGGCACTCAGTCGCTAATTAAGAACAGAAATTAAGAGCAGTCATGACAGTTATTAGATTCACGTATCAATGTTTACTAACCTCTGCTGTTACACATGTTTTAGCCGGCTGGGAGCGTCTTAGAGTTGGAAATGGTATCGTGCTAGAGCTACCGCAGCAATTTCGAAGGTGTCTTCAAATTTTGAGGTCTTATGGTGCAGCTTAGCAACTACGAAAATAGCTTATGATGGAACAAGAAATTATAATCATTTTGAAATGGAACAAATTAACGTCATAAATCACTCTGTATTCGGTACGAGCACTCCTATTAATATATGCTGACAAAAGACCACACTACTGCTTTTTCGATCCTGTCTAACTTTTTTGCTTTGGTTATTTGTTTCTTCAGTTTTCTGAAATTTAATACATTAAAATAAACGATATACGTGATTAAAATGAAATAAGCATAAGTAATGTTTAATTTACTGTAAACATCTGTGTGTTTGATAAGTTACTTACCTGACTCTACTATTTTTCTGATTATCTTGATTTTTTTTTTACTTATATCTTCGCTTTTCTGAAATGTAGAAAATCAAAATTCACGGAATACATTAATCAAACCACTACATAATAGATGAACGATTTTTTTTTTTTTTTTTTTTTTTTTTTTTGTATATTTATGAACGTTTCTCGAGAAACCTACCCAGTGGTTCTATTATTTATACACAATACTTCGGCGACAAAATTCAAGTTTCACTACTACATCTGAAGAAATATACGTATCAAAATCACGAAATACATACTAATGTGGTAAATATGATATTACGAAGTTAGCAATTTAACATTCGCTGCTGCATATGCTTTCGTTGGCTGCATAGATGTGTTTACAAATGACCGCCGACTGCACTGTCAACGCTGTAACATATGTAACTTTCGTGTTGCATTAAGTCTAAGGTTCAATTCTTTTTGTTTTGATATCAACTTTTTCTTGAAAATTGTGTAACAAATTTTAGACCAACGGGGCAATCGCTTCTCTGTACGCTCACCGATTTAATTTCTTATATTTCGTATATTATATTGTGTTAAAATATAAGTTAAAAAGTCAGCCCACGTTACGCTAAAATCTTTATTGGTCCTATAATTTAAGGTGGATTCCAAGTGAGGGAGTATCGAATTGCTCGCTGTGCCGGGAGGTCACCTGGTGTATCCCTGCGCGCGGCCGGCAGCAGAGTGCGGTCGAGATTGGCGCCGCCGCCTCCTCCGCAGCAGCAATTAGAGCCAATTGCCGGCGATGCCGTCATCGCCTCCACGCGCACTCGCTGGAGATTTGTCATTTGCGAAAGTCGGGCGGGGGCGTGAGAGCGGCCGGGCGGTCAGATTCTCTCGCCCGGAAAGACGCTCTCCTCAATTGGATAAACGAGCCCTCGCTGCTTTTAATTCCTGCCCATTACACGCTTTTGCCTCGGCCAGCCGCAGTCGACACTTCTTTGTCTCTGCCACCGCGTAATCACTGTACCACTGATTGCCCGACCACAAGAAAAGACAGTGCCGCAGTAACAACAGCCAAGTCAATACATGAAAAATTAAATTCGCTTGGTATATTCTGTTATCTTGCAAAGGCCTTTGACCGTGTTGATCATGGAATTCTCCTAAGTAAATTAGAACAACATGGAGTTAGATATATGCCAGGACTTTGGTTTAAATTAGAAAGCAATGTCATTGAAGGATGTTAACACAGGAGAGGTTTATAAACTCAGAATGGGGTATAGATAAATGTGGTGTGCCACAGGATTCAATTCCTGGCCCTCTGCTATTCTTAATTTATATAAATGATCTCCAACGTATACTAGGTGATGCTGCATACATGGTGCTCTTTGCAGATGATACTAGCATATCATTGAAAGACCCATCAGTAAAAAACCTTGAAAACCCAGCAAACGATGGTCTAAAGAAAATTAACATTTGGTTTAGTGCTAGCAAATTAATGCTTAATGTAGAAAAGACAGTTACTTCAATTTACCAAAACTTACCAAAAGAAATAAATAAAAAAAAACAAAGGACAGATATAATGTGACATCGGAAGAAAAAACAATCAATGAAAGCACTTTCACAAAATTCTTGGAAGTATATATAGATAACAGATTGAACTGGAAGCAACATATTCAACAAATTCTTGAAAAATGAATTCTGCAACATTTTTTCTGAAGGTAATACTAGAATACCTAATATGGAAACAAGAAAGTAGCATATTTTCGCTCCCTGCTCACTTACGGCATCACATTCTGGGGAAACTCTTCACAAGCACAGCACAAAAGCGTGCTGTGAGAATTATTTCTGGAGCAAGCCCACGGATGTTGTGCATAAATCTATTTAGAAATCTAGGTGTACTTACAATGCCAGCACAGTACGTATACTCCCTATTATCATTTGTAGTGGAAAATCCTGAACACTTCAGTCTTAATGTTGACATACATAGCCATGATATTAGGAATAAATATAATATTCATAAGGATTAAACGTCACTTTTAATTGTACAGAAAGGGATAACATTTACTGGAGCCCCTTATTCAATGCCTTACCAAAAGAAATAAAACGCCATCTATGAAAGTCTAACTGATTTAAGTCCAAACGGAAAGAGTTATTGCTTCAGAACTAATTTTACTCTGGGAAAGAATTTTCTTCTTGGAATTTGGTAACTAAGAATGGCTGAGAAAATACTATATATCTGGTGTATGCAAGGGTAAGGTGACAAAGTTGTCCACAATTATTAAAATGAATATTGGTTTTTCTTTCTATTGAAACTATTGACAAATGAAATAATTAAGCTGTTTGCAAAATTCACTCATATATAGTATGCTAAGCCCCACTGCTAATTTTTACACTAACCAGCAGTAAGTAGATATCCCGCTCCTTGCAACATATGGCCCTACTGTTGGTTTTGGCGGTAGCGATATCACTTAGCGTGTTATTACTACTATTCAACAAACCACTTTACAAGTTATACATTTTAGCGCAACGGGTATTATCGTCAAATAATTCAATCACTCCACTCATTTATTTGAGAAACTTTATTCTATACTTCAAACGTTCGCTGCTACAAAATACTGCCAACACACTTCTATCTATACATGCTCTCTCCTAGTACTCTCTCGCCATCTTGCCGTCTTCTAGTACTCTCTCTATACACAATAACAGTAGTACCAACTACAACAAACTAAATTATTAAAAAAACTTAAAATTACCCCAAATGCCTAAACAAACTACTCATGCTGTGAAGTCTGTTTAACCTATTTTATTTACAATTATTTTTTATTACAATGATTTTGTGAGTGGGATCTCACATATGCCCCCCACTTTATAACAAACAAGCATATTTTAACAAAATTGGTTGGCTTGTTATAAAGTCCAACCTTTTTCACAAATCATTGTCTTTATATACATTTCCACCATTCTGTCCTTATTTATAACAATAATCACTCACTGTCTCTATCAGTCTGCATCTTTACCAGTCAACGTTATACAAAACCACCAAATTTCACAAGAACACATTATGTCACTTATCTCTTCTGACCTTGTACATTTTCAAGTCTGTTATGTTTCTTAACCCAAATTTTCTACCAAATTTAGGATACACTAGCCAGTATGCGTTCCTATGTGGCTTCCCTTCTACCTTAAATGGTCCGTGGTATACGTCAAAGAATTTCTTAATCTCCGCATTTAATTCGCATGACCTCTCTTGAGTCTTTACCAGTACCAAATCTCCCAAATTAAATTCGACAGGTTTATATCTTCGGTCGTGCCTGTTTCTTCTCTCTTCTGATCTTTTCTTCATTCTTTTATCAGCTCAATGTTATGCCCCCACAACGTAAGGTTTTATTTTTTTCCTTTTCCTCCAATCTTTTAGTGCTTCCTTCTTTAAAAACTCTTCTTGCAATAAGTCTTTTTCAAGTTCTTCCTGTGACCACTTCAACAATTCAACTTTACTTCCATCTTTTAGGCACAATTGCTGTAAATCTAATTCTCCGCTATTACATTGGCTATCGTCTTCTGTGTTCCATCTGCTATTGTTTCCTACTAGATCTCTTTCTTCTTCTATTTTACCAGATAAATTATTCACCACATTGGATTCACTGTTTCCCATAACTAAGCTCATATCATGACCACATTCTTCTGAAACTTGAACATTTGCCCCCTCTAGCATTATACTTTCTTCTTCATCATTGACGGCGTATTTCTTCACCAAGAAAAATCTCACTTCTTCTGTTTCATCATTGTTTAATATTCCATTTTCTTCTTCTATTTCACTATTTTCTTCCTCTTCGCTACTATAATCTTTTTCGCTGCACAATTTCTCACTTCCTTCTTCATCGTTGTTATTAGTACTATCACTATCCACTGATGTAGTTTCATACAGATCTTCGTCCACCCTTTCTGATATAAGCTCATTTGGTAACATTTCTTCCTCTGCAGTGTATTTCTTTATATTCTCCTCACAGTTCTTTTGATTATCATGATTTCCCACGTCGATTCTAGCCAATTCTTGTACTTCTTCTTCGTGCCAATTATATTCACACATCCTTGTAATGTTCTGCGGCTCATCCTCATTTAACAAGTTGAAATATTCCCACCATTTAGCGGCTTCTCCTCCTCAAAAACATCTTCTTCTCTCATGATTATGTGTTCCGTTCTTGTAGTTCACATTTTGTACATCACATTCAGTTGTTTTCTCCCGTATGCTTTCAGTTCTACCTTGATTATTATTGTCGTCATCCAGTTTGGTCATCTTCTCTCGATCCTTCGGTCCTGTTTTGACTTCTTCCGCTACTGTTCGGACCGCCCCAGTTGCGGCACTGAGTTTCCCATCATTCGCTCATGATCATGATGCCTTACTTCCTCCCTTCTTACTGCCTGGCCATTATTGTGATGCGACCACTGATTGTCATGGCTTCTGTTTTCATATTCCCTTCTCCTATTATCACCCGAATTCCTGTTGAACTGATCTCCTCGGTTATATCCGTTCATACGGCCTCTGTCTCTTGTAAAATTATCTTGCGACGGCACTTGGTTTGACCTGTTATAATTTCTGAAATCATTCCTCCTATCTTCCCTCGGTCCATGTTCATTTGTACTACTCCAACGATCTAGTCTTTCAACTGCTTCGAGAAATTCTTCTACTCTATTCCATTGATTTATTATAAGCTTCTCTTGAACAGGTCTGGGCAACTTTTGTAATAATACTTCTATCTTTTCATCATCATCTATTTCTTGGTCCAGATAACGTAATTCCTTCATAACTGCTTCACAAAAGTATTTCATACTACCATCACGCCAACTATAATATCTACAATTCCAAAAATCCCTTCTCACTCTTCTTTGCTTCCGTTGTGACCAATACTTGCTCAAAAATAATCTCAAAAATTCTTCATAGTTTTTACACTCCTCGTCACTCTCGCAACTCCATGCAAAAGCATCCCCTCGTAACATGTTCTTAATATACCTTATTTTGTCAACGTCAGACCACTCGTAAGGTAAGCCATTTTTATAAGCTCTAACAAATTCTACAGGATGAACCTCTCCTTCGGGTTCAAATTTTACTTCCGGTAACTTGAAATGATTCGTAATGATGTTACCGCTTCCCATAGTAGTCACACCTCGCCGTTCTGCTTCCTTGATTCTTTGAGTTAATTGTAATATCTCTTCTCTCACATCTTCTTTAACTAAGTCGACCTGGTTAGCTACTTCCGCCACCTTGCATGTCACTCCTTTTGCCTCCTTGTCCATAACCATTAGTTTCTCTCCTAATCGAGAAATCCTTTTGAAGTTAGTTTCCGCCTTCTCTTTCAACTCTTTAATCCCTTTAGGCACATTCCCTCTGATTTTCATAGATTATTTTATTTTCTTCCCGCATGACCATTTGCTCTTCTTGTATTATATTGCTACTTTTCTTCACTTCCTCCTCAACTTTCTGTTGCACTAAACATTCTACATTCTTTTTAGTAGTCTCCCCAAGCTTTTCCACATAATCATACACCATCGTTACTTCCTTTTCCATTCTTGTGTCCACTTCCTCTTTTAATTTTTGCCTCATATTTTCTATCTTCTTGTCACACCTGTCTTCTGATTGCCGAATACACTCATCCATTTTCAACAACATATCCTGCTTCATCATTCGCATTTCGTCTGAAATTCGTTCACAATTATCGGCTTGTTCGTTTTGATTCCTCTCTCATCTCTTCTGTCATCCTCTGACTTAATACAATTTTGTCTTTCCATATTTTCTGCTGTTAATTCAATTTTTCTTTCCCATATTTTTCTGCTGTTCTCTGACTTAATTCAATTTTTCTTTCCATACGCTCCATTAAAGAAATCAGCATTAACATTTCGCCACCTTTCTGTTTTTGAGAATCAATTATTTCACTACCCTCCTCTTTTTCTCGTATTTTAACTTGATCGACTGGTACTGGTGAAGACGTAACATTTGTCATGAAATTCTCTGACTCATGGTCACCAATATAGCTTACTTTTAATATCTACACTAATATCACCACTGGTCAGCGACTCAAATCCGCCTTCCCCCCACGCGGTCAGAGATATCAACGCTACTAACTTCTGCTACACTACATACGCTAATTCCATTTCCCTCCCTTACAGTCGAGCGCTCACCGAAACCAGAATCTTCATTGTTGACATTAGCATTATCATTATTATCCCCCTCTTTAATATTTAATTCAGCATCGCGGTTGACTAATTTCTCACTAATTGCTGCCATGTTAATTACAAATTTACATCAAACACAGTACCACGGGCTAAGTCTGCTACAAAAATTATTCCGCCAAATCACAAGACAATATTACACATGCAAAATCACAATTATACAACGCCGTATTACAACGCAGCTAGACTTTCAAACGGGTACAGAAACCCTTTCCAGAATTACTTACTGTACAAAAAAAACAGCTGCACCCCTGTAAAAAATAAATTTTGCAACACAAAATATACACAACATGTTATTACATCGAAAGTTACAATGACTGACATACATGCATATACATAGGTTTGCTTTATATTCGTCTACTTAATAAAAATCTTCCCCCCTGTATTTAATTATTTTCTTTATTACTTTAACTAAGACTTTCACAGCATGTAAATTTAGCTTAAACAGTTTTTTTACGGACCAAAATTATTCTTACGACAATTTTACAAATTTTAAACTTTCAATTCTTACAAACAGTACTCAGTTACTTTATGCTTGTTTTCAAATAGTTCTGCTTAATTCAACCGTTCATTTGTTGATATTTACACCACTTCTTTTTCCAATCAAGCAACAAAATTGTTCCGCAAAAGTTACAACATTAATTTCCGTCAGTCTTTTATGTAATTACTACTACTTTGATTACGCTGAAATTCTTCGAAGGAAATTAAATTGTCTTTTGTACTTGCCACATCTGCGCCGTTATTTCTTCTTTCTTGAAAATACCTGCTACCAGTCGTCGATGTTTTCCTCGCGTCGTCTGCTTCCGATGAAATTATTCCAGCTCGTAAGCAATGCTATACATTGCTAATCCTGGCTTAAGGGTCTCCAATTTGCTAAGCCCCACTGCTAATTTTTACATTAACCAGCAGTAAGTAGATATCCCGCTCCTTGCAACATATGGCCCTACTGTTGGTTTTGGCGGTAGCGATATCACTTAGCGTGTTATTACTACTATTCAACAAACCACTTTACAAGTTATACATTTTAGCGCAACGGGTATTATCGTCAAATAATTCAATCACTCCACTCATTTATTTGAGAAACTTTATTCTATACTTCAACGCTCGCTGCTACAAAATACTGCCAACACACTTTTATCTATACATGCTCTCTCCTAGTACTCTCTAGCCATCTTGCCATCTTCTAGTACTCTCTCTATACACAATAACAGTAGTACCAACTACAACAAACTAAATTATTAAAAAAACTTAAAATTACCCCAAATGCCTAAACAAACTACTCATGCTGTGAAGTCTGTTTAACCTATTTTATTTACAATTATTTTTTATTACAATGATTTTGTGAGTGGGATCTCACAAGTAACTAACATTGGATAATATTTATTTACAAATTACGGTGGAAATTTGTCATACTAATAGGTTTGAAAGTAATTGACTGGTTGCTAATATTATTGATATTGTTAATAAGTGTGTGTACGGTTCCACATATATAGTAACTAAAATAATATAGTATTTAGTTGCAGATTACAGTGTAAACTTATTATATTAATTGGTCTGTAAGAAACTATCTGGTTATTAGATGCTGGTAGCAAGTGTATACACTGTTCCACATATGTAGTTAACTAACATGGGGAATTACAGTGGATACTGACTATAGTAATGGGTTGTTAAGCAGCTTACGTGTTATCAATTGCTGGTATTATAATTGATATTATTAATAAGCATATACATTGTTCCACATCGCCGAGATTTCTCATTACGGATCAAAGTGAACATATATATCTAAAAGTCATTAAATAATAGTATCACTACGTCACCCTTTTCACGTGGTTTGTTGCAGAGAAATAGTTTATCTTTCTTTCATCAACCGCTATTTTATCATCATTAATTTTCTAAAAATTCATTTGATACGCACTGAGTCATCATGGGGTGCCAGAAGTAGATGTTAAATGGATCCAACTTCTATATCGGAACTTCACCGAATACATTCGGTGCGCTGGAGGAAATTTCGCAACTTTTCCCATCAGAGTTGGAGTTCATCACGGATCGGCTTTCTCGACACCGTTGCTACAGATCTACTCAATGGAAATTTCTCTCTACTGACAACATAGTGGTCACTAGTAAGTCTCGTCGGGACTTGGGACTACAAATCCAACTATAGAAAACTTCCCTTGACAAACTCGGCTTGCGACTTATCGTAGCTAATCGAATGCATGGAGTGTGGAGTTCCAAGTGATGGGTCTGTTAAAATCGACGGCGTTGATTTCTTTATATCTTTTTAGATCAAATACCCGGGAACAGTAACCTACTCTGTTCGGATGGTCAGACACTCCCAGACGTCCCAAACAGAGTCAACACAGTCTGGATGAAGTGGTGTCAGGTTACAGGAGTCCTTTTCGACCGGTAGTTGCCACTGACCTTAAATAAAAGATTTACAGAACCCCCTTACGACCAGAGCACTGTATGGAACTGAATGTTGGCTGGCTTGTCACGAAAAGACATGAACAATATCTGCATGTCATGAAAATGAAGACGATTCGCTGGCCACAGGGACTCACTAGAGTGGAACGCATCAAGAATTAGAACGTTCTGGTGACATTTGGAGTGGCTGCAATCCCTGAGAAAATGCGTGACGGTCGTGTGTGATGGTACAGCCATGTACTGCGCAAGCAACAACTTATTGGTTGCAAGAACAGCACTTGATGTAAGACCGGAGACCGAATACCATGATGGCGAGCTAAGAAGCGCAGGAAAGAGATGTTGTAATCATCCTCTTACAAATTTAAATATTTATCAATTAAAAATACGTTCCTCCTCTCCCATCGCTTTTTGATTTCGAGCTTCACTTGGGAGCACATACTTTTTAATGTGTTTGGGCCACCACTTGTTAAACTTTAGGATGATGTCATTGTCTTCAAAAAGAAACTGTTTTTCCCCTTCATTTGCAGATGATTCATTAATAATTTTTGAATATTGATCAGGTGTGTAGAATCTGTCCACTCTTTTTAATCATCTCTTGATAACACCAAAAGGAGAAAATCGTGACCTCTCATTGGAAAATATTACTGGATTGTTACTTTACGTATCAGGGAAAAGCCAAATAGAAACGGTATGATTCCTGTTCTACTTTGAACATCCGTCGGGAAAAAGGTGGGTTTCTTCTGAAGTTTGGGGGATGAAATCCTTACCTTGCTTAGTAACTGAAACAGTCTTTTGTTTCACCTTGGAAAAGTTTACATTTATTCTTTTTTTTTTGCGGTACAATGATTGATAGTGAGCGTTGGAATCGGTTTCTTGTCTTAGGCCACCTGTTGATCTCCAAGGTCGGAAAGATGTCAATATTGATAATTAATCAATCGTCGTTTCATATATGAGGCTGTGTTCTTCACAAAGCACACCCGGTAATGCTCCGAGAAACATGTTTCTATGATTACGAACATTTCTGGCAGCAATCTAGAATCTGTATTCAGTTATTTAAAAATTTTAACTTCATATATCGTACTAAATGTGAGTTATATGACAAATCCAGCTTCAGTTTATATAAGGCTGCTGTTTTTGATTTGCTAGAAAAATATCCTTCAGAATTTGCAGTTCTAAACAAGTATTTATAATCGATATTCATATATATTATTCGTGCATATTACTGCCATTTAAAGGAGATATAACACCTGTCATTCTGGTATACCTCCAAACCATCAGAGGTAAATGACTCATCACATGTGGTTCTTAACTACTCGTACATAGATGGTAAAGTTTTTATTGGTATGTTCGTTGACTCAATTGCTTTGTTCTGCAAAATCACTAACACTAGCTGAAGAACTTCGAATGGCATTAAAGTTCACCACCTGCTGGAAGAGAACACTGCTCCATTAACAGAATGAAAGTCTTGAAAAATGTATTGTCTAATTCCGAGAGTGGTAAATCAGGACATTTAGGAATCTGTGTTGGAGACCCAGCGCAGTCGCTCTGAAACGGGATAAAAACCAGGTAAAGGTTTAGAAGCAAATCATTTGCAAATGTTTTCATTCCCTGTGCAATAGGCGATCAACAGTAAAGAACGGAAAGAACTACATGAATGCAGAGCCTCACAAACAACGATTAGAAATCAGGTTACTAAAGTTATAGAGTAATTTTCCTGGTACATGCACAAGTCACACGCTACTGATTCAAACAAAATTCAGATTCAATTCGAAAACAAAAAGCGTGCTGCTTGGAGGAAATAGCAGTTCAGAGAATGTTCTGGAGAGCTGTTATGCGAACTGCCTTTTATGTTGGTTTATGTTATCGGTTCTGTACGTGATGTATCATCCGTCAGATGGAGCACATGCTGTGCTCGTCATCGAACTAAGCATTCCAGTTCTGCTGGTAGCCTACTCCACCTATCCGAGGTCCCTCTTACATATTTGACTCTAGTCAACTCCCTTGGTCCTTATACCTTTCAGAACCTTGTGATCTAACAGGTTTACCTGCCCCATCTTTACATATAAATATTAATGTTTGCTTGTTTGTTTGTTTGTTCTTCATACAAATCCACAGTTTTCATCCGATCTCGATGAAACTTTGCACACTTATCCTTTGAAACAAGGAGAAAAATACTGTCTACATTTGGTTGAAAAATTATCTGTATAAATAACACATGTTGTCTCATAAGTTTGAAATACGGTGATAGACAGACACGTTGGATACGGTCGCCTCCGCACCGTGTTTCCATGTAGTGGACTAGCAGCTCAGTGGTGCCGGCCCTGGTAGCGTAGCGGCTAGCGAGCTTGCCTCGTGTTGCCAGGGTCGCCGGTTCGAATCCGGCCGAGGGCATGGGTGTTGTGTTCGTCCTGTGTTGTCCGCAATGAGAAAACGAAGATATAGCACAGACAAAATTCGAATAAACAACGATAAACTTACAGATGGCTGAGATGGAAAAAAAATGAAAGCCGTCTTTTACAAAAAAAAAAAAATAAAAAAAAAAAAAAGTGGTTAAAGCGCTTGCTTACGAACGTTGTGGTCTCCGGTTCAAATCTCCGTGGAGGCTAAGATTTTTAAAAATTGTTTTTCATCGTAAGAGTCAGGCCTGGGCCGTAGGTTATTCGGATTGAATGTTAAACTGTAGATATTAGAAAGTTAGGGGTGCAATGCGAGGCAAATCGTAGGTAGTCTTGCAATGTTGTAGGTGTACACTTTTTTACGTTATAATGATCCCTCAGGTGTTGTTCGCAGTCAGTTTGTGAGTGTGAACCACAGTAATATTATTATAAATACGGAAGTAAGTCTCTGTATTTTTGTTACGTTTTGACGACTAAGTGGCTATATCGTAGTGATGGAATTTTATAAGGAAATCTGTATGAAGGGCACAAGATATTTTTTCCCAGTATGATTAACAGTTGCAGTCACGAAATTTTGAGACCTTATCGAATGGTGACAGAAATATGTTGGAAATTGATTCTCTTCAAGAGACAGGTTCGACGGTACAATGATAGAGTGATAGCTTTCCTGTCATATTATTCCGACTCGATATTGTTTGGGACCAATCCTTCGTTACCAACATCTTTCTATATTTAATTCTGGCAGAAAAATTCTGAATCCACGCGTACGAAGTCGCGGGTACGAGCCATTTTGCTATAATCTTTAACTTTTTATTAGTTTAGCAGTTTCTAAGCCCACCAAAAAGGACGGATTGATCGGAGTGTTCTGACAAATCATTTCTTCCCATTTGATTAGCTAAATAAATTGTTATTAAGTAACGCTGATTTTGTATTGTTGTCCATATTTCGTTTGTAATTTGCATCGCGTTACAGTTGGAACAACTGACGGGCGTGTGAGATGATGACGTCAGTAAAATTGCGTTGGTGAAAGCAAAGCAACATAAATCTTAACATCGTACGTTATGCCGCGTTGTATTAGTTTGAATCC
>JARYHS010009186.1:35969538-36079944 GCA_031002005.1 Vandiemenella viatica | reverse complement strand
TTCCTTGACCCCCTTCCCCCTCCCCCCTCACCCCCTCCCCCCCCCTCCGACCCCCTCCCCCCTCCCCCCCTCCCCACCAAACTTTCTCTTCTCTAAAGACCTCGCTGTTAAGAGACGTTAAGCAGTTTAAAAAAAAAAAAAAAAACACATAAAATGTCTGTTTAAAAAAGATAAACCGTTTGGTTTCAACCAATGACTCGACCTTTAAAAGAACTTCGTAAAATTGAATGTATGGAGCACAAAACGTTACTCATCGACTGCTTGCACTTTATGAAGAAGGGCGACCAAAACTTTTGAAAAGTGGTACTACAGAAATATGTCAAAAATTAAGTGGACAGATTAAGTACCAATGATTTGTTTGCACAAATAATCACAAAAAAACAATCAGTAACTGTTATGATAAGAGACCACGACTGGGAATCATTGGAGGACGTCAGGTGGGCGAAAAGAATGGTGGATGTGTATAGCTCAAGCTCATACATTGGAGACGTGGATGGACGGAAAGTTGTGGTAGAATTAGAATTGAGTGAAAGCGAAGATTTAATAATCACCATAAACTGCCATCTCCTATCAGTTATGAGTGAGTGGGAAATTTTTCACTCATAGATAAGGGAGTGAGGGACTGGAATAAACGAGGTATAAAGCTGTTGAATTGTTTAACCGAAAAAGTGAATTAATTTAAAATAAAATACGCAGAGTAGAAAAGAATGTGTATAGAGAATTCCAATCGGAATGGAAGCTCCATTGGAATCAAATGGAATAATAATAAATGAAAATGTTCTAATGGACGAGGAAAAATTTGTGGAATAATCTTACAGGAAAAATAATCAGGATTATGGGTCACATTTTAAGACATCGGGACTGGTTAATTTATTATGAAATGGGGCAGTGGAAGGAAGGAACCACAGAAGAGGAAAACATTTGAATATATGACGCAGATAAATGAAAACATAGGTTGTAATGCGATGGAGATGTTAGCTCAGTATAAGAACTTATGGACGATTGCTACAAACCAGCAACCAGTGCCGGCAGGAAAAAAGTATTTATTCGTGAAACTGATACGTTAGGATAGCTGATTGGTAAAGCGCGTCGCTAAAGTCATCAGTCAAATCTCGGTAAGTTTATAAATTTTTACGGTCACTTAACATAAACTTCCTCCCAGGGTATACTGTCTCTGAATATATTACATGAGCTCCAAAACTCTCATGGCTCGGATTTCACGTTTAACTGTAGGTGTAACAATTCACTACAACTTGAAATTCGCTCAGTATTTCCTAAGACCTTCCAAGGTATGTAGTTCTTAATCGAATTAACGTGTCTGTGTAAATGTAGAGCATTAAAGTGCAATATTAACTCTGAAAACCTTATTTAAAAGGTTAAATATGTCAACAGAGACGTGAAGCAGTACCTTTTGCGGACGGATAGTGTACGGAAGAAAATGGTATTGATGTAAACCATTAATATGAAATGATAACTTTGTCAAGAAGAGGCTTCGATAAAAGGAAGAGTTAAAAAAAATTGAATCTGTAACCTTAGGATGGTAGAGTACATTGATATGAAATGTAGATAGCCTGATGTGCAAAGAAAAATATTTATATGTGATCTGTGAATGTTGGATGTCAACGTTACTTTACGCATTGTGAAACAAAATGAAGACAAGTACAAGTTGTTAATTTTAATGTTGTTATAAGACAGTAAAAAAATTGTAACATTAATTTGTCATAGAAAGCCTTAGTATTTGGATACGTTTTCCAGTGTTAAAGCGTTGGTCATACATAAGATATTGAAGGCCAAATAGAAAGAATTAACTGATTAATATCTGGTAAGTGAAAAAAAATGGGGGTAAGGATCACGAGAGCGTGTGCATGGACTACATTTGCCTTCGGAATACTTCACTGGTGGCGATATACGACTAAGTTCTCTTCATTTTTATAAAGTTCTGTTAGCTTTATTTTATTTTATTTTTTTATTGTGTACACACGGTTACGCAACGTCTTCTGGAGGAAAGCGTAAACGATTTGTTTCCAATAAATCAAAGAGCGGAAAGTACCTTAAAATAACTGGTAGTTGTTCTGTGGCACTTTTGGGATAATTTTGTTCAATTATGGCTCAATCTGTTCCGTATTTTGCAGAAAATTTAATCAGATGTTGATACACGCATCTGTAAATAAGAATGCAACTTTCCCAGATGTTCGTGTAATTGTTCGTACAAATTATTTAATTCACTATGTAAAATACTACCTTGATTTATAACGTGAGCATTGCTTCTTCTATCATTTCTATTTTTAAATAAATAGCGTTTAAAGAAAACTTTTCTATGAAAGATTGAAGTTTTAAACGGTGTTTTATATAAGTAAACTCTTCTCGGGATTCCAGCCGCGTTAAAATGTCACACTTGTGGGGCGCTTCATAGGCGTCTATCTCAGTCCTCATTTTCAACCAAATGTCAATGATTAACTGTTTGTTTACCAGCTGCCCCGGAAACACTCTTCTGCTCGTTACCGAGGCGAAACTATTTCAGCATTTTAATAGTCGGGTTCCAGGCAGCTCTCAGTTGATAATCAGTGTCCCTGTTATCCTAGTGAATCAGTTGTTCTGATTTCTACAGCTTCTGTAATAACGCCCAAAAATCTTTGACCCGGACTAAAATTGTAGTTTAAACAAAAAATCAAATGTTTGACCTTCTTGTGCACTATAACGTGGTTATATCGGACAAACGGAGCGGTGTATTGTGGAGCGATGTGCTAAACATGTAAGAAATGTTCGACTTGGGCAAGAAGAGAAATCTGCGGTGGCCGAACACAGACAGTGTGCAAGAAGGTCAAACATTTGATTTTGAAAAAACTGCCATTTTAGCCAAGGAAAAAGATTTTTGGGCCAGCGTTATTACAGAAGCTGTAGAAATCAGAACAACTGATTCATTAGTTAACAGGGACACTGGTTATCAACTCAGTGCCGACTGGAACCCGGCTAATAAAATACTGAAATAGTTTCGCCTCGGTAACGAGCAGAAGAGTGGATGACGTCATCGAAATGTGTTTCCGCGGCAGCTGGTAAACAAACAGTTAACCATTGACATTTGATTTAAAATGAAGGCTGGGATAGACGCCTTTGAAACGTCCCACAGTGTGATATTTTTACGCGGCTGGAAGCCCGAGAAGAGTTTATTTATAAGACTTTTCTAATTGCAGTAAATTCGTGTTGTGTAAATTGCTGAAGGAGCAGTTTTGGAGGTACTGGGCTGGCTGTGTTGCTGTTTGCTCGCAGTGGGGCGCAGTGGGGCGTCGTGCCGTTGGCAGACTTGCGGCGCCCCCTGTGGAGGCGATCATTGAGCACGCGATTGTTGCCTGGCGGGCCCTTAAATTATCTGTCGCCCGCCGCCGCTGGTTTAAAATTTATAAAGAAAGGCAGGCGGCTCGTGCGGGGAGCGTGCCACTCCCTGGGGACGGGGGCGACCAGGTTAGGTTAGGGGTGATAATCCGTCAGACTCCCCCGCGCCCCGCCGCTAATACTAATTATCATCGCTTCCTCAGAAGAGCAACGCGGTGTTTTATCTTCCGAATCACATTCTCTGAAGCATTATTGCAATACCCTACTACTTCGTACAAAACTGATCTAAATGAATGGGTCAGCATGGAATGAAGATAAATGCCAAGAAGAATCAGCTTATTAGGTACACAGATAAAAAAATTACAGGTTAATTATGGTTATAGGGTGGGGTAAGAATTTCTTGTTGAAAGCTTGAAGTGTAAATATCTTTGAATAACGTTTGATAACAAACTCAACTGGTCATAGGCCATTGGGCGGATGGTAGGAAAAAGTTACAAAATCCTTCATTTACTGGAGAGGGTGATGAGAGGATATACCAGAGAAGTTAGGGAGTTGGGTTACAAAACTTTGGTCAGACCGTTGGTTGAATATGATGGTGTAGTTTGGGACCCACAATTTGGGTATCAAATACAGGAGTTGGAAGGTGTGCAAAGAGCAGCTAGGTATGTTTGTGGAAATTATCGCAGGACCCTGTCAGTAACTGATATGATCGAGGATCTGGATTGGGACTCATTGGATGAAAGAAGGAAGGTGAAGAGAGCGCTGGGAATGTACAGGGCGTAATTATGTTGGTGACGAGGCTTCGAGGGATATTGGTCAAAGAATTAGGAATAGTGCATGGAAGGGGAAAGGTTACCATGACCACAAGGTTGCACTCGTTTTCATGGTTGAGGGAGTGGGAAAATATTCTTTTTTTGCTAAGGGTGTCAGGAATTGGAACAAATTACCAAGTGTAGTGATGAATAATTTACCAAAGACGCTTAAGGAATTTAAAATTAAAATTTGTAAATCGGAAAAATAAATGGGGGGAATGGATTTAACATTCCAATTATAAAAGAAAAATTGTATATATATATATATATATATATATTTGTGTGTATGTGAATGTGTGTGTAATTAGTTGACTAGGGGAATTGCCACCGGAGCGTTAGCTCCAACGCAATTAAAATTAATAATAATTATAAAATACCCAAACATTGTCAGCTACATGTTTAAAATCTCTATATTTTTTAAAAAGTGAATTTGTTGGTTTGTTCCATATAGAAAACCAATGGGTCAGATTTTACACAAATGCTCGGTATTAAAAACTGTATTTTATGTCGTATACGTTAGACTTTTCGTGGAAAAGGAGAAATTAAAATTTTTGTGGTAAAAAATAAACAGAAGAAGAACGAAATCAAAGGCTGTATTAGTGCCACATCAAAAGTTAAACATCTCTGACGTTTAAAGTTGCAGAAGATGAAGTCTCGTTTTTTTTTTTTATCCTTAGAATAAAAGACAATAATAAGTGTTAAAAATAAATGACATAAAACTGTTTAATACAATAAATTTTTAATTCTGTACAAGAAAAGTGACATCTCTAAAACGTTTCTTCATTTTTGGATAGTATAATTCAGCGTTTGTAAGTAAAGATTCAGTAATTGTGTAAACTTTATATTCTGTAGGAATCCATATTTTTTGTAGCTAAACAGAGTATGGTCTATAGGTTCGTCGACGTTGATGTCATCAGAATCGGGTGGGAATGGAGGGCAAGAAATGGGAATTTGACGATGGTTTTTCGAAGGAATCATCCCGGTATTCGACTGGTATGATTTCTGAAAAGAATGGAAAACCGAAATCTAGAAGGTTGTACGGGAATTTACAACCCTGTCCTCCAGTATTACATGTATGATGGTTACCTCTCACCACCACCCCCTAAATTAACCGTGTTTTGCCTCTAAAGGAACTTACTTTTTCACCTTTCAAATGCAGTGTCATTTCAGAAAAATTTGGTATTGTCTGGTAAATTATTTAACTATTCTTTGAGGGCAAATTACGACGTTGAAGTAGATTGTGAGAGGAGGACTTTGATTATTTGGTCGAGTACAACCGAAAAAGGGTAATTTTAAGGCTGGAACCCCACTGATATCGGAGATCTAGGTAAACGCATGTATTGCTATCTCTGGAAGGGAGCTACAATTGAGAGTAATATACAGGAACTGCTCTCCACATTAACAAGTCAAGCGTTGCCGTACAGAATGGCGGTTGAATGTTACTGTTTGACGTTGCTTGTTGCCAGATATCTGTTTTTTACTCAGTCGGCAGGACATGAATGACGCGGAAAGCCAGTGGGCCTTCAGGTGCTGCCAAACAGGTGCACAGCACTGGCGCGAGACAACAATAAATGTTCAGTGCTTTTGTGACAATTGCAGCACTAAGAAAGAAACATATGAATACAACGAAATTTATTTACAGTTTTGGGACATGACAGTGCAAAATGGTTAGAATTACAGGACTGTTCATGGACTTTGACAATTCACTATGATGGGAAGCTGCCAGATGCTACAAAGCCTCTAGACGTCGTGGCATGGAGTCAAAGAGGGACTCGATATTCTGCCGGGGAGCCCACTGCCACGCGGGATTTAGTCGCGTCCGCGAAGCATCCATAGTGGTTCTAGAAACAGATCATACAAGGTGGCAACGCTCTGGCCTCGCATCCCGAAAAACGCAGGTTCCAATCCCCGTCCGGGCATCCAGATTTGGGTTTTCCATGCTTTCCCAAAATCACTCCAGGCGAATGCCGGGATGCTTCCTTTAAAAGGCCATGGGCTAATCCCTTCCCGTTCGCTGCCTCAATCCTTTCCCGCCTATAATGATCTCACCGAGCGTGCTGGGTGAACGGGTAACTTTATGGCCTCGCTTTCGCGAGGACGCGGGTTCGAATCCCCGTTCGGGCATCCAGATTTGGGTTTTCCATGGTTTCTCAAAATCACTCCAGGCCAATGCCAGGATGCTTCCTTTGAAAGGCCATGGCCTAATTCCTTACCGTTCGCTGCCTCAATCCCTTCCCGCCTCTAATGATCTCGATGTCAACGAGGGGTAAAGCCATAGGCAAAAACGAACGAAAAAATTGCTGCCGACCATATCTCACACATGTTCACTGGGTGACGAGTCAGGTGAACGTGCCGCCCAGGAAGCAGTGGTACCCGTCACTCATAAAACCAGGCCTCAGCACGTGTAGCCACGCATTGTTCCGGCTTTGTGGAACAGCCTGCAGGACGGGCAGTGCCTCGGGCTGATGCAGCGGTTTCTGTTCGGATTTTCCACAGTATTGTGAGGACCAGTATCCGCTTATCACTGTGTACGACACTTTTCTGTCCACTGTTTCCACACACGCATGATTAATATCAGCGCGTCCCGCGCGAGCCACAATGTCAGACACGTTTCCCGTAGACCAATCTTTCTGACTCCCTTACATGGTGATATTGCGGCGTGCCCTTTGACGTCGACGAGGCACACGGGCACTTGTTTGCACGTTTCCACTTCATTTGGCGGCTCTGTACCGCCTGAGCGCGGCGTAACATTGACCTGTCCGATCACACAAAAAATAGCGCTGCTGGGACTACGTGCACGCCACACCTCTGCAATCCTAATCACTTACTATGGCTTCACTGTACTACATATTCTTCCATTTTGGAGTTATTGCGGATTATTCATTCTGGGTGTTGCAATTTTCATAAACAGTAATGTATGTTACATGTAAAGTGTAATTTAGTACTGTCTAAGTACTCTTAACTTAGTCGTTGTGTGGCCAGCCAGAGAGTGTGTTATAAATGACCGGGTATTGTAACTTCAACTGCGGTGAGAGCGTCGCTCAATCCTCCACTTGAGGAAAAAATAATGTGCTCTTTTCTGAGGAGCATTTAAATTTCAATCAAATAAATGTTTCGTCCAGGGAGACAAAATTACAACAAGTGAAAACGGTTAGCCAGCAGTTGGCATACTGTATCACCGTACACACGCTGTAACCAGATACTGTGACAAGCGGAAGGTTCCTCGTCAATCTCTATCCTCCTCTTCCCAAGAATTCAGCCATGGCGTTTTGAAGGAAGCATCCCGGCGTTCACCTGGAGTGATTTGGGGAAATCATAGAAAATTCAAGTCTGGATGCCCAGACGAGGATTCGTACCGGCATCCTCCCGAATGCGAGGCTAGAGCGTTAACCACTCACACACCACGCTCGTTTTTTAAACAGATATTAACATCAGAAACACATGAATGTGGAACTCGTGAAGTAACATCTGATCACAATCGCAATAATCGAGTTGCAATCATCCATGCATCGCCTTACCTGCCTCTGTGTATTCCTCCCTCCGTGTAGAATATGTTGTAAGTGAGGATATGAGATGAGACAATTTGATCGCCACGTGTCGTGGGAGTGAGATATGAGAGGCGATGTGGCGGCCTCTCTTCCAGGACTGAGTGGGGGCGAGTTGGGAACCGCTCGCTGTCCCGCGGGACATGTCAAGACAGTTCACAAAATACAAAGACGTTTGCCGAAGTACTCGTAATCTCTGGAAGGAATAACTCTAATGGGAAAACATTCTACCACTACTTTCCATAACATATTCTAATTCAAGAAATATGCGCATTTTTAATTTTTTTCTCTAATTTTGCACTTTTTATAATTTGACTTATAGCTGATAAACATTTCACTATACCTACACTTTCCAACGCTTTCTAAACTTTCTCAGCCAAACACCGCATACGGTTACAATCCATTTCTTTGTAATTAATATACTATCTACGAGTACCCTGACTTCTCCATTTTATACAGTTCATGATAGCCAACCATCCTGAAAACTCTTCTTCATGTGCCTTTCCATTATTTATTCTTCTTCGCAGGTCACCTTGTTCTCCTCTCGATACTTTTTGACAGTTGCCTTTGTTATATCTTAGATACATGTTCTAAACTCAACGCAGCAAATCAGCTGTCGCGAATTCATTACAACTAGAAGTGTATTTCGAAGAATGCAAAAATCTATCACTATAATTGTCAGATCTCAGTTCTTATACGATGCGCAGATCTTGCTGATGAAAGTGGTCCCGCATGGAGCCTATCGACTGAAAGTGAACTGGGAATTGTACCAACAGTTGGACACCAGCTTGCGACGTAGGCGGCTGAAGTTTCACGGGCACCTGAGATTGTGCAGCTACAGACTCACCAAGAAGGTCTTCTCACTTATCAAAAGCTATAAGGCAACAAGCATGTGGCTTAAGGAGATACAAAAAAATTTGGACTCCCCTGGGATTTTCGACACTGAAGTTGCAGACCGCTCCAAAATTTTGTAATATGGTTAACTCCTGGTTCCTCCACCAAAAATTATTAAACCTTGGAAACGCATCTCACAGGAGAGAAATGAAAAATTATTAGTTGGACTTAAAAGGCATTGGGAACAATGGCGAGCATCAAGAGAGAAGTAGGCATAAGCGTTCCACAGTGGCCTTGAATCACTAATAATAGATAATTTCAATATTGAGTAAATTTTACGTTTTTACATTCAAAAGGCAATGTTATTAACATTTTCGGTACCTTATAAAAACATGTGGGTTATAAGCTACGTTTTTATTTGTCATTACTGACACTGATCAAATTTCTGCTCCGGTAGAATTTTTTTTTTTTTTTTGCCTCGTCTGCGGCTAAGGTCATTAGAGGCGGGATGGGACTGGGAACAAGGAACGGGAAGGAATTCGGCCGTGGTATTTTTGACGGAAGCATCTCTGCATTCGCCTGGAGTTATTTGGGAAAACCGTGGGAAACCCAAATCTGGATACCCGGACAAGGATTCGAACCCGCGCCCTCCCGAATGCGAGGCCAGAACGTTAACCGTTCACCCACCACGCTGAGTCTCCGGTAGCAATTTCCCTACCCAGTTCTCACTCGTTTTATGTCAAAACATTTCATTGTTTGTGGTAAATTGTGCAAGACATACCTCGGTAAGCGATTCAAGTCCATGACTCCCTTAGTTAAAATGTTAACTTTCCCATTCCTCAGGAACCAATTATTGACGATATTCCTTTTTACCCGTCTAGAAGCTACTTTCGACTGTTCATCCAGTATTTATCCAGTCCTTACCTTAAACATATCCTGTATTGTCTTTACACTATCTTCGAATGTTCAACATCACTTCAGAGATTGAGGATATTCTACGGTAATTTCCCATTAGAAATCTACGCATTTTCCCTACTTGCAACTACACCAGTTCCGGTCTTGGCAGTGTAGGTGCTAGCACGCTGGCCTCTCGTTGCAAGGGCCGCCGGTTCGAGTCCGGCCTCGGGCATGGGTGGTTTTAATTAAGTGTTGTGTTCGTCTTGTGCTGTCCTCACTGTAGTGTCGACAATATCATAATGAAAGCCTGATACAGCAGTTGGTACATAAACAAATTGGAGCTGGCTAAATGGTTGCAGAGACCGAAGGCCATATTATTAAAAAAAGAAAAGAAAAACTACACCAGGGTCTGATATTCGTAACTGAAGATCCTGATACCTAAACGTCTTCTTCCTCACCACCTTTTCCCATGAATTTAGAGTCGGCTGCTTTGAGGAGTTTTACTGATTGTTTATATCGTAAAATGTGGAACTTTGATTTTATATGCGAAACGTATGTAAGGTATAAATTTGCAGTCGGTAAGTTTTTTGGAGGATTATGGGAAAATACAGGTTATGATTAATAGACTTTCGGGTTATGCCGCGTTGTTTATTTCATTACCTGAGCTTTCGGCTGCTATCCTCCAGCCTTCGTCAGAGAAACTGTTTATGAACAAAGACGGCCGCGGAAGTCTTAGGAATCAAATACAGGTTAGTCAGTTTTTATTAAACTTGGGAAGAGGTGTCTTATTGCTTCAATTCCCTGGTTCTCTTCCTTTATAGGGACCTTCATTGTATGTCCAGATCCAACCCATCAATTAATGATTATGATCAGTCTGACTCGTTCTGTAACAACTCAATTGCGATGCGCCTGTGACGAATGAACACACAGTGGAGTTACTTTCGTTTTTCTTTAGGGACCATAGAAACATCTGTTGGGTTGCAAAGCATTTTGTGTAAATTTGTGGAGAACTACTGGAAATAATGCTAGCAATTCATACAGTAAAAAATATCAGTCAGAAGTTGTTTATGTTAGGTGGAGTGCAGTTGTTGAAGAAGTAATGTATGAGCTGGCTGGAGTGGACAGGTAGCGGGGCGCGCTTGTTTGTGAGCGGCGGCCAGTGTCGTGTTTACAATATGTCAGCCTCCCCGCGGGAGGGTCGCCAGTTCATAACTCAGTGGGCGGCGGCGGCTGCTGAATTTTGCATGAGACCAGGGATCAGTGGGGCGGTGCGGCGACAAGGCGGTCAGCTGTCGCCTCGGAGACTACCTGCCGCTACTGTGTATCCCCCAGACTCACTCACTTCTCACTACATACCCATCATCATCAAGCCTCTGCTAAATCTTATCTATATCTATAAAACGAAAACTGGACATATTGGTCGTATAAAAACTCGGAAACTACGGGGCAGATTTCGATGGAGTTTTCACCGTTTTAAAGCCTAGAATCTTAATTCACTTGTCTGGCACGTTTCAACGTTAAATAATGTAGGAGCATTATAGGAAATTCTGAACGTATGGTGAGAAATTCCACAGGAGGAATTACTAGATGCCGCATACTCCACACTAAACACACAACACAATGTCTCTGACCATAGCCTTTAATTAAAGCAATAAGATAACTTATAGTAATAACTATTTTGCACACTAAACAAAACTTTAAGTATTCTTTCTTTTAATTCGATATATTCAACTTTTAAAAGCCCTGGCTTGAACTATTCTTTCCTTTAATTCGGGATATCAATTTTTAAACGACATAGATAGCCGTAAAAACAACAGAGATTTTCTTTAAGCACGATCTCTGGACAATATCTCTGGTCTTCAGCATTAGTCTTCTGTTTACGATAATATTATTCCGGATTCACTTTTGATATTTTATCTGCAGAGTCAAAGGATCTGGCGTTTCGAGCCACAAGTATATCCATTCACTTCGCAATTGAATCAAATGTGAGTTTTTAACATAATCTAGGGTTGTTCAGTAATGTAGTAATGAAATTTCTTAACCAAATTATCGAAGCTTGATATACATGAATCTTTTCGGACGAATGAAAATAGTATACGTGCAAATAATCTTCAGCCCACCAGTTTCTTGGTAGGGGACTTGTGAATGTAAGTTTTCTTTAATTCCGAATAAGTTGGCGCGTATTTTATGAAACTTTGTACAAATCTTGTGCGGGAATAAAAATACGGTACGGTTAAATCTACGCCAACTATACCGGGCAATGCCGGGACCTCCGCTAGTATAGATATAAATACACGCACGTGTCCCTATATTTCACTCTGCAGCCATCGTTGTTTGTGTGTGATAGTAACCTCGTGTCTCCCATCATGCACTACTGTGGTGGTCGCATGTCGGTAGCTCTGGGTGCTTTGGGGATATGGTGGTTGAATGTTGTCGACCCAGGTCATTTTCGTATTTCAACCAAAGTGCTCTAAAAAATCTCCGTCCATTCTTTACCTTCCCACGAAGTTTCTGCAAACCGAGCGTGGTGGTGTAACGGATAGCGTTCTGGCCTCGCATTCGGGAGGACGGCGGTTCGAATCCCCATCCGGGCATCCAGATTTGGGTTTTACATGGTTTCCCAAATCACTCCAGGCAAAGTCCGGGATGCTTCCTTAAAAAGACCATGGCCGAATTCCTCCCCATTCCTTGCCCCAATCCTTTCCCGTCTCTAAAGACCTCGCTGTTGAGAGACGTAAAGCAGTTAAAAATAATAATAAAAATAATAAAAATAAAAGTTTCTGCAAGGTACTTATTGGATAGCAGGCTGGTTGGACTTGGGGAGCCGTTCCGGGCGTAAATTCGAATTTACAGAGTGTATTAAAAAGATAATGGTAATGTAAATACTTTCAGCAGAGACAGGTGATGATGTTTAAAGAACAAAGCTAACCATGTATAGATATTAAAATTAATTAAATTACTACTAAGTCTTCATAATATTTTTACTGAATTGGTGTAAACATGGCCAAAACTCGAGAAAATGCTAATATAGCTCAAAATTTTTTTTATTTTATTTTTATTTATTTATTTTTTATATTGTTTGGGATCGCTGGATGATCCACATGTGAGTTTTGATTGCTCGCATTTTTCCGCCCCTGATGTCAGCACTATTATTATGCAGGAGCTGAATTGTTAGAGTACTATCTATTTGGAACGTGCAATTTTCCTTGGTCATGGTAACTACTAAAGTGACCAATCGTCCTCCTTTAGGGAGGACAGTCCTTCTTTTTTAGGTTCTGTCCTTCCTCAAAAAGTGTCCTCCTACCTGTTCTCCTTTTCGATATTTAAAAACTGATGTGTTAATCTCTGCATTCAGAGATTGCCGCGCCGAACTGTTACGCGTCATATGTCGGTACAGTTCCCAAAGATGACCGAGGGTAGTGGTGTAACGGCTAGCGTTCTGGCCTCGCATTCGGGAGGACGGCGGATCGAATCCCCGTCCGGGCATCCAGATTTGGGTTTTCCATGTTTTCCCAAATCACTCCAGGCAAATGCCGGGATGCTTCCTTCAAAAGGCCTTGGCCGAATTCCTTTAAATTCCTTGCCCCGCATCCCTTCCCGTCTCTAAAGACCTCGCTGTTAGAGAGACGTTAAGCAGATGAAAAAAAAAAAGAAAAAAAAATCCCAAAGATGCGATTATGAAAAGCATGCGCAGGGCATAAAAATTCACGTGTCTCACATTATTTCTTTCTCAGTGAATATTACGCTCAGGTAAGTACAATTCACGCTTTATTATTTCATTCATTCAATTTTATACAAACCTGTTTTCAACACAAGTGCAAAATATTTTAAATATAGATTTAGTAAAATTTTATCGCTTTTGTTATTAAAGTTTTAATTATTAATTTTATTTATTCATAATGTGCTTGCATTGTTCGAGGAGATATATATGTTATTTTTAATTTCCTTGAGAAGTGGAAAAAAATCAGGGAAAAGGAAACGCCATTTCAACGATTAATTGAAAAATGAATTTCCATTCCTCATATCAAAGAGAGACACTATAGTTTTCTGCAATATTTTGGACAAGTGAGAAATCAAGATTGAATGTTGATATCCTAGCTGCAGCACTTATCTTTAAATTCAGTATGAAGGATATTTCTTTCTCCAGAATTTCCAATATATTATTACAAAATGGTATAATTACTAAAAATATTAATTCAATGGAAAATACTTGTTTAATTAAATAATTAAAAGGGATGTAAGCATAATTAGTGTATTTTTGTTTGAATTAATAAAATGTTTCATGTATTTACGTTCTACTTTTTTTAATTTTTTTTTTGTCCAACTTTTTTTCATCGTAAAAAAAATTGGTCACCTTATAACTACATGTTTGTTTTCAAAATTAATAACCTATAAGGCGGTGGTTGAGAACAGTCGTTTAGAACCGTTACATTCATTTTATTAATTTATTTTATTTATTTTTTCTTAAATATTAGAGGCGGGAGAGAACTATGGACATGGAATGTGTAGGAATTCCCTAATTGAATTTTGAAAAACCATCCCGGTTTGGACGGTCGGAACACGGAGTCTGGGATTTGAACCTAGGTCCTCAATTCCAGCTTCGTCAACAAGCATGGTCCCTACTGGGTTACAGCAACATCTAAAATATTTTAGGACAGATTTCCATGTGCTAAAATGTAGTCTGATATGTGAATTGACAACGAATATTCCAAATGGAAATTTCTTCTGATTTCAATTACTGCTTCTAGACTGTCGAGGCCAACTAGAGATTAAAGCCATTACTCCAAGGGTCTGAATGTTCGTTAAAAATCTCCCAACCAATCTTTCTTTCGCATCATCTCGTTGCCCCGTGCGCTGTGCTCATCATTTCGCCCTCCTTTGATTCCGTCTTGATTGTTTTGATAAGCGGGCGGCGCAGGCCTTTAACCGATTTGAATTCCCTTTGATGATGGCGGTAGGAGGACCCGCCCCGGGATACGCAGGGAGGGAGGAAACAGCAGACAAACGACCACGCGAACCGCAAAGAACGCAGGCTGCTACCACTAACGCACTTATACGTCACTGTATTTTGAGTATGGCATACAGGTCCGGTTTGTAGAGTTTCAAGGATTACAGCACATGACCACGTGACCTGATATGATCTATTTGTTGAGTTTTTGATCATTATTCGACGTCTTAAGGTCTATTTAAACCAAAAATGTGTACATAAATAGTAAAAAAAAATATAATAATTTTAAGGACAAAAATTGAGTTTTTAGTGCCAAAGGTGGAAAAGGTGCCAAAGGCGCATGATCAGATCTGGATGAAACATTACTTGTATTTGACCCTATAGATTCGCTCTACAAAATTTCCAGTATTTCTGCTGAGTTTGAAGAGACTAATATTAAAGATGGATAAAGGCGATCTTGATGATCTTGATATACGTCTATAGAGGAGAGTCGGGTAATATGGAATAGTGGGGTAATATGGAATTTCGAGGTTTCTCCTTAGGTGAGTTCTGCTGTGTAGTGGAAATAGTGTCAACTGCTGCTCAAAACTCCCGTGATGCTTTGTTGCAAGTGACGGTCATTAGCGAGCTGAACTGTGTTTGTTGTCTAAGGAAGTTAGTTTTTCCACTTTACAGAATTTTTGCAGGTATGCTTTCTAAAATGTATATAAAATATTAGATCCATTATGTTGATAGCTAGTCTTAATGTAGTGTGTGCTAAAAGAGTAATAGTTTGCTGCACCTTTCTCGTTTTTAAGCTGGCAATTGTGTTTATAGTAACTTGAAGCGTATTTAGTCCAAAATGGCGGTTCGGGTAATATGAGATACTTAGTATTCCATAATACTCGACATGAAACTGTAGTATTCCATATAACCCAAAAAATAATTACCGATTTGAAATACATTTTTAATGAGAAACATAAGTGTATTTAATAAGTTTTTTGTTAATAAACCTTGAAAATAATAATATGATTATAATTTACCTCTTTCTGAAATAATTACATTATTTATGTTTTGTTTTAAGAAATGCCGAATAAGAAGGAAGATTGTGGAATGAAGAGGAAGCTATGGAGTCCGAAAAAGATGGCCAGGACTATGCAGCAGTTAGAGAGAACAAAATGGGATATCTGAAAGCATCGAAAGAATTTGCAGTACCGAGAGCTACTCTTTTTCGCCTTGTTAAGAGCAAGGAGGAAAACGCCGAGGCAGCAGCTTCAAAACATCTTGGTCATAAGCCAGAGCTGAATTAGAGAAATATTTAATAAATATGGAGAGTATATTTTATGGTCTTTCTAAAAAGGATATTTGTATATTAGCCTATTAGATGGCTGTGAGGAATGTTATACGACATCCTTTTGGGAAGGGATAATGTGCTGGGAAGGATTGGTTCTATTCTTTTTTGAAGACTTTCTATAAGGAAACCAATGGGCACATCCTTTTCTAGGGCAAGATGATTTAGGAAACAGGTGGTGGATACTTTTTTTTAATCTCCTTGATGGCATTTTCCAAAAACACAAATACCCTGCCAACCGAGTGTATAATGTGGACGAAACCGGGTAATCAGTAGTGCAGAGCAAAATTCCACATATCGTGGGACTGAAAGGGAAAAAACAAATCGGGTCCCTCACATCATCTGAGAGATGATCCCTTGTGACAGTCATTATCTGTATGGGGGCCGGTGGTGATTTTGTGCCTCCTCTTGTTATTTTTCGTAGGGAAAATATGAATGACTAGCTTTTGAGAGATGCTCCACTAGGCACCATTGCCTCGTGTCACCCAAAAAAGAAAAGGTCGAAATTGAAAAGCACGACAAAACGGAGATTCTGAACCCCCCTCCCCCCCCCAAGAAGCCAAAGCTTTCAAAGGAATTCAGTTCTAAAAATTACTCAAGTGGAGATGATGAGTCTTTCCATTCTGATGTAACATCTGAAATGGACTTTGTACCATCTTCTGAACCGGTCAATGCAGACACAGATTGCCTCTTCTGCAATGGAAAATTTTCAGAAGACGTAAGAGGAGAGTTCTGGGTAAAATGTTTGGGTTGTTCTATGTGGGCTCATATGGATTGTGCTGGTGCAGAAAAAGAAGATTATATTTGCGATTTTTGTAAACACAATTAGTCTATGAACAATGAAAAAATGCCTTGTATAAAATGTATTGACTTAATTGTACTATTAAATCTTGTTTTCTCACCTGCAGTTAGTTTACGTTCTTTGAAGCATTCTATTCCATATTACCCGCTTATTCCATATTATCCTCCACATGACATTTTTTTTAAACGTTGTTTATTAATAAAAAAAATATTTGTTTTGACAGCTTCCTGATGAGATGTATACGATTACAATAAGTTAAAGTTAGTATTGGTTTTATTTTCAGATGCTAAATTAAATTCATTACAGATTTATAGAACAAAATGTAAATGGTATTCCATATTACCCGATTCTCCTCTACATACGGATGTATTTGTGTTCATTATGCAAATCCAAAGTTTTTATAAGATCTTGAAGAATCTTTACGTAAACTTTAAATCAAAGAGAAATATACTGTTTACATTGCGTTTACAAAAATCCAACCACTGTCCCCGTTTATTCCTTTAAGCAAAATCTACACATGAAACAAGTAAGCTTTTCCAAATATCTCGAAAACTGTAAGCAAATTGTTCAAAGTGGATGGTGATATTCTAAAAGCCCATACCTGTCGAAATCGACGTATTCCGATCGGACAATTGCTGACCGAGAAATTTGATCAGTTTTAAAATTCGTATGGTGACACAAAAATCTATAGTTTTTATCCGATATTGAAGGAATTTTGCGCATCTGTGCTTAAAAATAAGAGGAAAAATAATGTTTACATTTACTTCACAGAACTGCTTCCACGTTACAGAGAACGTTTACAGGATGATGCATCAGAAGTTTAACATCGAGTCCCACGCCGGGTACTCTGCTAAAATAGGATAATTACGAATATCAGGATGTGGTTAGAAGAAGATTATAAACCCATAGTCACGAATTACCAATCTTATTTGAATTCTTAATTAGTTTTTGATCTGCTGGCAGGAGGAAAGTGGGTGGAATGAAAACGGGAGCACTTGTGGACAGGAAAGTAAACATACTGGTCTTTACAGATATTGACGTTCTAATAGACAAAAGCGAGGATGAGATGTGGTGGAGGTGCTGGGGAAGAAAACCAGGGAAGCAGGAATGAAAATAAATACTGAGAAAATCGATTACCTTCCGGTCAGCACAGCTGATGAAGTGCGCTCAATTATAACATATACTTACCTACTTACTGCCTCTCCGTGGATAGACCAAAAGCCATTTCAGAACTTAATTTTCTAACCATCTCTTCATGATGTGCCAACATCCTTTCCCTCTGTTGGGATAGTACTACCGGGGAAGCTTCTGAAGTTAGTCATTACCCATCCTTAGAACGTGGCTCTTGCCATTCTTAAGCCTGAGTCACATTAAAACTGTAACTCCTTAAAACTGGGACACTCCGGATAAGGCAAGGAAAACCCTGAAATAAAACCCTGGTCCTCCACAACCGGTTTTTTGCGAAGAGCTGGTAACCCTTCCACGGAAAACATATTTTACTCAGGAACCTTGGAGTAATTCTAACAGACGTAAAATATATTTTGAAGTAAAAATATTTTCATAAAACCAAGACGACTAATTCAATTCCGTTTCAGCAACTTCCATCCTAACGACATATATCAGATTTTGTTTACGGGTAATCTGTCTAAAAAATCGATAAATTTCATTAGAATATCAACGTGGCAACAGCGATTGAGACAAAAAAAGAAAGAGTTAGAGTAGGGTGGTCAAAATAAATCAAATTTTGATTTTTTTCGGGGGAACCCTCCTAAAAGTTGCCAAATGACTAAAAAAGTTTCAGCTCATTTGGATAATGTTAACCCGTGCCTCATCGAGGTTGAAATCTTAAAAAATAAAATAATAGTTTTGCTGAAAAATTGCAGTTTTTCCTTCATAATGTGGAAACCATTTGTCCTAGAAACGTGATTTTGGTCTCATTTCATAGATAATGTTGTTGCCATGAATTTTTACTCTCATCAATTTTTTAAAACTTATATTCAAAGACATTTAATACTTTTCAAGTTCAGGCTGTTATCCATATCCCCAAAAATCACGAAAATGAATAAAATCATGACAACATTCTGCTTTTCAGATTTCCCTTGTTTTATTTTTAATTTTCTACATCAAGAATGGTTTACTTAAAAGTGTTTTCGAAAGTAAATGAAAAAATTTAAACAGAAAATTAAGGACTTATGAGAAAAAATAACAAAGTATAGATATGAGAACAAATAATTTTCAATTGCATTTTTATTATTATAGTTGTATTATACAAAAGAGAACAACACAAAGAAAAGTAATTATTATTATTTCCAATTATCACATTATGGCTGAAATGCCTTAGATAAGTTGGCTTCTGAAGAGGCAGGAACAATTTTTTTACACTCAGATACAACTTGTAACAGAAACTCCCGGTGTCCTTCATCTATTGTTAAATAGGAATTGAAGTCTTGGATTAATTTTATACCTCTTTCAGCTGTGTCATTGACAACCTTAAAGCTATTCACTATTTTTGTTTTTGCTTTCATATAACTTTCATTTTCGTACCATACATCGGTTCCTGTATTTAAAAATTTTATATTAATTTCAAATCTCTTACAAAAATCCATATTTTGAAGAAAACAAAAAAAATCGACAATAATCTCCAATAATTGGTCCATTTCTCTGAGACCTATTGTTGCCCTTACATTCATATCATCTTCATTTTTTCTTCACAGAACATTAAATAAGCCACGGTTATTTTGACTTTTTTCTAGAATATCAACAAAAATGAAATTGCAACTTGCTCCGAGTTAAGATATCAAAGATGTTTTATCATTTTAGAGTGTGTCTACTGCAATCTGTTGATCGGTTTTTCTGTGGTCAATAAATGATTGTAGGTCTTGGTTGGGAGCTTAAGTTTCTTTGGAGGCGTTGAACACGTTTCTGAATGAATAATGATTATAATTAAAGAAATGTCTGTAATATTTTTTTCTATAAATGTTTTAATGAAAATTTATCCTTAAAAATATATACTTAGAGAGAAAAATTATCTCTTGCCATCCATCTGGCGTGATGAATAGCACCAGGTGTGAAAAGAAAGTTCTTTTGCACAAAGACGTCCTATAAAAATTAAACAAATTTGGATATTTTTTTTATAATCATCCCTTTGTTGCTGATTTTTTAATTGTTTGATAAGAAAACTTGAATTAACTGTTCTATATCTAAAAATTTTATCGTCAACATCAGTTTTGTACTTTGTCGTGTCAAGTATACACGATGCAGTCCAGTTTGAAATCTTTTTAAAGAAAATTGGCTGGGGACCAATGATTGCGCCCATTTTACAATCAAAAACTGGATTTAGAATAATTTCTAAAATTTGGTGGTGACATGGTAAATATAGAAGATTTTGCTCCTACAATCGCTATATCAAAACACGAGCTTCCCTGAGGCGACCTGCAGTGGTATTAAAACACATTGCCTGGATTTCTCCAACTGGCCCCCCACTCTTCAATTGCTGAAAATACAGCTTTTGCCTCAGTAATTTCCATTCTACTTTCAAGCTGAGGAATTCCTATCATCTGTTCTCAATTATAACAACTGATCAAAACCAAATTACACTTTCAGAAGTTCGTTTTGAATGGAAATCGATGAGAGACTTCTTTTTGAGCGATAGATCAAGAAACCTATAAATTAATTATAACTGCTGAAAGTATTTAAATAGATACAAAAATTGTTTATTTTTATTTTTTAAAAAAGGCAAAAAATTGTTTAAATTGTTTGTGTTTTAATTTTTTACTTATTACGCCGATGTTGAGGATGTGAATCACGATCCCATCTGAAAAATGCTAGATAACTTTAAATCTAAGTTTTATAGAAAACTGATAACTTTGAAAGTTAAAGACAACAACATTTTCTATTAAATGAGACAAAAATCAAGTTTATAGGACCAATGGTATTCACTTGATGAAGGAAAAACTGCGATTTTTCAGCAAAAACATCGGGTTGACATTATCTAATTGAACTGAAGCTTTTCCAAATCATTTTCTACACTATTTTTTAGGGGGTTCCTCCTAAAAAATTTTTTTAAAAAAACGTATATACCTTTTGACCACCCTAGTGCATGTCTACAGCCGGCTGACTCACGGCGCATGCGCGGTAGTGGCGAGTTCACAGCTCATCTCAGGCGCTGTCATAGAAGTTCTCAACTCACCTTCATTACCGTTGTCAGCCGCACCCAATGTTTCCCTTCAGCACTGCTTACTACTGTATCATCGACTGGTAACATCAACTAAGTATGACCCATTAGGACGACATGCATATTTTCTCTTAATTAACGTACATCCTTCCCCAGTCTCCGAGACAGACAATTAAAAAATTCGTGTTTCGTAGCCGGAGAACATACAGCTAGCAATAGATTATTTCCCTGTGCTCATAATTTAAAATGCGTAATTTCGCTTGCTCAGTTATCTATTATTTTTACTGGAATCACAGAATAAATTTATTTATTCATCGAACAAAAAATTTGAGTAAACAAATGTACCTGGTGAACGAAATCTAGCAGATTGCATCGTTGAGAGACATAGCGGACAAACGCCAAGCGTTTTTGTTTAGGGCGCCATTGGCTGTACCATGCGCCCTCGACTACAATATATTGAGAGCAATCTGGACAGCTGCCTCAGAAAGGTTTTATAGTCCGAGGCACGGCTCCTACTACAGGCTGCTCCACGTGACCATATGCCCGGCCACGAGTGCCATCTTCTGAGAACGACGGGTAGGACTGCTTCCCTGGCCTGCACGTTCGCCTCACACGTCGCTCAACGAACATGTGTCGGATTTGGTCGGTGGGAGGCTTGTTCGTTGTAGTCCTCCTGTAACTCCTGCACTGCCGAATCGATGGAAGCGCCAGCAAACCAAGTGGCAGTGTGTTCCCCAGCAGCATATTCAAGCTGTCTTTGGGCTTCACGTGGTACTGAAGTGTTTGTACGGTACTATAATTCTTATCATTAGTGTACTGTGGTGTCCCTAATCTGTGGAGTGAATTTTACTTAGTCACATTTCTGCATGGTGGTGTTACAATTTTTACAAACAGTAGTGTATCTATCTCACTCTCCAGTTCACAATTATCAACCATACGAACACTTTCATAAATTTTATATTTATACCAGTAGTTAATACAGTTACTGCAAATCTATAGTATCGCACTTTGCTTTTAGAGACAATTTTTGTGTCTTCAACAAAGTTTTCCAAGCCACAGCAACAATAATCAGTCACCAGAGATACTCCTCTTCTATTTCACAACTACAGACCGTTTACAACACCGTGTCGGTTCACTATACAAGATATTATTATTTGTCAGATTCCGAAAAACTATTTAATTGCTTTTGAAATATCAGTAAATGGATTTTCAGTTGTAACCCTTCAACCACCACCTTCCCTAACCTATTGCCCAATTCGGAGATAGTGAAAAATTCTTCCATAACCAGATTTGGAACTAGTGAACTTGTATCAAGTGCCTCTAGCAGTCATGTGCCTGAGAGACTTCTGCCATGAAACAGATGTAACTGGTTTTTTTTATAATATGCCAATTTTCAGTAGAAGTTTGTCATACAGAAAGTCTAATGATAACGTCGTGGGATTCAAGCAAACTTCTGGTGGCCTGTCCACTTTGATCGGGCCTGAGGGTAGACTCCAGTACGTTGCAACGTGGTCAGTGGTCTGAGTATACCCGCAGTCACACAGCGTGAGCTGTTGTGCTACAAATTCGATGTCCTTTGGGAAACCTGTGAAGCTTGGACCATAGTCAACCAGGCTACTCCAACCACTGATCGCAGACGGAGACTCTTCCTTGTCCGTCACCGCATGCACTTCCTTCACGCCAGCCGCTGATGCAGCCCCGGAAACCCCGGCATCTCCCGACGACATGGACGTTGCGGACCCTCTCGAGGAAGAGGGGCCCACATCACTGGAGAGAAGATCCGTGTGCTCGGCCTGCTGCAGCGAGGTGCAGCTCAGCCGATGTTCGCATGGCCAGTTCCAAATGGAATCTACGTCATCGCCAATAACCTGAATGATTGGAAGACAGCTGTCACCTTACTGGAAGAGGAAATTATACGTTTCCTCTTCATCAATCAATTGAAGACATACGACTATCGGCTCCTGCCAGCAACGCAAATATTGCAGCGGACAGCAAGCCAACAAAGTCTACTGCCACCCAGACCACACCAGCATCTGTGACGAAGCCGAGGCAGGATGAAGTTATCCAATGCTTCAACTGCCAAGGCTTCAGCCATTATACGAGGCAGTGCACGCAGAAGCAAAGGTGCGTAAGGTGCGGAGAAGATCATCTGCCAGCAGTATGCCCAAGGCCGAAGGAGGATCCTATCTGCTGCAACTGTGGGGGGCACCACGCAGCCTGCCATCGCGGATGTCCCAGCAGGAAACGACGATTGCAGAAGAAACAAGTAAGACCTCGTGCTGAGTCGGCGCCTGACAAGCAGGGGGACTCAGCAGCTGAAAAGGGCCCGACGTCGCAAGCTGCCAGAACAGTTTGTCGTCAGACCAACAAGTACGCTGCAACGCCCAGCGATGACGATCGGTCAAGACACCGCGCCTCACCTCGTCCCGCTTTGATACCGCTACCCCCCGTGGCCGAACACCTGGCCTGCACAGATGCTGTGATCATATTGCAACAGATATGCCGTGCGAACCGAAACTGAACTCCATCATCGAGATGATTGCGCAACTCATCGCCAGTTTGACTCAATGGACAACGAGTATGGCTGCCACACAGCAGCCGCTCACAGTATGATTCAAGAAAAAGGCCAAATGTGAAGCGAGACCTACAGTGAAGCAATGCCACATCTTACGAAGTTGAAGTAAATGTCGAAAGACAAAGGCTTCGCAGTACACTGCCTGCAGAAGACACAGGCAGAGAATGGCTCTATGGATGGACCACTGATCGCAGGTCGTCATTAAGTTGACAATTGTGCAGGCTCTTGGCTTCCCAATCCTTCGTCCACTCCACTTACAGATCAAAGTTGTTGGTCCTGGGCTGCTTCTATACAGGCTGGTCTCCTTGATTATTGATAAGTAAGCGGGAAATCGTCAAGGTTAGATTGGAGAAGAATCATGGTGCTGTCCTCCGCTGTGTCCCTCTCGTGAAGCAGTATCGATTTGCTGCGCAGATGGCGGTGGGCCACACGCGGTGGATCTCTCTGGTGAGTGGAGGGATTTTGCGCCTCCACTCTGAGCCGTAAACACACCTCAACTTAACGGCCTCTCCTCTTCCCCGCGGGCGCACAGAATTTAGTAGCGCGCTAGTATCGGACTTAGTAATACGCGAGCACAGATTATATATTTGACGGCGCGGCTCGGATTAAGCAATTACGGCGTTGCAGGAGCCGCATTAAGGCGGCAGCACTCGCGTTTACGACTCTGCTTACGAGCGGCAGAGCCTGTAATCTGGATGCTGCACAGCACAGATAAACTGCAGCCCGACAAAGTGCTCGCCACAGCAAGGGACGCCTCCAAACAATCTCTACATTAGCGATGTAACGGAGCTCCGCATCCGCAAGTGCGGAACTTCCACATGAAATTCTACCTCTACATCCGGAACTTTTAATGCGGAAGTGTAGCGGCTGTTTTGTTTACATTGCAACATATATATCTTATTCTTTTCATTTTGTACGAGAATCGCTCTATCGTTTCTTAGCTAGTAAAAACATGGTTGTTTTCTTTCTTACGATACTGTGATAAAGGTAACAATAAACTGTACAGTGTTATTACCTAAACACGAATTTACGAGTTTGAACTTGGATACAAAGTAAAGCGGCCTGGTCACGGTCCAACTTGTAGGACCTCTGTGTAGAACTACCGTAGGATGAACCCATTCACGCTACTAGAAGGGGTCCAAGCAGTCCTTTCCACTCGTACTTTCTCGCATCGCACGAGTGTGCTTATCGCATACTCGTAGGGTGTTTTCTCCAATCAGGATCAAACGTCATTACTTGTTGGAGGGGCTTAGGCCCGTGTTGGTTGTTTCGGAGGCCAACCACATCCAATACATCCCACATGCACCCCTTTCATGGTCCAATAAGAGTCCTACATCATAGCTCCTACAAACTGAACTATGAATCGGTCACTAGAGCAGTGGAAAGGTGGGTCCACGCTTCAATTAATCGAGCCGCAAACTCCACAAAGTTCATATGACAGAAGATTGTTCTGGCGACGCGTGCGTAGTTATGTAAGTAATTTGATTCACTTGTTAAATCATCCAACGTTTTCTGGTGTTGAAAGAAGAGGCATAAGATAATATGACAGTATTAATCAGAAATAAACTTATGCGAAATGTACAATTTGTGATAAAAAATATACTTATTTAAAGTTTATTTTCGATAAAAAATTAAATTTTAAATAATTATGAATTTATTTTCCACATCCGCATCCGCTTCCGTAAAAAACACGCATCCGCATCTGCATTCGCATCCGCTAAGATGATCTCCGTTACAGCCCTCCTCTACATCGTGCGTGGCAGGGGACACTAATTTCTACTCTTGTGCATTCCATTCCAAAAAGACAAGAGAGAAGAAAGAATTCATGCAAGCATCAATACGGCACCCAATTTCTCTTATCTTATCTCTCCTGTCATTGTGACACAAATACCGAGTATGATGGGTGAATAATGACGCTCTGGCCTCGCAATATGGAGGACGCAGTTTCGAATCCCCGTCTAGGCATCCAGATTTGGGTTTTCCATTGTTTCCGCTACAGGCGATTGCCGGTATGGTTCCTTCAAATGGCCATCGCCGAATTCCGTCTCAATCCTCGCCCCGAGTATTCTCCCGCCTCTAATTACATCTACTTCAACGAGGCGCAAAGCCAGAAGCAAAAACAAAAAAGAGGGATTGAAATAGGCAGAATAGACGAAGTATTTCATCGCACTCGTAAATGAAACTGGACGTTTGTATGTTTGAGAATAAATTCAGACGAAGACCACATCTGCCGGCCAGACAATACGAGCCTGACCTACGTACCGATTCTGTGACGCTGTGGGCAACAGCAATCAATCACGAATCGAGCGACTCTCCTCTGTACTTTCTCTATACTGTCAATCAATTCCCTTGCGATGCGAATCCCTAATGGCATAACAGTAACCCAAAAGGAAACGCGCGAGTTTATTCGATGAGAAAAGCAATACTGAAGACGCGAATCAGTGGTTTAGGATAATCGTAGTTCTATCGAAAAATAGTTAAGTGATGTAAAATAGAGTACAAGGTATTGTTGAATACATGTTGCATCTTGATGATGGTAAAGGTGGACATTAAATGAAAAACTTGTAAATGACCCCTCTTATGTAGGAAGTGCTTTCAATAACTACTTCTTAACAGTTACTGAAAAAATAAAAGGAAAATATAATGGGAATATGGATGATATAGCAATACTGAAATCCTTGTCACCAAAAACAGCACCTATGTCTCTATTTCCCACCAGTCAAAATGAAATTGAAAAAATTATTAAATCCCTCAAAAATAAAAATTCATTTGGTTATGATGAGGTTTCAACCCTTGTAGTAAAACAATGTAACACCAGCATTAGTAGAGTTATTAGTCATATTTGTAATAGTTCTTTTGAAGAAGGTATCTTCCCTGACTCACTCAAGAAGTCAATAATCAAACCGCTTTATAAAAAGGGTGATACCTCAAAAATTGAGAATTACAGAACCATTTCACTTCTACCAGCATTTCCAAAAATCTTTGAAAAAGCAATGTACAGAAGGGTGTATGCACATCTACAAAAGAATGACCTACTCAGTAAAGTACACTTTGGTTTGAGACAAGGCGTTTCAAAAGATTCAGCAATTTCTGCTTTTGTAATCAACATACTGGAATCAATGCATAAAAAATTAAATTCCCTAGGTATATTCTGTGATCTAGCTAAGGCTTTTGACTGTGTTGATCATGAGATTCTACTTGGTAAATTAGACCACTATGGAGTTAGTGGTAAGCCAGGACTTTGGTTTAAATCTTACCTGGAAAATAGAAAGCAATGTGTATCATTGAAAGATGCTAATACAGGAAATGTTATAAACTCAGAATGGGTTATAGTTAAATGTGGTGTGCCTCAGGGCTCAATTCTTGGCCCTCTGCTGTTCTTAATCTATATAAATGATCTCCCACATATACTAGGTTATAATGAACACATGGTGCTCTTTGCAGATGATACCAGCATATCGTTGAAAGACCCATCAGCACAAAACCTCGAAAACACAGCAAATGATGCTATAAAGAAAATTAACAGGTGGTTTAATGCCAACAAACTAATACTTAATGTAGAAAAGACACAGTTACTTCAGTTTGTTACAAAAAATAAAACAAAGGGCAGCTATAATGTGATATCAGAAGGAAAAGCAATCAATGAAAGTAATTTCACAAAATTCCTGGGTGTATGTATAGATAACAAATTGAACTGGAAACAGCATATTCAACAACTTCTTAAAAAACTGAATTCTGCAACATTTTCACTTAGGGTAATATCTAGAATAGCTAATATAGAAACCAGAAAGTTAGTATATTTTGCATATTTTCATTCCCTGCTCACTTATGGCATCTCATTCTGGGGAAACTCGTCACAAGCACAGAGGGTATTTAAATTGCAAAAACATGCTATAAGAACTATTTTTGGAGCAAGCCCACAGACGTCGTGCAGAAATCTATTTAAAAACCTGGGTGTACTAACAATGCCAGCACAGTATGTATACTCCGTACAATCATTTGTAGTGGAAAATCCTGAACACTTCAATCTTAATGCTGACATACATAGCCATAATACTAGGAATAAATATAATATTCACAAGGATTACAAATCACTGTCAATTGTACAGAAAGGGTTAACATTTACTGGAGCTTCCTTATTCAATGTATTACGAACAGAAATTAAATGTTTTCTATAAAAACCCAACTACTTTAAGTCCAAACTAAAAGAGTTTCTGCTTCAGAATCCATTTTACTCTGTGAAAGAATTTTCTTCTTCGAATTTGGTAACTAAGAATGACTGATAAAATAGTATATATGATGTATGGAAGGGAAAGGTGACAAAGTTGTCCAAAATTACTAAAATGATATATGGTTTTTCTTTCTGTTAAAACTTTTGACAAATGAAGTAATTACAATGTTTACAAAATTTCACTCATATATAGTGACTAACATGGGATAGCATGCACTTAAAAACTGTTGTAAAAAATTATGATACTAACAGGTTTTTAAGTAATTGACTGCTTATGAGTTGTGGTAACTGGTTGGTAAGAAAATAACTGGTTGTTAGATGCTGGTAACAAGTTTATACACTCTTCCACATAATAAGTATTAACTAACTCGGGATTGTATTTGTAGATTACAGGAAATATTGTTTATACTAATGGGTCGTAACTAACTTCTTGTCAATATACACAGTCCAGTCACATTAATGTGACCACCACCTTCTTTCGACGTCAACGTGAGATAACCAATCACAGAAGGCAGGTGGCAGCACAATACAGTGGAGTGTATATAAAGGATGTCCTAGGGCATCGGAAAGCATTTCAATCGTTGGCGTAATGCAGAAACGTAGCGATTTATCCGACGTCCAAAAGGACATGATTATTGGCTTTAGGACCAAGGGTGGAATCATTTCGGAAACGGCTAATTTTGTGAACTGTTCACGTGTCGCCGTGGTAAAAGTATACCTTGCATGGCAAAATGGCACTATTCAAAATCAGCGGCGTGGAATATGTGGTGCACCACGGGCGATAGATGACAGAGCCGAACGAAGGCTACGGAGATGCGTTCCGGTAAATAGACCTTCAACTGTTGAGCAACTGACCGCCCAGATGAACCAAGGGATTACCAAGAGTGTATCCTCAACAACGGTTCAGCGAACGTTGCTGTGCATGGGCCTCCACAGCAGACGCCTAGTTAATGCACCTACGCTAACTGTTGTTCATCGGCGACGAAGGCTGGAATTTGCACGCCAGTACAGCAACTGGACGTCCAAAGAATGGCGACAGGTGGCTTTTACCGATGAATCACGTTTTATGCTCCATCGGACAGATGGACGTTGGCACATACGGCGTGAAACGTCTGAAGGCAAACACCCAGGGTGGAGGAGAGAGCATTATGGTCTGGGGAATGTTTTCCTGGCATTCACTGGGTGAACTCATCATTGTGGAAGGCACGATGGATCAGCACAAGTACATATCTGTCCTTGCGGACCATATCCACCCCTACATGAGAATAATTTTTCCTCAGAATGATGGCATCTACCAGCAGGACAATGCGAGGTGTCATGCAGCTCGCAGTGTATGTAAGTGGTTTAAAGAGCACCAGGATGAGTTTACCTTACTCCCCTGGCCAGCAAACTCACCGGATTTAAGCCCAATCGAGAATCTGTGGGACCACCTCGATCGGGTTGTTCGCGCCATGGATCCTCAACCGCGCAATCTAGCGCAGCTGGCCACGGCACTGGAGTCGGCATGGCTCAACATCCCAGTGAACACCTTCAGAAACCTAATTGACTCTGTTCCTGCACGCCTCGCAGTGGTCCGTTCTGCCAAAGGTTGTTATTCTGGTTTTTGAGAGGTGGTCACATTAATGTGACTGGACTGTGTATAATATTATCAATTATATAGTAATATTGACATTACTAATAAGTGTATGTACTGTTCCACATGGGATCAAAGTGAACATATCTATCTATCTATCTATTATTTATATAAAGAAATGTGACCTGAAACTGGGACTGGTAAAAGCTGACAGTGCAAAAGGTTGAATACTGTTAGATAATACAAGCTACGGACATCACAACTGGAGGTTACGTGACACAATTATAAAAGTGGTAAGGCATTAGAATGGTGGAAGTGTTCTGATTTAGAGGCGAAGAAACAAGAAGAACGCAAGGATAATGAGTGTATAAATGATAGTATAGAGAAAGATAATAAGGGAAGATTTGCAATTGAGGGCCATGTGATGAATTAATATCGGAAAACGAAAGGAAGGATGAAGTAGAGAGTAAGAGGAAAGTCAATACTATTTCAAGAACGTAGATTATCAGACAGTACCGAGAAGGAAGAATGTAGTCGAATAATATCTGTAGAACCAGATTATGTTTAAGATGAGGGGAGTAATGTGAATGTGTTACCTGTGAACAAGGGCTCAGATCAAGACATCTTAGAAGGAAGAACACGAGCGACGGAAGTTCTAAAACAACAGGAAGATAATTATATCATCGATCAATCAGGAGAGAAAAATAAGAATGAAAGAAGGACAATTGAAAGAGGCAGGATGAAGAAACAAATTATAGAAGACAAGATTGGTGGTAAAGAAGTCTTACTGTATAGAACACCTGGACATGAGTGAGTAAGAGAAAGAGCAAAGATGTATGGGCTAGAGGGGAGAACTAAATTCATAGAGTCAACAGCAATACTATATCGGGATGATAAATGCTGTGGTGATATTACAATTGAAAATAAGAGGGGAGGGGATGGAGTGCAAAGAACAGAAAAAGGAAATTTTAAAAATTGCGAAATGTATTTAATAACATATTGTGAAGTGGAGTGGAACCTTCCGCAAAATTATATATCCCGTTCTAGCTGATGAAAGTCATCGTCGGACTTTGGAGTGACATGACAAAAATTAAAAGATTGACTTTGGAATTGGACAAAAAAAGAATTGAAGAGATGTAAAGTTAATTCTCCCCGGCAGGTAGCGCTTGTGGTCTGTGGGAGATAAGAATAATGTACCATGGCTTGATGAAAATGAAAACTATAATTAGGTTGAACTGATGTACAAGAATGTTATAATTAGAGACCGCATTACATGCAATCTCATATTGCATATGCATTTGCATATTACACCCACATTCACATATTTCATCTAAAACTTAGTGGTGATGCATATTTTCGATATTTTACAATATTTTACGGTAGTGTACCTTGTTAATAGATAAAATCTTGCGTTGTAGCCGGAAAAACCTACTAGCAGCACAGCTCTTAGTCTACGACGACTCGCTGAAGAACTACGACCACGTTTGGGAATGTAAGTAAGCTGATTCCATCAACGAAGAAAGCGTTTCTTAAGGCACGTTCTCGTAATAATTCCTATAAAAATGTTGCCAAATGTGCCCTTACCTCCGGAACCATTAGTAACTCGATGGGCGACGTGAGTTGAAACTGTATTGTTTTACAGTGAACATTTCGAGGCCATTAAAGGTGTAGTAAACGACTTTGATAGTGGAGAGGCTATGACAGTGTGTCAGTACAAGGAAGCATTTAACAATTCTAGTATTAAAACCATAGCTATGATTAACATTCGTTTTTCCTCAAGCCTGCGGGTATTAAAAAGCTTGAAACTCAAGGTTCGACGAGTACTGAATATATTCAGTTAATGAATAAACCCGCTTTGCCAGAGGTATTCCCGTGTAAACTAAAAGTTTAAAAATATTTTGAACAATAACCCAGGTTTTGAACGTTTGGGTCAAATTAATAGTTTTAGTAATGGGACGGGTGAACTTTTTCCAGAAACAATTACTGCTAACACAGCACCCAATTTCAAATACTACCCAGTTACATCAGTTAATGTGGAACGGTCCATATCCACTTATAACAATATTTTGAGGGATCAAAGAAACAATCTTACTATTAAATATTTGTAACAGTACGCGATTGTTTACGTTTACAAAAGTAAAAAAAAGTTAAATAATTGTTAATTATCGAATTTATAAATATGATGTTCCACTACTTACCAATTGCATGCTGATTTTGAAACAAAAAATCTAAAAATATTATTTTTATATTATCTCATGTTGCATATTTTTACACTTATTGACATAATTCATACCTATTATAAGTATTTTTATCCATATTTGTAGCTTTTTGTGTTGTATTTAATCCGGTCCATAGTTATAATAACAGCATGATGTGTGTAGTGAACCAGTGGTAACGCGTAAGTGCTGCGCCATTAGGCGATATCACTGGTGCGGAGAGAATAAATAGATGATTATTAATGTAATTTAATTATAGGTATGTTTCTGTAAATAATTATAATAACTGCTGTATTTTTACAAGTGAGTCAGAGACGATGATGTAGCAAAGAGAAGATATATATATAAAAAAGAGAACGAAAAAATGGGGAGAAAAAGGCATGAACAAGATTGATGAGAGGGTTGTTTATTCTACGAGAAAAGCAGGATTGAGGTTGTGAATAAATGACAAACGTATTGATGATGGTTTAGGAGAATCGCAGTTGTATCAACGAATATTTTAATGATGTAAAGGGTATTATTGAACACATGTATCTTATGATTAAGGTAAAGGCGGACATTATTTGTACAAAGAAATGTGATTAAAGGTGCTCCATCAGTAGTTTTTTTTTTTTTTTTTTTTTTTTTTTTAATGGCATTTGGCTTTCTTAGGCCATACAGCCAGCTCAAGTAAGTGTTTATTTCATCCTTTCATCCAGTGTTTTTCAGTTTCTCTACATGTATATATATCTTTCAAGTAATTCTAGACACACCACAGGACGGACACGACAAGCACACACTTAAACACCCATGCCCTCGGCCGGACTCGAACCGGCGACCTTCGGTACGTGGGGCCAGTACTCTAGCCCCTACGCTACCGAGGTCGGCTCCATCAGTAGTTGGGGTTGGTAAAAGATGACAGTGCAAAAGGTTGAATGCGGTAAGATAATACAAGCTATCGACATCGCAACTGGAGAAAAGTGGTAAGGCACTGTCGTTTGCAATAAAAGTATGGGTAGTATCGAATAGCTTAAAAATAGCTAACGGATCTCTGAAGGTAAATAGGACAAACGTTTAATAGGTTCTAAAGTTATATCGTTAGGGTGTGTATTAGTAAAACCACTGAAATTATCGCATTGCTTCTTAGGTCCTAGGGGCAGGAAACTGTGAGCCAGGGAGGGACTGACGAGTGGTTGTATTCGTTCAAAAAATGGCCGAATATCAATTCAAGATGAACCAAAGCGTAGACATCCTTCGACTTGCAAAACGAACGAAAACATTTTTTAAAAAATCCGCGATACGATCATGTCGGATGGTCGTGTAACAATCGCTGAAGTGGCGCATACGGCTGGGGTGGTGTCGGTGCTCGTGTAGGCACGGGGGACAGGTTGTATCCGGTCGTAAACGCGGCCGCCAGCGCTCAACGAACGCGTCGCGCTGTCCGAGTGTTGCTAATTAGATTTATTCCCGATTGCTCCACCTAACGCTCGCCGCCAATTCCCCTGCCGGCGATTCGGACGCGCTCGACATCGGCGGTGCAAATAAATGCAGCGTGCGCGCGGGTACATGCAGCGCGAATTACACGGCCGGCGCGCGAAAAGTGAATAACATTATCATAGCCGGCCGCCGCGCTGTTAATAACCGGCCGAACAAATGAGCTGCGAGCAAACGACCTCTGCGGGCGAAACACTGTGCGCGCGCCAGTGACGTCACGTGCTGCCGGCCATCTATCACGCCGGGCGAGGCGGCCCAACAGACTCCAGCCTCAACACACACATACCTGCTAACACCCGAACAAAACCCGCAGGACACTAAATCCAAAATTAATTTTTGACGTTGTAATGCACTCCCCTACCTCCTTTCTCTGTCTTATATTTACGGTCGAGGTAAGCGTTATATAAATTAATTTGTATATTTCCTCAAGTCTTTTAGTTTCAAATATTGATCTAGGAATTAGAAAGAACTTTTTAAAACTCTATGTGTGGAGCACAGCACTTTACGGTAGCGAAACATGGATTTAGGAATACCGGAAAGAAAGAAAATTGAAGCTACAGAAGAATGATGAAAATTAGGTGGACAGACAAAGTAAAAAATGAACGGTGAGAAAAGAAGTTTATAGAAGAAACTTACAGAAAGAAGAGACAGGCTGGTAGGTCATATTTTGAAACATGCTGGATTGGTTAATTTGCTTGTGGAGGGAACAGTCGAAGGTAAGAACTGTAGAGGAAGACAGACATTAGAATATATGAAACAGATAATTGAGAACGTGGGTTGTAAGGGATATGTAGAAATGAAGAGGTTAGCACAGGATAGGAAGGGATGAAGGATTACATCAAACCAGTCGAAAAAAAGACGAAAGAAAAAAAAAAACTTCCTGATATTGATTTCTTCGATTTGTTTTATCAATTACATAGCTCTCGGCATACCAGGTTTTCTGCCAACGCTGTAAAAAACTGAAAATATGACTCTAATTATGTAGTCTATTATCAGTAATCCAGTTATTCAATATAAAATTTCCTCTTATTCAATTATTGGTAATAATCTTGTAAACTTGAAACTAATTTGTTATTATAGTATTCGTGATTCATAAAACATTCACACTTCGATTCCCACTATCGATGTCGGTCTTTTTTTTCTTTTTCTTCAGCTAAACAACACATCTCTTATATGATAGTATCTGTTAACGTCCTCTAGCTTTTACTTTCAATGTAAATACCTTCTCTGCTTCAAAATCAACTTCAAATCATTCCTCCATCATTGAAGTCGTCTTTGGAATAAGCCTGTGACAGAATCTCCTTCTCTCCTGGCTTGATGATCTATGCCCTATGAACTTGTCACATGATCAATTGAATCTACTCGAGTCAGGTATCTTTAAACTCGTCTGATCGGTGTCTATCCAATGAAATCAAAATTTAGGAAATATATGAAACTTATCAAAATTTATGAAATTTTTTAATATTTTTTAATAGGTTGAAAGAAGAACCGCCTCAGTTGTTTATTTGTTTAGTGCATAAGTAAATAACAATAGTCAAAGCCAGTGAAGCAGTTTATTAATATCTCTGTGCTATGTGCTAATGCTATCTAGCGGCTTGGCTCTGAACTGTCTCATACGCGCGACTTTCACAATTGTTACTTTTCCCATTTAAGTGTCAAATTCAGAAAAAATTCGTTCTTAAGAAATGATGTGACAAAACCGTAGACCTTTTTAATATAGTAGCTCATTTATCTATTTCGGTTAGATATCAATGGAGATAAATAGCTGAAGATAAACATAATACTGATACTTTTGCCCTTTAAATGTCGATTTCCTAAAAATTCGTGGTTCGTGACAAAAAAAACGTTGTAGAAATAGTGACAGTTTTGCTCCCTAAGGGTTTAATTTCGAAAAATTCCTATATTTAAATATGATTTGGCATAAGCGGAGACCTTAATCTCTAAAATAACACCTCGTTTATCGATTTCGGTTAGATATCAAGGGAGCTGGTGAAGGAAAAATACGTTATGGTAATTATGATAGTTTTTCCCTTTAACGGTCGAATTCCGAAAATTCCTTTCGTAAAATATGATGTGATCAAGCTTTAAAATGATACGTCATTTATGCATTTCGGTTAGTTATCAAGGGAGATAAAAGCTTGTGATAAAAAAAACACCTTATAGAAATAATTTATATGAATTTTGAGCTGTAAGAAGTAAATTTTGATCTGGATATCGCAATTAGTTTATTGTAATGTAATTTAACTTTTATTGAAAATAAAACATTGAAGCAATTTCCTTTTCTTATCTGTTGTTCCTACTTTACACATCACAGTGTAAAATACAACTTCTGTGTCTGTTAGAGCTTATAAATCTCGAGAACTATTGATCCAACTTAACATGCAGTTTATTTTTATTTTTTGTAAGACAGTTTTCCACTAGATTTTATGGCATCTCTTACTGTACCTGATAAAGTAGGTTTATAGAGCTGCCATCTAGGCGATTCACCTTTCAGGAATCAATAATTTCATTGGTCTTTAGAGTGACGAACAACTAACTCTGTATTACGGACAATATTTTCTGGATGTTTGACGCCATATTGTCCTCTGCCAACAAGACATTGAGTTGAGACAAGACTGACTCATCAGCTAAGTCAAGAAACTATGGTCTTTAAAAATTTGCTGTAGTGTACAGCATGTCTGTATCGATTTTTGTCGGTTCGTGGTGGAGTTATATGAGATGTTTCACAAAAGCTGTATTTTACTGTCCATAACTGCCCTGTGAAAACAGAAGATGATCACATAAAAACCGCAGCTACCGCTAGCTATGAGAAGTGAACATTGTTATTATTGATTAACTTCAATGGAACATTTGCTCCGCTCGCAATTACCCTGATCATCTACTTCTGCATTTCTCCAATTGTTACTTTAATTTCTTCCTGTGTTTGACCTAAAGTGTCCAGCATATCTTTCATAATTTACTCCAATTTCTGATCTCCTACCAACAAAGAAAAATTTTACCACTCCATGATACATGACATCAGTTTATATTCATGTTGACCTATGTTCGTCAACGTACTACACCTAATTGTTCTACCAATAACCATTCAAGCCTCAATGCCAATATATAGTTTAGACACCAGCAGCACTTTCATTATCTCCTTCCTTTCTACAAGCACCAACAGTGCAGCTCCAACAACCTGTCAGTTGCTGATTATATTTCTGCAAACAATTGTAACTGCCCTTTTTTGTATTGCCTCCAACTACAGTATGTGATATTAAAAATGTCGGCCCGTTTCCTAACGAGAATGTGGAGTCGCAATTTTCTCACTTCCCTGGTAGAACCGATATTATTCGCACATTTACATGTTGAATTTTGAAACTTCTGCCAACCAACTGCCCAGTGTGTCTCGCCGAATTAAGTTTATTAACAAAATACATAGTAAAAACATATTTAAAACATAAAAAAATACAACCATACTAAATAGATGGCAATGTCGACAGATTGAAGCGATCTCGTAGAGAACGATCCAGATCGGTGCTGGGTGATCAGGCCTCCTGGTAGACTCTTGCTCACTGTTATTACAATTTTGTTATGGCTTACGCATCATCGATGTCGAGGACATTAGAGACGGGAAAGGACTGAATGCAAGAAGCGGTAAGGAATTTGACCAGGGCTTTTTGAACGAATAATCCCGGTAGCTGCCTGGAATGATTTCGAAAACCATGGAAAACCGAAATCTGAATGGGTGGACTGGGATTCGATCCCGTGGCCTTCCTAAAGCGAGGCCGGAGCATTACCGCTCACCCAATACGCTCTGTTTATTACAAATGATTGTTATGGTTTCAAAACATAAACGGTGTACATAGCGCAACTGATATAGAAATAAGAATGTTGGCTTATTATGTAGAAAAAGTCACGTTATTTTCATGTATCACAAATGTTCGACATGTTCACCCTTTGTTTTTTTCACGCACATACAATGCAGCATGGTAGTGGTGATGATCCTCCATCGTTACACGCTTTCCAAACATTTTTCAAATTGTGGGTTGAGGTATGCCCAGATCCATGTTATCTTTTGTAGTCTATTTCCTTGGGTTCCGTGGTATAGATTCTCTGGTCTGGTCCACATTCGCTTCCCACACGAAATGACTGCACTGCTTGTTCCTTTACAGTCACCCGTTACCACAAAATGTGTATACCATCTGCTAAGGGAACTGTGGGACAGTTGGTTCTTCCCAAATCCTGTCGGACAACTGTACCTAACCGACTTTGATGAAATTTATTTTATTTATTTTTTATTTATTTATTCCAACGGGAAAATCATTTTACATTAATATATCTTATGATAGCTATTTAGTTAACACAATTATCACTATTTGTGAACAAATAGTTACAGTGAAATTAAGAAGATGACAGAAAATAGCAAGTGTAGTATAATATTACTAAAACTAGAAAAATAATTACATAAGAGAACATTATTAAATATTCAAAAACTAATAATAATATTCAACATTCAACTTCAGAAAAATAAAAATTATTACAGGGAATAATAGACCGTGACTAAGTCCATCATTGCTGACTCCACTCACGTATGAGTACTCGCTTGAAAACAGCAGCACTGTCAATGAAATGATCAAGTTCAGGAGGTATTCTGTTAATTAGTCTCTGTATCCGTTCTAAGGCACTGCTAGCCTCATAGTTCGTGAGCAGATGTCGACGACCAAATAGTTCTCTCAACCGTGTACCAGACGGACAACGAAAATACGCGTGTCTGAGAATTTCAGGACAGTCTATAGTACCTGAGATTACTTTATGTAGAAATAGGACACCATGAACATTCCGTCCCAACTCCAAAGGATGGAGGGCAAGGTAGGTTCCAACAGCAACCAACGGAACGTCTTTGTAATGAAAGCCCATGCGAGAGTTTTATACAAAGCATGTAATTATTTCCCAACAGTAATGTAGGTCTACTGACTGCGGCAGCTGCCACCAGAGTGCTCTGTTCTTCCCATCGCTGCCATTTTTAATCACTACTGTACTTTCACGCTGCCATCTTTATGTATTTAGCTATTTGCGTTGGACTTCAGACATGAGGTTAAACGTGGGTTTTTTTTTTTTTTTTTTTTTTTTTTACTCGTTTCTTAGGTAATGTGCGTGTTCACTGCAGCTGGGCCATTATGATATTTCGTGTATTTCTTCATAGCGTTGTTTTCTGTAGGTATTTATTATGGTTTTCAACTATTTGTAAAACTTATAACGTACAACCCATAACAACTATTTTTATGTATTATATTTCATTTCGTGCGTTTCTTCATTGTGATCATTTTTATTATTTTTTTGTGCTTGTTGCTCGATTTTTTTCATTGTGATTTTTTGTGTATTTGTGCTTTGAACAGACTATTCTGGCAACGCAGTTGGTTGACTAAATAGAATATTAGTTTTAATCGTGGTCCAGACCTCACATACCGCGATAAATATATAACAATTCTAGACCCGTAATGTAAGGTTTGGAGTACTAAAGGATATTATTATTGTTCTTAAATGTGTTATTGATTTTTATTGGTTTGCTTTTGTAGTGGATTTTACTGCCCATCATTTCGCTAGTAATTGACTGGTAATCGGGGTTAGTAGGATTCACCAAAACTTACTACTAAATTTACCACCTGTAGGTAAATTAAACAATGTAAACTTTGTATTTATAAGTCAATACGATTATTCTTAATGTAGAACTATTTATTCTTATTAACCATCGATAACAATATTTATTTTTGTAAATCGGTACTTAAAACATTCATCTGTCTCACAATAATACCAGAGAGTTTCTTTTTTTCTTTCATCAACCATAGATGATATTTGACGGGGAAGTAAAGAGAAACAACACAGATAATACTCACTGCATTAACATTTCGACCACATCCGTATATGGGTGGAACTCCTGTAACCTTACAGTGACGGGGTTACGAGTCTGCGCTTGGTTAGTGTAATCTACGAAACGGATTTTGGCGTATCGCTGAGCCACTCTGCTGATGTGGGGTGAATCAGCGCGGAATCTGAACGCGGCCATCAGTACTGGCGGGCACACCTGCGGCCCGCACCTAAAAGCCGCTCGAGGCGGCGCCGGCTAAACCAGTTAGCGCTCACGATCGGTGAAATATTTACAAAGTGAGTGTTCAGACAAGATGGGTCCGTCGAAAAGCGATCGACAACGCGCTCTCCCCTCGCAGGGAAATTTCTGTCTCCCCCACAACATTGATTACAGACTATCACACAGGTAGTGAAACAGTGCAACTTATCAGTGACCTTCTCCATTTCAATAATACATAGTTTTAGAAATAAAGAACTTTCGTGAAAATGTCTCAATCCTGTAAAGTTTCAACTGTCCACTTCGACGCGCTCATTTTCCACTAGCGGAAGAAAGACAGCGGGCTGGCACTCCAGCCGTTGTCGCGTGCCTACATTCACTGCCGAACCAACTCCCATCCTGCGCGGCTTCTCGATCCAGGACACAGGTGGTATCAGGTGTCCACGAAGTGCTCAGCTGTTCTAATTGCAATGGCTTCCGAGAAGACGCTATCCCAAAAATCTTTGGGTTGGGCTAAAAACCTTGTTTTCTCGAATTTACAAGTTTTCCCCTCCTACAGGGCCGGCGCTACGATTCTGCGATCTTAGCAGTCCCGTAACCAAGTGGGCCAAATCATCAGTTAGGGCCCTCACTCACACCAAATGGACGACCTTTTTTTCTTTTTTTAGCTCTACAACTTGCCTCCTAGATGATATCATCAGCTACCTTTGATTTTTCCTCTTGACTCAGAATAATATCTCTTGCATGCTACATACACTGGTAAACAATACAGTGGCTATGTCCCGTAAAGGCCTGCCAAAATTCTTACGGTATATAGAATTCCCAGGTTGTTCTTCAAACTTCCAACGAACGGCCGCGGTGACTGCACGTCATTTTACTCTAGAACGATGAAACTATGATATTTAGACGTGAGTGGAAGCTCGAGAATTTTCATTTGGATGTCAGTCTTTAACAGCTTAAATACGTCGTATTTCTGTGATGGCTACATACATTTGATTGAAGGATAAATGTATCAGATTGAGATAAGGATCCGTGTCCCGTTGACTCGTAGGTTATAAGCCAATATTGTTTTGCAATGACTATGAAAGTGGAATAAGAATTTAATAATTTAAGAATTTAATAATTTTTTATGTAAGGGCCAAGACTAGGCCTGCCTGCAGTAGTCGCGTGGTGGCTGCGCCTAATTTAATAACTGAGTGGGGACTTCCCCGACAGCAATGAAATCTTCACGCCACGGATGTCCAGTCGGATGGTGGCGCTACTGTCTCGTAATTTGTCGCCTGGCTTCCGATGGTTGCAAGCCTGCTGTAATTGTCTTGACTGACGTACTAACAGCGAACAAACAGGCATAACTTTCGGAAGCCAGCAGGCGGAACGTTATGTTTTCACGACACCATCCGACTGGACAACATGCAGTTAATTTGTTGAGCTTCACGAGAGAATTAGTAAAACGTGGGTCAGAGATAAGATACTTTTCGGGTTCGGGGTGACCGTATGACAATGCATCTCTTGTAGCCAATATTGCTAATTGGCTCGATTTCTATTCAAATGATAGTCAACTTTGGTGGCTTAATGTCAACCAATGATGTAGTAGATAAGTATTGGACGGGAAGAGTAGGATTCAGTGAACGCTGCAAAGCGAGGTTAGAAGCCTGTTGCGGAGGAGAAGCAACAGTCGATGGATCGAAGTGAGGATAGCTTCTGAACGAATGCGAAGAGCTGTTGCCTTGGAAATATTGTGTGTCTTATGTTTATCACACAGCAAAAGAAATCAGCAGATATAGAACAGTTCTTGTTTTCTTATTTCTCCGTCGTTTTGACTTGTACACATCTGAATGCAAGAGCTTATAGCTGTCAGGAAAAGATGAGTTAGCATAGCTGAAGAAACAGAAGTTTGCACGAATCGAGGACCTCTGCGAACAATTAATTCATGCCATTTCTTCAGGTACTTGGAGAAGGCAAACATGCGAATCTATTACATATTTTCACAAGTTACGAATACATATACAACAGTTGTTGAAATGTTCTGTCGATGGGTTTGTCATATTTGTTGCTCAGATGTTTTCAAGTTCTTGTCAATATTGACAGTGGCCTTTTGAATTTCTCGAAGGTGTCATAATATTGCCCTAGTTTTGTAGGGCGTGTTAATTTAGAAAGCAAAAATAAACATTCGTGATTTTTGTGAATGAGGGAGTCCAAAGAATTACCATTTACGTGTAATATTCTAATTTAAAATATTTTTCCTTATTCATAAAGATTTACCTTGGTAAATTTCCGCTTGGTTATAATCTGTATTGAAATTTCGGAAAAAGGGGGATAACTTAGTATAAACTCCAAGAAAATTTGAACAAAAAGTGGTTTAATGAACTCAAACAATTTTATTTATATTTTGTCTCTATTAAAACACTGAAAACACATTGTGAAAAAAGTTAAAAACTTCAACCAACAATATTCATCAAATCTTGCTTCGATTATCCTAGACATCATTCTTCTGCTTGCTTCCTGGCCTCTAAGGACCCTTACATTTCACACGAGTATACACTTTGCCAGAAGCCTCTGTTGCTTGTTTCACGCACCTCTCTATGGACTGTCCATGACATGGCCACTTTGGAACTTACATTGGCTTTTCAACAAACTTTTTTATTTCTGATATTTTGAGTTTACAAGTAAGCAGGGGTTCTTTTACTTTTCCTGACCAGTCTATCAGTTCCAAAAGGGAAGTTGCATTTGGGTTTACTGCAGGTGTTTTCCTAGGCCGAACAGATAGGTCTCCTGGAGTTCATCATCTTCTTTCCTTAATTCAGTTATCTTCTGGACCCCCAGCGTTTCTTTCTTCTTGGTCTTCCGAGCATAAAAGTGTCTCATGCACCATTTCACTAAATGCAAACCACGATAAACGTTGAATTATTGGCAAAACAATATCTGCTACTGCCTGCTTCTGATATTTTAGGAGCTTCAATTGATAGAGAATGTGGCGAGGTGTATACGCTCGTAGGGAGCATACTAGATGTTGCTACAGTGGTACCAATGCAGTTCCTTTTCGCCAAATGTGTGAATATAACTCCGATAACCGTTAACAACTATAGAGCTTTATTTGTGTTGTTTAGATGAAGATGGCGGACAGGCCGAAATCCAGGGTCGGACAATGGAAAGCTACTATTCTGCTGAGAGACATTAGATTTATACTACAACTTTGGTAGACTAGGTAGGTAGATAAGGAACCGTGCAATACCATCTATCATATCTTGCTGATCAAGTCCCGAATGGCGAAAAGTTCTTCCACTTTTTCAGTTACAGCTGCTGAAGACCACCATGGTGCTCAGACATCTGAACCGACGAAGTGGACTGAGAATTCTTCATGATAAGATGAACATACTGAGTGAAGAGCTGAATGGAATACCATTGAAGTGAAATTTGTGTTGGTAATGAGAATCCAACATCCCGACTCTCCGTTTCGGCTTGCCTCAAGCAGAAGGCGTCTTGGAGCAGGTTGTAGGAGGCTGCAGTAAGGCAGTGCAAGGCCGCGGTAATTAAGTGAGGCGGGAGGGGCGGGGCGGGAGCGGTTATTAAGGCTGTTAATTGCGGCAAATGGAGAGCGGTCAGCGGGGGGAGCAAGTGTGATGTCAGAGGAGCGGGGTCGTGCGAAACGGCCGACCCCTCGACTGGCCGCTCCATCTGGCCCGACAGCCTCTCACAATGGACAGCTTTAACCTGCTAGCGCGTGGCAGTGCGCGCGCTGTAGTCTTCCCTACAACGGTATTATAAAAACACATTGTTTTGTTGAAGTGCTCTATCGTCATCATCAGTTCTTGAAGTACACTGACTTACATTCTCGCAGTCACTGCTGGGTTGCTGCATACGTGGTCCGCTTCCAGCCGGCCAATAGATTTATGAGAGCCACGACGCCCATTGGTCGGTTGGCAGCGGACCGCGTATACAGCCACACAGCAATGACTGCGAGAACATTACGTGATCCTGTGTTCTTCTGGTCTTCTCGAACAACAAATACAGACCTAATGAAGACGACAAAACGCGTCGTCTAAACTATGTGTTTTTAAAACACCATTCTGTTGTGCTAACGGCATTGTTTGTAGCATTCTGCGTTTTGGATGACTGAAGGGATATTGAAGTGTCTTCTAATTAATTAAATAATTACATTTATCCTCTGATTTTTTCGACGGCACCAGAGAAATTCACTGTCGTTTTTTCATCTTCAAAATTATTTTATTTAATTTCGTTCGCGATGGAACACATACGTTCCGGTGGCAATGCCCCTTGTTATGATTTTTCACCACCTATCTTAGCTCGCCCTTTGCGAATTACCACTCTAAACTCCTCCAGTGTTTTTGGTAAACTCTCAATTATTTTCTTCGGTAATTTATCCCAGTCCCTGATTCCTTTACCCAAAAAAGGAAAATTTTCCAACTCCCCAGGGCAATCCTCTGTTAACGTTTACCTCTTTTGACACTACATTTCCCACCCTAACTCTTTGCTTTCAATCTTTTAAGAATTCCACCACCCAGCAAGTCACTTTTTCATCCACTCCAATGGTTTTTACCTTACCTACTACCATTTTATGACTCATCTTGTCAAATGCTATGGACACATCCAGTACTATACTGTCAGCCTGTCCTCCCTTGTCCATTTCATCGGCGATATCTTGCATGTAGCCCGCTGAGATTTACATCAGGTCCTTTCCTAAATCTGTGTTGCTGTTTGTAAACCAGTTCCTTCACATACATTCCTCATGTGGTTGCATTCTTATCTCTCCATCAAGTCAGACTAATTGGCCTGTAATCTTCAACCCTATTTGTTTCTCCTCCCTTATGTACCAGTACTACTATAGCACTTTTCCAGTCTTCTGTTAAGCAGCAATTCTACAAAGTGAATTTAAATAGTAGTACTAGATAAGATACAGTGTCATATCGCACTGTCTTTAATACATCTGTAGTAATATATTCCACACCACTCCTTTATTCTTTTTTATCTTTCTTGTTTCACCCACAGTATGCTCAGCATTTATTTCTAGTTGTTTAGTCTTTTTATTGTTACTTATATAAAGGAGCTCCTCCTCTCACTTTAACCCTCCCATAGCAGAATAATCTTCCTTAATGGTCTCATAAAACCAGTTACTTACTATCTCTGCCTTTCCAAAATACACAGTAACTTCTTTTCCATCCTAACCCACAATTGTCTATATACCTTCCTTTCACCTCAGTTTCCAAACATAACTATATAAATTCCCAGATACATCACCCTGTATATGTGCTCTCCTTAAACTATATCTTAAACCACCTTCAATTTTGGCCTCTGCTTTAATAAACCCTCTAAACCGATACTGCTTCATTATCACTTAGTCCATCTGTAATATGAGACCCTAAAAAATTGTCATGAGGCCTTATTAAGAAGATATCCAACATGTTTCGTCCACACGTACTCTGTTCTCCACTTGTGTAAAGCCTTTTTTCCCCTCACTAAAATATTTTCATACCTCTGTTCCCTTGTTTTATTTATCTTAAATCCGTGCGAGTCTCTTTCCTGTACTCTGAAAATGAATTTAATTTCTCACCAAGAGCCTTGTGGTCATCATTCATTCTTGCACTATAGTAGACCCTAATTTTTTCTTTGTTGCATTTCGGAGTTATACCCCTAGTAACTCATAAACCGTAATAATCTTTACAAAACAGTCTGAAAAACCCTCCACCAATTCCTCCTCTATCACTACAGTATACTTAATACCCATCAGTAAAAACTAGCATTGTCTAGCATTTCTTTTAACCAAGACTGTACCCCGATATCTATTTGTGGTTTGTGTAACTGTACTAAGTTACCAAACTCAATTGCTTTGTTCATTATACTCCTACAGTTAACAGTCTTATATCTGCCTTTGTTATAATTTTAGCATTAGTCTTCACCTTACTATTTGTGAAACTGTCTTTCATTTTTCACCAGCTTCATTATTATTTTTTTTCATCGTGCATCTGCATTCAGTATCGCTTTGATCACCTATCGTCAACCCCTCACTAGTAGCCACTAATCTAAAAAAAATGCACAGTCAATACCCCATCATATCTGGAAGGGGCTCCCTAGCTCAGAAATCGCTCCCTTAGGTGTAGGCCATGCCCAGTAACACCCCACTTACCAGTGGCATCAACAGGCACAACCCTTATGATGGAACTAATATCTTTCCCAAGAAACACCCATCTACCCTCCTCACAGCGTGGTTCAACTGTGGCTGTTCATAGCGACGTCGGACCTACATCAGCTCCACCCTGGTATGCTGCGCCTCCTTCACCACCTTCCTCAGTTCACTCTCTATCCTATAATTCTCATTTCCATAAATACTACTTCCCCCATCAGCACTCTATTCTCCTGAGTGAAATTCTTACAAAGTGATCCTATTATTATTAATAGACATAAAATAATTGTAAAAAAAACAACATAAAAACCACCTCCAAAAAAAGTACACTAAAAATTTTAAAAATAACTTTGTACCTTCCATAGAAGAAAGTAAATCTAACTGGACAATATTTTATATTACTGCTAATGAAATTTTTACATTAATTAGTTATTTTTGGAGTCGGTGCCAGTGGTCACATCATAAAAATCGAATTACTGAACTTTATTTGGTGTTCGAGGCGAATCGGGGAGTACGATCAAAAATTCCGAATATTTCACGCATGTAGTAAGACAGATATTGTTATTGCGGCAGTCAGTTTAGGGAAACAAATTAAACAGTATTTTAATCTGTGGCTTGGCCTCGCTGGTCTTCCAGGCATATCTCTGGCGCTACAGTGTCAGTAGGTAGGCTGTATCATGTAGTAACCGCTTTACAGTTAGTATAATATCGGCGTATCATCTATATGTTTCAGTTGTAGTTGAAACATGTTTCTAGCATTAATCGTAGGTAAGTAGTAACATGATTATTATGTATTATTGTTTTTATCTTATTGTTTTTATCTTATTGTTTTTTTTTGTTTTTTTACTTTTGCTGGCACCGACTCCAAAAATAAATAGTTAATGTAAAAAATTTTAAAACAGTAATGTAAAATATTGTCCAGTTAGATTTACTTTCTTCTAAGCAAGGTACAAAGTTATTTTAAAATTTTTAGAGTCTTTCTTTTTGAAGGTGGTTTTTATGGCTTTTTCAAACAATAATTTTATTTTTAAATTTTTAGTGGTATTATAGTTTGTTTTGTATTTTAAACATGCCGCATCAATTCTCATTTTGCGAAATTCCTGGTAGGACAGTGATTAAAGTGCTTGCTTTAAAAAAAAAAAAAAAAAAAAAAAAAAAAAAAACCAACAACATCCAGAGCAGGGTGAACTGAATGCTGTGTTAAAGAATGTCAGTTTACATTTTAGTCCAGACTGTGTGTCGACCTAATCATAACATGTGTTAAAGCTACTGCTCGATAATCGAAACATGTAACATCTGGGCATTAATACATACCACATACACAAATCTGTCTCTGGAATATATTTGTTTGTTACGGCATCACACAGAAAGTATAGATTTTTAATTGTTTTCACAACGTGAAACCTTGGGGTCCAAGTTGAAATCAGATGTACACGTTGAGACATTAGGACACATTTCTTTTATGAGTATTCTGCCATGACTTACAATTAGTTTAATTGATTTTGATGGTACTAAAAACAGTGGATTTTTGTAAAGAACATTGGAAATTAAAAGGGGAGGGGTAAAGGGGAAGAGGGATTGGGCTTTTTTAACCAAATGAAGAGTGTATTTTCTGATTGATTTAAAGTATACTTGTGTAAATTTCTATTGATATCAGATAAAAACTGTAGGTATGAATAAAAAAACAATTAAGGGGTGTAGAGGTGAAGAGTAGTTTGGTTTTTGTAAAGCTAGTGTGGACACTTGAAAAAATGAAATGGGGTAAGGGAGAGAGCGTTTGGGTTTTGTAAACAAAATGTAGACACTATGTTACTTTTTTTTAAGTATACATGTGCAGTGTTCCATCGAAATCTGATAAAAACTGTGGGTATCTGTAAAGAACATTGGAAGTTAGGAGGGATGGGGATAGTAGGGAAGAGGGGTTGGGCTTCTGCAACCAAATTTAAACAAAACTGTTCTGTAAAATTTAAAGTATACATGTGCAAATTTTCTTCAGAATCGGATAGAAACTATGGATTCGTGTGGATTAAGGGGATGGAAAGGGAGAGAAGGGTTTGGCTTCTCTAAACCAAAAGTAGACAGTATTTTTCTGTTTGTTTTGAAGTGTACATGTGCATACTTCCTTCAAAATCAGATAGGAACTGTAACTTTATATAAAGAACATTGATACTATATGGAAGGGGTAGAAAGGGGGATAGGGTTTGCGTTTTTGTGAACGTAATGTGAAGAGAAATTTTCTTTTTATCTTTGTTTTTATGTATACGCATGCGAAATTTGACCGAAATCGTTTTAAAATGTGGGTTTTTACAAATATTAAGGGTTGTAAAAGGGGAGCTAGGGTAGCTTTTGGAGTTTTTGGTCAGAAATCTTCTCGATAAAAAAATACATATGTCCCAACATTCATAAAGATTGGTCGAATAGTGTCGACTGTAGCTTTCTAAAAAGAAAATTGACAAAAGTCAAGGGGGTGGAAAAGAGGAAAGGAGTTCAGGTTTTGCACACCAAAAGCTGACATTATTTTTCTCTTTGTTTTATACTAAAAGTGTGCAATGTTCTATCTAAATGGGATAAAAACTGTGGGTTTGTATGAAAATTAAGCGGTTTAATGGGGAGAGGGGGTGGTTTTTTGATTTTTTGGTCAGAAGCCTTCTTCGTGAAAAAATGCATATAAGCGCCAACTTTCATGTTAATCGGTCAAACGATTGCAATTGTGGTTTTTTATAAAGAACATTGGCAAAAAATTAAGGGGGTGGAAGGAGGGAGAGGGGATGGGCTGTGACAGACCAAATGTTGACTTTATTTTAAAGTACACATGTACAAAGTTGAATCAAAATGAGATAAGAAATGTAGGTTTGTATAAACTGAGGTTTACAATGGGCGAAAGGGGGTGTTTTTTTTTTATTTTGGTAAGAATCTTTCTCCATGGAAAATTACACGTATATTCCAACTTTAATGGTGATCAGTTAAATGGTGTCGACTGTAGCTCTGTGTAAAGAACATTGACAAAAACTAAGGGGGTAGGTATGGGGAGAGGGGATCAGTTTTTTCAAACCAAAAATGGACAGTATTATTCCCTTCATTTTTAACTATACATGTCCAAATCGGATTAAAAAATGTTGGTTTGTATAAAAGTTAAGGGGCGTAAAGGGGTAAAACGGGTGGTTTTTCAATGAAATTTATATGGGACCACTTTGGAGGTATACCCTATGCACTATAAAAATTTCATTTAAATCGCTTCCAAATTGGCGAATATATCGCTGAACATACATAAAAAAAATAAATTAAAAAAAATCATTTGAATTGAGAACCTCCTCCTTTTTTTTGAAGTCGGTTAATAAATTGCACACAGTGCCATCTATTGATAAACCAGCGAGGTTAAATTTAAATAAAAATGTGATTACGACCCTCTTGTTTTTGATATCAGTGTAAATATGTTTCAACGGGTGCAGGAAGCAATGTCTAAGTTGAGTTACGACCAACACAAAGCGCCTTTCGACGACACGACGTGAGGTAGTGTAAAGAGCAACGCCAGTGAACACTGGATGACTGGAACGAGTGATTTGGAGTGATGATCCCTCTGTGGTAGTCCGATGCAAGTGTTTGGATTTGGCAAACGCTTCCAGAACGTTACTTGCAATTATGTCTGTGCCAGCACTGAAGTACGGAGGAGGTGGTATTGTGATATGGGAGGTGATTTCTTGTGGACAGGCTGTGGTTCCCTTATTTTGCTTAAGAAAAGTATAAATGGGTTGAACGTGAACACACTTTAAACGATTTCGAACTGTTTACGGTAGAGTATCACTTCGGAGCGACGATTCTTTGTATCGGCATCACAATGCACCGCGTCGTAAAGCTGCATCTGTGGGCCAGTGGTTTGTGAAGAATAACATTCCTGAAGTCCCGAACTCGACACGTTTCGGATGAATTAGAATGTTAACTTCGCTCCAGTCGAAGCAGTTATACCCACCACGTATTAATGTCCAATAATATGGAAGATGATGCAGGTAAAGTCTAAGTACAGTGTTTGATAGGCGTGATCAGATAATGATTTTGAATCAGACGGTAAACTATCCAACTGGGTAAACCACATTAAAATCTGCTAAGTAAATTTTCGTAATGTGGAAATAAACAGGCACAACTTGTTTCCATTTTCGAATCCTCGTCATACTATTTGATAACTATACATTCTAAAGTGATTTTCTACATTCTGAATATCTCTATTCCATAATATATAACATTTTATGGCAAATTATAAGAGCAAACATATGTAATTAAGATAAAATTATCATCTGATTTTGTCACACCCTAACTTCCAGAAGCTCTTAACATCAACACATTTTCTACCTGTAGTCCACATTCTTTCCATAACCCCAAAATACGATCAACAGAAACAACCTAGCCTCCCACATTGTCGTATCGCAAATTGCTTTTCTCGAATTTTTAGAAAGTATTCGACACTGCACCATAAAATCGCAACTTAACAAAGGTCAAAGCGCTCAATTATCTCAACGTGTAAGTGAATTCATACTTTGTTTCATTATCTGTACATTCACATTAAGTAGTCATAGAGCGAAGACTCTAGTAACAAAGGTTCGATGCTGTTCTATTTGGAAGCAAATAGTTTTGGTGATTGTTCAGAGGTTCAATACGACCTTATTTCGAACATGGTTCCATATACTGTCACCTTACACTACAAAAGAGCAAGGTATTGCGGGTAACGAGCACAATGAAGTCTCCTGAACAAGAATGTAAAGAAGCCGATCAGAATTTTGAAGACATTGATTCTCTGTATGATATAATTGTAACAGTACAAAGCAACTAACATACAATCGTTTATAGGTAAAGCTAATTTTGGATTCGGATTGACAGATCAAATTTTCAAATGTTGAAGAGAGGAAGGAAGAAGCGGAAGTTGCCGTCAAATCTTATTTATTTATCTTACGGCCATAGCACATAATCAGTAATTCAATAATATACGATTGTTTCACACTAGTAAAACTCAACATTAAATTATAGTTAAAATTCAAAATCGACATAGTACAGCCAATGTAACGCTTCATTTCAAATGTCTATGAAGTCTGTTGGAATGAATACAATTTAATTATTCTGCGAATTCATAACTGTAAACTCATAAATAAAACAGGCAATATCTGTCGAATTAATTATTTTAAAATACAACTTAATTTTTTTCATAATTTCGACACTTTATTTTTGAATATATAGACGCACAAATAATGTATTTTTTAACCCACTGGTTTTCACTACTTTGGCCATTATAAAATAAATGTATTTTGTAAAAGTGTGAAGAATCTCGTGGGCCGTAAAAATGTTCAAGGCGGGTCGGCCACCCCTGCTATAGTGCCTGTTGATTGTCAAACAGAGTGTGTCATTCTGGTGGGGCTGAGGCTATCCATTCCGATATCCATGCTTCTCTCTTCTTTATTTTTTTAACTGCTTAACGTCTCTTAACAGCGAGGCCTTTACAGACGGGAAAGGATAGGGGCCAAGGAATGGGAAGGAATTCGGCCATGGCCTTTTGAAGGAAGCATCCCGGCATTTGCCTGGAGTGATTTGGGAAACCATAGAAAACCCAAATCTGGATGCCCGGAAGGGAATTCGAACCGCCGTTCTCCCGAAAGCGAGGCCAGAACGGTAACCGTTACACCACCACGCTTGGTCTTCTCTCCCGTTAAAATTGTTAGATATAAGTTGTTTTACAGTTTTTTCTCTTTTTCTTCTCGATATAAGTCTCTAAGATTGGGTTTCCATGTCGTCGTGGATGGGGAGGTCATCGGTACTAATCAAAGGCCTGCTTGGTCATCGTGCCTGTAACATTGTGACGTCACGCGCCCAGGCTTCGTTGGCGGGCTACCTGTGGCCAGAGATATTTCCAATGGATGTCACTATTATTGCACGCTAACCATTTAGGGTGCTATTTACGTTTCAAATTTCACACCAACCATAAATGGAAGTATGTATTTCGTTTAATCCATGTATTAATCATTGGTAGGTTATTGTTTGTTTATATTCCTTCGATACAAATTTTTCCGTATGTTCTCTGTACATAAATGTCGCTATTATTAAAGTAACATCGCGAAACAGTTAACGTATTAATGCACCTGCGATAGAATTTTTCATTTTCGTACAGCAATATTGACAGAGGTTTTGATTACATTGAAATGTAGTCTGGGCTAGAATTATAGCTGACATTCGTCATTACATCAGATGGCATGAGTAATTTTTGTTTCTTTTAATAACTTAAGTTGCTTTCATTAGCGTCATGTCACTGAAGCCATCAGGATGAAAGTTGTTCCGCGTGTTCCACAATCTATGCGGCCTTGGCCAGAATTAAATGTGGTATGATGTGGGACAACATACGTGGTTAACATTTATTTTTACTGCCTTTGCTTTTACTAATGTCATATTCCTTGTATCGATTTCAGCAGAATGTAAGTAGTTCCAATCGTAACGTGACGTAAACTACAGACGAAATATCTACAATATTATAAAATCAAGGTTAAGAATCTGCGACTAAATTAATATACAGAACACTGTGTTCAACACGTCGTATTTCACGGGGCTTAGAAGTTGGTTTAAAATATTGTAAGGTATCCGCACCGCAGTATTGTTTTATGACCGCTTCCCTCAGCCTGTACGGTAAGGTCACATACTTAATACAGGGGCTTGGCTGAGATTGTCTGGTAGACAGACGACGTGGTTTCTACTTGAATTTAAGTGTCATTCAAACATCCAGATAATTAATAACTTCACTGAAATACTTATGTCACCGATGTATTTCACTCTCAAAGGGGAGAAAGATAAAAAAAAATTAGTTTTGATGGCTATTTGCATTGTTCGTAACCACGTGTCGTTATGGAGTTTACAGCACACAGAAGACATGTGTTTCGGTGCAAACCACCCTACAACTTCCACAGTTTTGAGAGATGCAGAGTATCACAGGTTCCCAACCTTTTATGGCCTATGGTCCGCTTTTCGGGGGGAAAAAATATCCAACGCTCCCTTTTCGGAAAAAAAACTTGTAACAAATCATGTAACCCATAGTTCTACAACTTTTTTAAAAACAATGTTTCAAAACGCTCTTCTTAGGTCAAGTGTACAAAATCCTGTATAGAAAAATAAGGCCAGACTTCTAAAATTATTTTATTAAAAGAGATTAACAATATTGGTACATTGTTCTCAATCTGATTAACATCTACATAACAGAAAAAAAAATATTAAGTAGAGATATGAGATCAATCTAACGACATTAATTTTTCGATATTTGATACCTTATTTGTCCACTATTGACAATCTGTTTCTTTTCCAGTTAATAACTACGCTAAAACCTCTTTCGATCATAGAAATTGAATTAAAAACTTGTTCGATGTAGCCCTTAAAGCCGGATAGAATACTGGAAAGCCGGGTTTCATACTATTGATTGAAAGGTATTTTGTTATACTTATATCTTAACACAATATAATATACGAAATACAAGAAATTAAAGCTGCATGAAACATTATCGCTAACATTTCATTAAGGACGTACCGATAATCGGTTGTCCTTTTCGACAGATATTTGAAACACACTTTCCTGAGAATAAAAAGTGCATATTAAAGCAAAAAGAAATGTACCATAGGCATAAGGCAAAACTAAAGTTTCCGTTTGCGATAGTATTGGCAGTACAGTTCACGGCCATTTCTGAAAACATCTTTACCAACAACGATACCATTCGCAACAACGAATCTGAAATCGCTGGCAAGTTTTCGTAAAACCATATACGAGTATATACATTCTTATGCCGTGGGTAATAACATGTATTTTTCGCTTAGTAACGTTTATGCGTATATCCAAATTTTGAGCCATCTTTCTAAATCGTATCTCAAAGAGGTTAGGTTGAAATGCGGCCTGGACCAGAGAAAAAAAATGTGACCAAAGCAACACGGAAATACAGCCAGGACGTGCACAATGGCTGCTTTGTTTTCTGTAGCATACATCATCACTAACACAACACTCATTAAAGCAGCTTATTAATTACTAACAATAATTGAATTCCTCATGCTTTATGTCATTGCAAAAACAGTGGTCCAGGGTGCATTTCGACCTGACCACAATCAATACTGGTATTGCCGCTTCAAAATCAAACGATGCGGATACACCCAAACGCATGAAATGCATCGCTAAATACGTTCTAGGTAATGACAACATTGTCTATCTCAGGATTCAAAATACGAGTAGTATAAATTACAACAATTAATTTCATAATACAATTTCAGTTAGAACTGCAAGAGGACTAAACACGCGAAATAATACGAGACATTGACATTGACTGTATCGGGATGTAAACCGTAATCTTGCTTTCTTTCTGAGGGTTGGGATTAGGTTGAAATGCTGCGTGGGCCAGATTAAAACATCGCCAAAGGCACAAACAGCTATAAGTATAACTGGTGGTTTACTTCCGATATCTCGAGAACTGCTGGTAAGCGAAACATATCAATTTTATTCTTTACTTTCGAATTGTCTATCACTATTCATTATCAAATTGCGGCGACACCGTATCGAGAAACCCCCTTACTACCGATACTAAGCACAAGATTACTTACCGTAAATATTACAATTCTGTTACTCCTATTGAAGATTTAATATATTATGTAGTGGTTAAAGTACGCGTATCATAAATTATAACAATTCATAACACAATTTCCGTTTGAACGGCAAGAGGACTAAAACACGCGCGGTAATATATTGACTGTATTGCGATGTAAAGTTTAATCTTTCTTTCTTCCTAACGGTTGTGGTTAAGTTGAAATGCGGCTTGGATCAGATTGAAAACTTCGCCAAAGACACAAGGAACCATATATATAACTGATTTTTACTTCCAATATCTCGAGAACTGCCGGTAAGCGATAAATCATAATTTTATTCTTTACTTTCGAATTATCTATCACTATCAAATTGCGGCAGCACCACATATTGAAAACCCTTTTGCTATCGATATTAAGCACAAAATTAGTTACCGCAAATATTACAATTCAGTTACTTTTATGCAATGGTTAATATATCATATAGTGGTTTGGTTAACGAATTCCATTTTATATATCAAAATTCATAAAACCTGAAAATATAAATTAAATATTAGTAATGCTTATTACATTTGATTCAGGTATTATTTACTGCATTCAAGAAACCTGAAAAACTAAATATTTGAAGTCAAAATACTGAATAGAATACTAGGTTAAGTTGTATGACATGTTTTCAGTTTTTTGTGCAAGGAGTGAACATCTCAATTACAGTGACATTCGCGGCCCATAATTATCTATCTAGAAATGAATTTAATTATTTCCTCCGTCTCTCGGTACATTTAAGTCATTAGCTATTTCCGCAGATTTTAATTCGGACCATTAGCTCTAAAAATTTGAAAACACCATCCAAAATGCTGGGGTAGTTTTTTGCGCAGTTCCCGTTCACATAATCAGATACATGCTGCTTGGTTCCAGATTTATAATAGTATATAGATTAATGTCGTCAAACCGGAGAATGACTAGTGTTGTAAAAAAAACGGTTTTTTTCTGACTTGGAAAAACATGAATAAAAACTATGGAAAAAAAAACAAGGTTTTTTCCGGGACACGTATTTTTTTCATAACTACTAAAAATCTCAAATTTGTAAGGCATTTATCGTTTAATATGACTGTTTTAGAGTTTATACTAAGTACTTATCTTAATTTTTAAATCTACTATATTTTTCTGGTTGAGTTGAAAAGAAAATTACGAAAATATTGGCAACATTGACTGAAGTTTTCTTTTACGAACGGGGACTTCCCGAAGAGGCTAGGTTGCGCGAGAAGGAATCCCCGTTCCCCGTTGTTTGATTTGATACTCTCTATTTGAACTAGTGCTGCCAGCCCTACGAATTTATCTGTATACCTACGGATCTTTTCAAAAAATTAGGGATTGTAAATTTATCTACGGTTTTTTGCCTCTTTTGATTAATTATTGTAATTTCGTTATATTCGTATACTTGTTAAACTCTCAGCGTATAGTGATATTGAGTAATTAAATTGTCAGTAATTATGAATCGTTTCCCTGCAACCGTTGGCGTAAACCAACAATTGAAAAAGAGATAAAGCTCCTATTTTATATGATAATAGATTTAAATTCAAACTTAAAAGACCGTAATACAGAATTATCGGCGCAGTTTTTATGCACAGTGTGTACTTTGCTAACAATTTAAAATTGCAATCTCAAAATCTTTTGCGTAAAATACAAGAACAAACAGTAAAAGAAAATGTGACTCTTTCTCAAGTTATGGATCTAGAGGAGACAGAAGGAGAAACAGAAAATTCCGACACCGACCGAACTAGTGTTGGTAGTGCTGATACTAGTGAATGTGGTACTGACATAGAGGATGAATAAAATTATGTTACCTATATAGATACATTTATGAATCATTATGTAAGACATTATATGATTCAGTAAGATTTAAAATACACATGTCAAATGTAAGTTCCGTAAATAAAACAGAAATTTCCGACACCGACCGAACTAGTGTTGGTAATTCTGATACTAGTGAATGTGGTACTGACATAGAGGATGAATAAAATTATGTTACCTATATAGATACATTTATGAATCATTATGTAAGATATTATATGATTCAGTAAGATTTAAAACACACATGTCAAAAGTAAGTTCCGTAAATAAAACTATAATTTATCAAATATATTGTTTTCTGAAAAGAAAAACAAGGGTGCAAAGTGTTTTTTCATGTTTTTTTCACAAAGCTGAAAAAAAAACGCTAATAAGGACATTAATTCTTGAGCAACGTGAAAATTTCGTTGATAGCATCTGGTGGTAACTGTGTGTGAAGATTCCACTTGAACACACGCGTCAACAGCAGTGTGGATATACTGTAGTCGGACGGCCCAGAGTTCATTAACAAGTGCGGGTGAAGTGGGCTCCATTCACCAGAGCACTAATTGAGGCCCGCTGAATTGGCCGGGCGCGCATCCTGTTTTGGATCTCTGTTTTTGTTCCGAGGATTCGTAGCGCCGTCAGGGACACACGCATCAAGTTGCGTAACGCCGTGAAATCCGAGACGATAGTTTACGAGCTCAACCACACAGCCGAGCTGGAGTGATATCCTCTGCAGGCACCACATCCGTACTCTGGCCTGCGTCGAAAGCACGGAGCGGCCAGCCGCACCAAATCACATCCACGGAACGCCAGCATTCCGGCTCCTGTTGTTGCTGACGAGATAAAGCAACAACAGGGTGTGGTTGATTCAATAGCACGTTTTAGACATGTGCCGCTACCATAGAGGGAGATTTACTACTATAGCAACATCCAGAAAAAAAAATTCTTCTGAGGAGTTTATCACTCTTGTCAGAATATTCAATAAATCTTTCCTCATTAAGGGCGCCTTTTGTAAGGGTATTAAAATCTGTTGGTTTTCTCATTCTCTTTATTCGTCTTGTTTTCGTGCTGATAATCTGCCCATCAAGTATCGGAATTGTACTTCTAGCGAAACCTGAAGATACCTCACTAAGTAATATTTACTATTTCTTGAATTATTGCAATGTGCTTGTAAAATGTGGCAGAAGATGTAGCAGGAACAAGAACGAGTCAATGCCAAGTTTCGTGAACTGGATTCTGTTCATAATACTTTATAACTAACGTTAAAAAATTGTTGCGGACTGTTGTAGAAGAGTTTAACTTATGTTTGTCGAGTGACAGAACCCGAAGTGTCGTGAGTGAAAGTTGTAATTTTCTGTGGTAAGGTGCAGATACCATAGCGAAACTGTGTCGCTATACGCTCTAACTGTGCCAATGAACTAAGGAAAATACAGGCTACGGTCTGGTGAGGTAGTTACTGAAGACATGATATGCTTGCTGTCTTTGGAACCAGCGTCGCCAGCAGAGACATATTTAGACGGTAGCAACACCGAATAATCCTCCTAACATCGCAAAATCAGTGTTGGACACCCCGTAACGTCTTGATAACTCGTGTTATTGTTTAGATTACATGCTTTGCTTCAATTAACTGAGTTGAAGCTAATTATTTTTGTTGGTTTGTCTTTAATACACAGTTTAAAAAATTAAATGATTTCTCTTTTATTTTATGTTAATAAATTACGTAAAATATTCTATCTACTTGAATATTTTTTTGATTTATTTAACATGATCAACCCGCATTTTCCTGACATTTCATTTGTTGAATTTTATGATATTCGTATTTTGTTTTACTTCCACGGTTCCCAGTCACAAATTAAGAAGTGAAATTAAGAGCAGTCGTGACAGTTATTAGATTCACATATCAATGTTTGACTAACATCTGCTGTTACACATGTGTAAGCCGGCTGGCTATGTCTTAGAGTTTGAAATGGCATCGCGCTAGAGCTACCGCAGCAATTTCGAAGGTATTTTCAAATTTTGAGGTCTTATGGTGCAGCTTAGCAACTGCGAAAATAGCTTATGGCGGAATAAGAAATTATAATCATTTTGAAATGGAACAAATAAACGTCATAAATCACTCTGTATTCGGTTGGAGCACTCCTATTAATATATGCTGACAAAAGACCACACTACTGCTTTTTGGATTCTCTCTAACTTTTTTACTTTGGTTATTTATTTCTTCAGTTTTCTGAAATTTAATACATTAAAATAAATGATATACCTTATTAAAATGAAATAAGCATAAGTAATGTTTAATTTACTGTAAACATCTGTGTGTTTGATAAGTTACTTACCTGACTCTACTATTTTTCTGATTATCTTGATTTTTTTTTTTTTTTACTTATATCTTCGTTTCTCTGAAATGTAGAAAATCAAAATTCACGGAATACATTAATCAAACCACTACATAATAAATGAACAATTTTTTTTTTTTTTTTTTTTTTTTTGCGTTGTATATTTATGAACGTTTCTCGAGAAACCTACCCAGTGGTTCTATTATTTATACACAATATTTCGGCGACAAAATTCAAGTTTTACGACAACATCTGAAGAAATATACGTATCAAAATCATGAAAGACATACTAATGTAGTAAATATGATATTACGAAGTTAGCGATTTTACATTCGCTGTTGCATATACTTTCGTTGGCTGCTAGATGTGTTTACAAATGACCGCCGACTGCACTGTCAACGCTGTAACATATGGTAACTTTCGTGTTGCATTATGTCTAAGGTACAATTCTTTTTGCTTTAATATTAACTTTTTCTTGAAAATTGTGTAACAAATTTTAGACCAAAGGGGCAATTGCTTCTCTGTACGCTCACTACTTTAATTTCATTGCGTTAAAATATAAGTTAAAAACTCAGCCCATGTTACACTAAAGTCTTTATTGGTCATATAATTTAACGTGGATTCCAAGTGAGGGAGCATCGAATTGCTCGCTTAGCCGGGAGGTCACCTGGTGTATCCCTGCGCGCGGCCGGCACCAGAGTGCGGTCGAGATTGGCGCCGCCGCCTCCTCCGCAGTGGCAATTAGAGCCAATTGCCGGCGATGCCGTCATCGCCTCCACGCGCACTCGCTGGAGATTTGTCATTTGCGAAAGTCGGGCGGGGGCGTGAGAGCGGCCGGGCGGTCAGATTCTCTCGCCCGGAAAGACGCTCTCCTCAATTGGATAAACGAGCCCTCGCTGCTTTTAATTCCTGCCCATTACACGCTTTTGCCTCGGCCAGCCGCAGTCGACACTTCTTTGTCTCTGCCACCGCGTAATCACTGTACCACTGATTGCCCGACCACAAGAAAAGACAGTGCCGCAGTAACAACAGCCAAGTCAATACATGAAAAATTAAATTCGCTTGGTATATTCTGTTATCTTGCAAAGGCCTTTGTCCGTGTTGATCATGGAATTCTCCTAAGTAAATTAGAACAACATGGAGTTAGATATATGCCAGGACTTTGGTTTAAATCATACCTGGAAAATAGAAAGCAATGTCATTGAAGGATGTTAACACAGGAGAGGTTTATAAACTCAGAATGGGGTATAGATAAATGTGGTGTGCCACAGGATTCAATTCTGGCCCTCTGCTATTCTTAATTTATATAAATGATCTCCGACGTATACTAGGTGATAGTGAATACATGGTTCTCTTTGCAGATGATACTAGCATATCACTGAAAGACCCATCAGTAAAAAAACCTTGAAAACACATCAAACGATGGTCTAAAGAAAATTAAAATTTGGTTTAGTGCTAGAAAATTAATGCTTAATGTAGAAAAGACAGTTACTTCAATTTGTTACAATAAAAAAAAAACAAAGGACAGATATAATGTGATATCGGAAGAAAAAGCAATCAATGAAAGCAGTTTCACAAAATTCTTGGAAGTATATATAGATAACAGATTAAACTGGAAGCAACATATTAAACAACTTCTTAAAAACTGAATTCTGCAACATTTCCCCTGAGGGTAATACTAGAATACTTAATATGGAAACAAGAAAGTTGCATATTTTCGCTCCCTGCTCACTTATGGCATCACATTCTGGGGAAACCCTTCACAAGCACAGAGGGTATTTAAATAACAAAAGCGTGCTGTGAGAATCATTTCTGGAGCAAGCCCACGGATGTCGTGCATAAATCTATTTAGAAATCTAGGTGTACTTACAATGCCAGCACAGTATGTACACTCCCTACTATCATTTTTATTGGAAAATCCTGAACACTTCAATCTTAATGCTGACATACATAGCTATGATATTAGGAATAAATATAATATTTATAAGGATTAAACGTCACTTTTAATTGTACAGAAAGCGATAACATTTACTGGAGCTCCCTTATTCAATGGCTTACCAAAAGAAATACGGTAAAACGTTATCTACGAAAACCTAACTGATTTAAGTTCAAACTGAAAGAGTTTTTGCTTCAGACATCATTTTACTCCGTGGAAAAATTTTCTTCTTGGAATTTGGTAACTGAGAATGGCCGAGAAAATATTATATATTTGGTGTATGGAAGGGTAAGGTGACAAAGTTGCCCACAATTATTAAAATGATATATTGGTTTTTCTTTCTATTGAAACAATTGACAAATGAAGTAAATGATTGCAAAATTCACTTATATATAGTAACTAACATTGGATAATATTTATTTGCAAATTACAGTGGAAATTTGTCATACTAACAGGTTTTTAAGTAATTGACTGGTTATCAGTTGTTGGTAATATTATTGATAGTGTTAATAAGTGTGTGTACGGTTCCACAAATATAGTAACTAACATAATATAATATTTAGTCGCAGATTACAGTGTAAACTTATTATGTTAATTGGTCTGTAAGAAACTATCTGGTTATTAGATGCTGGTAACAAGTGCATACACTGTTCCACATATGTAATAATTAACATGGGGAATTACAGTGGATACTGACTGTACTAATGGGTTGCTAAGCAGCTAACGTGTTATCAATTGCTGGTAATATAATTGATATTATTGATTAGTGTATGTATTGTTCCACATCCTCGAGACTTCTCATTACGGATCAAAGTGAACATATATATCTAAAAGTCATTAAATAATAGTATCACTTTACCACCCTTTTCACGTGGTTTGTTCCAGAGATATAGTTTGTCTTTCTTTCATCAACCGCTATTTTATCATCATTAATTTTCTAAAAATTCGTTTGATACGCACTGAGTCAGCATGGGGTGCCAGAAGTAGATTTTAAATGGATCCAACTTCTATATCGGAACTTCACCAACTACGTTTGGTGTGCTGCAGGAAATTACGCAACTTTTCCCATCAGAGTTGGTGTTCATCACGGATCGGCTTTCTCGACACCGTTGCTACAGATCTACTCAGTGGACATTTCTCTCTACTGACGACATCGTGGTCACTAGAAAGTCTCGTCGGGACTTGGGACTACAAATCCAACGATATAAAACTTCCCTTGACCAACACGGCTTGCGACTTATCGTAACTAATCGAATACATGGAGTGTGGAGTTCCACGTGATGGGTCTGTTAAAATCGACGGCGTTGATTTCTTTATATCTTTTTAGATCAAATACCTGGGAACAGTAACCTACTGGATGGTCAGACACTCCCAGACGTCCCAAACAGAGTCAACACAGTCTGGATGAAGTGGTGTCAGGTCACAGGAGTCCTTTTCGCCTTTTCGACCGGAAGTTGCCACTGACCTTAAATTAAAGATTTACAGGACCCCCTTACGACCAGTGCACTGTATGGAACTGAATGTTGGCTGGCCTGTCACGAAAAGACATGAACAATATCTGCATGTCATGAAAATGAATATGATTCGCTGGCCACAGGGACTCACTAGAGTGGAACGCATCAGGAATTAGAACGTTCTGGTGACATTTGGTGTGGCTGCAATCCCTGAGAAAATGCGTGACGGTCGTGTGCGATGGTACAGCCATGTACTGCGCAGCAACAACTTATCGGTTTGCAAGAACAGCACTTGATGTAAGTCTGGAGGGCCGAATACCACGATGGCGAGCTAGGAAGCGCTGGCCGGAGGACATGAGACTAGTGAATGCTTCACCTGAAGATGCTTAAATGGAAGAAGAAGTCTAGTAAAACACATGCAGCAATGTGCTTTAAATGCTAGGTAGAATAATTCACCAAAATTTCGTGCGAATTATCTAATTAATCAAGGAAAGAGATGTTGTAATCACCCACTTACAAATTTAAATATTTTTCAATTAAAAATACATTCCTCCTCTCCCAACGCTTTTTGATTTCGAGCTTCACTTGGGAGCACATACTTTTTAATGTGCTTGGGTCACCACTTGTTAAACTCTAGGATGATGTCATTGACTTCCAAAAAAAACTGTTTCAATTTCCTCTTCATTTGCAGATGATTTATTAATAATTTTTGAATATTGATCAGGTGTGTAGACTCTGTCCATTCTTTTTAATCATCTCTTGATAACACCAAAGATACGATCAGATGGGAGAAAACCGTGACCTCTCACTGGAAAATATTACTTGATTGTTACTTTACGTATCATGGAAAGGCCAAATAGAAACTGTATGATTCCTGTTCTACCCTGTACATCCGTCGAGAAAAAGGTGGGTTTCTTCTGCAGTTTGGGTGATGAAATCCTTACCTTGTTTAATAACTGAAACTTTTTTGTTTCTCCTTGGGAATGTTTACATTTATTCTTCTATTTTTTCATAGCAGCGGCACAGTGATTGATAGTGAGCGTTGGAATTGGTTTCATGTCTTATGCCACCTGTTGATCTCCAAGGTCCGAAAGATGTCAATATTGATAATTAAGCAATCGTCGTTTCATACATGAGTCTGTATTCTTCACAAAACATGTTTCTATGATCACGAACATTTCTGGAAGCAATCGAGAATCTGTATTCAGTTATTTAAAAATTTTTACTTCATATATCGTGCTAAATGTGAGTTATATGATAAATTCAGCTTCCGTTTATATAAGGCTGCTGTTTTTGATTTGCTAGTAGAAAAATATCCTTCAGAATTTGCAGTTCTAAACAAGTATTTATAATCGATGTTCATAGATATTATTCGTGCATATCACTGCCATTTACAGGAGATATAACACCTGTCATTCTGGTATACCTCCATACCATCAGAGGTAAATGGCACATCACATGTGGTTCTTAACTACTCGTACATAGACGGTAATGTTTTTATTGGTATGATCGTTGGCTCCATTGTTTTTTTCTGCAAAATCACTAACACTAGCTCAAGAACTTCGAATGCCACCACCTGCTGGAAGAGAACACTGCTCCATTAACAGAATGAAAGTCTTGAAAAATGTATTGTCTAATTCCGAGAGAGTGGTAAATCAGGACATTTAGGAATCTGTGTTGCAGACCCAGCGCAGTTGCTCTGAAACGGGATAAAAACCAGATAAAGGTTTAGAAGCAAATCATTTGTAAAGGTTTTCATTCCCTGTGCAACAGGCGATCAACAGTAAGGAACAGAAAGTACTACATGAATACAGAGCCTCAAAAACAGCTATTAGAAACCAGGTTAGTAAAGTTATAGAGTAATTTTTCTGGCACATGCACAAGTCACACGCTACTGATTCAAACAAAATTCAGACTCAGTTGGAAAACCAAAAGCGTGCTGCCTGGAGGAAATTGCAGTTCAGAGAATGTTCTGGAGAGCTGTTATGCTGTCTGCCTTTTATGTTCGTTTGTGTTATCGGTTTTGTACGCGATGTGTCATCCATCAGGTGGAACACATGCTGTGCTCGTCATCGAACTAAGCATTCCAGTTCTGCGGGAAGTCGCGACCTCTCCTCCTACATAATATTTGACTCCCTTGGTCCTAGTACCTTTAAGAACCTTGTGATCTAACAGGTTCACCTGCCCCATTTGCTATAATCTTTAACTTTTTATTAGTTTAGTAATTTCTAAGCCCACCAAAAAGGACGGATTGATCGGAGTGTTTTGACAAATCATTTCTTCCCATTTGATTAGCTAAATAAATTGTTATTAAGTAACGCTGATTTTGTAATGTTGTCCATATTTCGTTTGTAATTCGCATTGCGTTACAGTTGGAACTACTGACGGGCGTGTGAGATGATGACGTCAGCAATATTGTGTCAGTGAAAGAAAAGCAAAATGAATCTTAACATCATACGTTATGCCGCGTAATATTAGTTTGAATCCTGCCCCAAACCGCATCGAACGAATATAAAGAAGTAAAAAGCAACTAATAATTAATATATTAACATAAACCCAGAAAGCCTTTGACTCTGTGCCACACAACCGCCTTTTAGCGAAGCTTCGAGCGTACGGTATATCGGATCAGCTTTGTGAATGGATAAAGGATTTTCTAACTGGTAGGTCGCAGTATGTTGTCGTTGAAGGAGAAAGTTCTTCTAATCTAGATGTTACATCGGGGGTACCTCAAGGAAGTGTAATAGGACCACTTCTTTTCTTAATTTTTATAAACGATCTCGGAGACAAAGTGAAAAGCCTTTTTAGATTGTTTGCTGATGATGCGGTTATTTATAGGGAAGTAAGAAATTTGGCCGATTGTTTAGAAATTCATCTGGATGTTATTTTGGCTTGGTGCGCTGAGTGGCAACTTACTCTAAATTGTAAAAAGTGCGAGACAATGAGAATAACTAACAAAAAGAATCCGATTGTTCAGAAATACGAGGTAAACAGTTCAGTTATTGATATGGTCGATTCTATGAAATATTTGGGAGTAACAGTACAAAGGAACATGAAATGGGACGTACACATTAATTCGTTAGTAGGTAGAACAAATTCTAGGCTGCGATTCATAGGTCGAGTCTTGAAAAATTGTAATGAACAAACAAAGGAGATAGCGTACAAATCTCTTGTGCGTCCACATTTGGATTATTGTTGTGCCATTTGGGACCCGTTTCGTAAGGGATTGATCGAAAGTATAGAGAAAGTACAGAGAATAGCCGCTCGATTCGTGACCGCTTGCTACAGTCCTTATGAAAGCGTCACAGAACTGATTAGTAGATTAGGAGTGGAGTCTCTGGTAGATGGCGACACACGTTTCGTTTAAACTTATTGGAAAACATGCGGACTCCCTCTATCACTTTTGAGTGTAGTGAAATACTTCTTCCACCAACCTATTTGAGTCGGAAGGACAGGAAAGATAAAATTAGAGAAATAAGGTGCCGGACTGATTCTTATATGAATTCTTTTTTCCCTTGTACCATTAGGGATTGGAATGCACAGCAAAGAGATTAGCTTTGGTGCTGAGCACCCTCTGCCACCCACAATTTTGTGAATTGCAGAGTATATATGTAGATGTAGATGAACCCAATACATAGGTGAGCAATACATAGTTTGGAAGTTCATTTTTTCCTGGATAATTAACTATTAGAGCTGTTATTGAATAATGCGCATATCCTCAAACTGGTTTCTGACTGTTGTAACCTGCCGACGAAGACTGTGCGCATTATGCGGTGGTAAAAGTAGTGATTTATTAGTATCGATGATAGCAGTACTGAGCTGGTAAACATTGTTAGTATCGCTTGGTAGCTGCGTAGGAAGGTCAGACAAGAGGCAGAAATAAAGTTGGCGGGAAGGTACGGAGCTGGCAGCGACAACAGAACAATAAAGAGGAAGGAGTAATGTTCTGTGGAAAAGGAGAACTGTATGTATTTTTTGGGGGACGACAATTGTGTTGAGCAATAGAAATGAAGACTTTTTCAGTAAATTGTAAATATGATTTCATAAAAGTATTTATTGTGACGAGAACTCAATATATTGCCTCTAACTAAAGTCCGATTGATCTCATCCAGGTCCCTTCATTACAAAATCATTATTTCGGCAAGAAGAGAGAAGAGACGTGAGTTTTGTAGAATTTTTGGACACTCAAATGCAGTAATCAACAACCGACAATCAAGTATTGAATAAAAATAAAAGAAATAAAATATCGTTACATCTTGTCTATGATATTCCAAGAAGCCTCCTCCACTTATCTTGAGATTAAATGTTATGTTATGTGACACATCTCAGGAGATTTAATTATAAATTATATTTATACATATTAGTAGTGTCTGAAGGGGGCTGTGAGCTCGTACCCCGGACCAAAACACCCCCGTGGCTAATTGATTTTAATTAATGTTAATTGATTTTAATTGATTTTAATTGAGGGCCTTAATTGATTTTAATTGAATTTTAATTGATTTTAATTGATTTTAATTGAATTGCGTGGGGCCTTAATTGATTTTAATTAATGCTAATTGAATTGCGGGGAGGGGGTCTCACATCTGTAACCTCAGATTGACCTTATTATTTCCTTATGTACAGCGGTCAGCGGACAGTTTTTTCCCCATGGTTTTAATTAATGCTAATTGAATTGCGGGGAGGGGTCTCACATCTGTAACCTCAGATTGATCTTATTATTTCCTTATGTACAGCGGTCAGCGGACAGTTTTTTCCCCATGTATTCTTATGGAGGATGGAGTGAGCCCACTTTTTCCCCCATGGCGGGGAGCCTTAATTGATTTTAATTAATGCTAATTGAATTGCGGGGAGGGGGTCTCACATCTGTAACCTCAGATTGATCTTATTATTTCCTTATGTACAGCGGTCAGCGGACAGTTTTTTCCCCATGTATTGCTTATGGACCTGTCTTTGCAGACAGTTTGGAGCGGAGGGGAGCCGAGGAACTAGGGGAGTTTAATTGAATGCAGGTTCGTAATTGAATGTGCACAGCTGCGCCACACTCCGGAAGCCATCAATTATCGCTCCCCTCCGGAAGCCATCAATTATCGCTCCCCACGCAGCTGCAGGATGCGGGTCCGTAATTGAATGTGCACAGCTGCGCCACACTCCAATTATCGCTCCCCACGCAGCTGCATGATGCGGGTCCGTAATTGAATGCGCCACACCCGGAAGCCATCAATTATCGCTCCCCACGCAGCTGCAGGATGCGGGTTCGTAATTGAATGCGCACAGCTGCACCACACCCGAATTATCGCTCCCCTCAAGCGACTGTGTGACTCATGTCTCCCACTATGACAGCTGCAACCGGCTTTTCTTCCACAATACCTTGCAAAATGTGTTCTACAACAGCCGATTTTGTTGGTTGGCCTGGTCTTGCCTATCACTGATGTTCTTTATTTATTACTAGCTGAGGTACCCGGCTTCGCTCAGAGAGTTGATGTGAGATAGTGTAGTAATTTTAATAAAATGATAAACATTAAAATGTGAGAGGTAATTTTTTTTTATTGAAATCATTTTCTAACTTTTCGAATACTTGTTTATGAACACCATTTATCATTTTGTTATCCGGGGTATATATGTACAAATTTTTATAATTTTCTACTCGATAGTATAGACCGCGAGAGAAGCAGGAGTCTTTGGGGTTGATGCCGCAATGTTTTAAAGTTTGTCTTTGCGCTGTGTTAATTGTAAAACTATAGGATAATTTGATTGGAAATTGCAGTCTTTTCAGTAAAGATCAGAGTTATTCTGAGGATTAATACTATGTGTTTCGATTCTGGAGTTTCCCCCGGTCATGTAATGTAGAACTTCCTGTGGAGGTGCTTCCAGTGGTGGTGATCGAATTTTTCCATTCATGCAACAGAATCCTGGTGTTTCTCCACTGAATTTTTTCGCGTTGCAAAATTGTTAGATGTTATCCATTTTTTCCGATTACGAAGTGGTTGTTTTTGTTATTTTGTTTTGTCGGGTCGTAGTGGAGTGCTTCATTTTTCAGGTTATACTGTTTACTTGTCCTCGTCCGCGCTTCTCGTAGGGTGATATTTTCATGGGTGGCTTGCGTCCGCAGTCTTCTATTATAAGATTGTGTCGCAATTCTTGATTCTTTAATTCGTTCATTTCGTTGTGCTTCTCACGGTGCTCATTCACGTTCGCTGAGAACATAAACGTGCCTCGCGCTCTTCGACTGTTTCGTTGATTCGCTGTTCTTTTTGTTTCGTTCGTTGGCAACGTAAACGTGCCTCGCGCTCTTCGATTGTTTCGTTTTTTTTTCGCTGTTCTAGAGGTCGAAACTTCCACCCCCTTCTATCTTCAAAATCACGCCCTTGAGGTAAAAATCAGAAACCTTCTTCATGTATAAAGGTTGAAGGTTACCACGCCATTTAACCCCCTTGATCGTACCGGGACTCGTTTTTTTAGTTTTAGCGGCACGCACATTGTACGCTTACTTTTATAATATATATTGATTTCGATATTATTTCGACCTGCCGAATTGTTTCCACTACGTACATCTTTCCACATTACCATAGAATTTTGTATACTCCCGGGCACAGTGGTCTTTGACAGAGCAGATTATTTCATATTTTATTTCTACTGGCTTTTTTTTTTTTTTTTTCGTTGACAGTCAAATTGAGTCTTTTTGGCGTACAGATGACAAAAATTCTTCGGTTGTTCTGCCATGAGCGACGTTTAGACAATAGGCTCTGTTGTCTTCATCAGGCGAAAAGGTCGAAGTTGACACTGCGACAGCAAGTCAAAATCGCCTGAATCCTTTAACGAACTACTTAGTTTCTCAGTCGTAACAGCCTTACCTAAGGACAGGACTGAACACGTGAAATGATTGCAGCAATAACGAGCATGATTCGTGAGATGCAATGTTGTGGATTCACATTCGGGAGGACGTGGGTTTGAATCCCTGTCCCGACCTTCGAGATTTCGGCTTTCCATGCTTTTTGTGAAATTACTGCATTCGGTGCTTAAGCCATCTGTGGGAGGGTGTGGGCTCGAATCCCCGTCCGGGCATCCAGATTTGAGTTTTCCATGACAGCATTACCTAAGGACAGGACTGAACACGTGAAATGACTACGGCAATAACGAGCATGGTGGGGTGAGATGCAATGTTGTCGCTTCACATTCGGGAGGACGTGGGTTGGAATCCCTGTCCGAACATCGAAATTTCGGCATTCCATGCTTTTTTTTGCGAAATTACTGCATTTGGTGCTTAAGCAATTTGACGGGAAGTGAAAAGTCCAGGATTCTAATCCCGGTCTCAGCTGCGATTTTCAAAAGCCCTTAACCTGACATTCACATCTGACACAACTTGCGTTGTAATGTAGTTACACCAGAACACTTCCGTTGTTTGGCTTCCAGTTTAAACTGTAGGTTCTCTACACCCGGCTAAGTTCACGTAGGCTAGGATAGGTGCGGAATGCGCAGGCAATAAAAACCCTGGTCATAATGACCAGACTAGCCATTACTCCGTACTTCAGTTGAATATCGGGTTGGTTCCTTCAAAAGGCCATGTCTGAATTCCACCCCGTTCCCCTGCACCAGTCCTATCACGCATCGTGATCGGTAAAGATCTGACCTAGCATTTGGGAGGGTGCGCTTTCGAATCCCCGTCCAGGCATTCAGATTTGGGTTTTCCATGGTTTCCCCAAATAACGCGAGACGAATGCCGGGGATAATTTCATCATTTTTCCATGGCAGAATTCCTTCCCGTTCCTCGTCCACTGTCCTTTCCCCCGCCTCTAAAGGCGTAGAACCATAAAAAAGAATCGCATGTGCTTTTATCCAATTCAATATAACTTTATAGGCAGGTAGGTGATTTCACTGCAGGTCTATATATTCGTCCTCCTTTCAGAGGTACTTTTTTTCTTCCTGGTGGGTGGGTTTGTTAACGTTCGGGACTACCATGTGGGAGATGGAGGGTTCGATTCCCGGTCCGCATGTTAATTAGTATCTGTTGTAGTTTAGACATACAAATAGCCGTTTATCGCCAAGAGTCACTGTGGACACTCCGACAATGACAAAAATAAAAATAAAACGCGTTTAGTGGTGTTTGTTCCTGTAGCCAGGGATGGTAACGCGATGTATGTGGTGGGAGTTCTACAGGTTTATCTGCTCGAATACCTGTGTCAGTGATGTATACTCATAGACCCTCCTAAGTTACCACTTCCCATTCTTGTTGAGGGGTGACTGTAAAATTCTTGAAATACAGATATTTGCGCGGGTACAGCGAATGCGTGCCACAACTTCACAATAATTGTTTGTGCATTGAAATACGGAAAAAAAGTTTCTACTGTAATGGCAGTCTCTAGGTAAAGTGAAAAACGTGGCCATTTTTTTTATCAAAATTGCTAAGTTTTTCGCCTGGAACCATTTGAGGAGACCGAAACGCGTTTGTGAATAAAGTTGGTTGCACACGAGTCAAATGTCTCAATGGAGTTATTTGAGGAAACTATGGAAAAAACCGAAATTAGTTGTTTTTTTTGCGTATTCCGCGAATTTCCAAAATAGTAGTAATTTGTCACACACACAAAGTGAATACCGAAACCATGCCACTAGTTCACAATAATTGTTTTCAGATTCCCTCATGCGGCGTCATCATAAATTGCATTGCTCCATACATACAATTAGCAAATATTGACAAGTTGACTAAGCCACTGGTGGATCGCATAACTCACTTGCACAGCCAGTCTGCTATAGGTAGTTGTAAATTTCACAACTTATACTACGACACTGAAGTTCTATCTTCTACCTGAATGTAAATGATGTATTTGGAGATGATTTTTTTTTTCCTCATATCATTGTTTTTTTTTTTCGATGATGTCATGGCTGTTCTTATATCTCTGTGTGACTGAATTACATCTGGTGCATAGGCCTGATATAGACTGAATGTGACTGTGATTCGGTATGATATGCTGGGTCCACATATCAACATCGGTTCTGCTGGTTTGAACGGTTTCATAATGTTTGCTTGCACCTACAGAAATTCGGCCTACGAGATAAATATATAAAATTCTTTAACTCTACGAATCCCTACAGGTTAAAAGAGTATGGTAGGTTTAAAATGCGCTTTAAATAGTTGCATAAAACGGAGTAGAGAAGTATCTCGTTGACCTTTCTACACTGAGGCTATACTGATTTCATTATGAATTCCCCATTCCTCAGTTTAGATACCCAAAATTACAAGAATTATAACCCTGGATACTACATGGATGTGAAAAGTGTGAATAATACACTCATAGAAAATTATTCACTTTGTTTTATTTTATCCACCTTCCATTAATAAATTCCTTTTTTCGAGTTATTTGTTAATGAGTTCGTGTGGTGGTATGATACTTCATTACTTGCACACTAGCCTTAATACCGAAACGTAATAGACCTTGACACTCGAAAAGACATAAATTTGTTGAATATAAGTACGTATGCGACACTTTTCTATGATTTTCATTAAAAAAGTATACACAATGTATAAAATCATGAAACATAGCCATATATAACAAAAAATCGGTAAAAAAATGTTAATTTCCTCATTGAATGAAGTCACTGGTCAACATAACAATTACACCTGCATGTATCACAATACTATTCATATATAACTTTGGTGGATTAAGATCGTGAAAACAGGTAAAACTTCACCCCAATTATGTATTTCACTATACGAAAGATGTCATCGGTTTACATGGTTAGAAGTTGTGCATCATACCATACAATGTGTATTGAATGCCTCCACCAAATAGAAAAAACCCACGGCATGATGCGGTGTATCATCATAAATGAAACTCATTCTGTTCACGGTCCCTATATGACATCGGACAACTCGAGTAGTACATCAGATATACCTGTCGAAAGTCACACTAAAGTATTTGAAGCTGAACTAAGCAAATCATGCTGAAGATGACGATATCACAAGTTTCATTAACTACAGAAATGTATATCATTTGGGCAAAAAAGACGGAAAGTGTATGTTTCTGCTGTCATGACAATCTCCAGATTAACCCGCAGAACTCCCACCACACGCACACACACACACACACACACACACACACACACACACACACACACATCACCTTACCATCATGAAGGTGTGTAAAGTATAATATACATCAGATATACCTGTCGAAAGTCACACTAAAGTATTTGAAGCTGAACTAAGCAAATCATGCTGAAGATGCCGATATCACAAGTTTCATTAACTACAGAAATGTATATCATTTGGGCAAAAAGACGGAAAGTGTATGTTTCTGCTGTCATGACAATCTCCAGATTAACCCGCAGAACTCCCACCACACACACACACACACACACACACGCACACACACACACGCACACACACACACATCACCTTACCATCATGAAGGTGTGTAAAGTATAATACCAATAGATGCTTGCGTCATACAGCCCAAATATTATCGATGAAAGGTGTTGACAGTGTGTGTGTACAAACGCCGAAATCACCATAACAACTACAACCATCAGTAGGAAGGGAGAATTTATGTTAAGTCAGGTTAATACAGAATGTTAAAGTGTTTGTTATAGTTGGTTAGAGTAAATTCAGTTTAGGTTATTTCAACTCACATTCACATGGTGTCACTGATGCATGGCAATCCAAAAGTGTTTGCTGAGGCGGCTTGGGCCCCACCGCGGCCTAAGAGACCGGTATTTTGCACGACCTAAGAAGATCGGTATTTTGCGCGCCGGTTATCCGGATACAACGCGTTTGTATTTTTTCTACGCAGCAGCCGCTTACTGTGGGGCCCAAGCCACCTCAGCAAACACTTTTGGATTGCCATGCATCAGTGACACCATGTGAATGTGAGTTGAAATAACCTAAACTGAATTTACTCTAACCAACTATAACAAACACTTTAACATTCTGTATTAACCTGACTTAACATAAGTTCTGCCTTCCTACTGATGGTTGTAGTTGTTATGGTGATTTCGGCGTTTGTACACACACACTGTCAACACCTTTCATCGATAATATTTGGGCTGTATGACGCAAGCATCTATTGGTATTATACTTTACACACCTTCATGATGGTAAGGTGATGTGTGTGTGTGTGTGTGTGTGTGTGTGTGTGTGTGTGTGTGTGTGTGTGTGTGTGTGTGTGTGTGTGTGTGCGTGTGGTGGGAGTTCTGCGGGTTAATCTGGAGATTGTCATGACAGCAGAAACATACACTTTCCGTCTTTTTGCCCAAATGATATACATTTCTGTAGTTAATGAAACTTGTGATATCGTCATCTTCAGCATGATTTGCTTAGTTCAGCTTCAAATACTTTAGTGTGACTTTCGACAGGTATATCTGATGTACTACTCGAGTTGTCCGATGTCATATAGGGACCGTGAACAGAATGAGTTTCATTTATGATGATACACCGCATCATGCCGTGGGTTTTTTCTATTTTGGTGGAGGCATTCAATACACATTGTATGGTATGATGCACAACTTCTAACCATGTAAACCGATGACATCTTTCGTATAGTGAAATTACATAATTGGGGTGAAGTTTTACCTGTTTTCACGATCTTAATCCACCAAAGTTATATATGAATAGTATTGTGATACATGCAGGTGTAATTGTTATGTTGACCAGTGACTTCATTCAATGAGGAAATTAACATTTTTTTACCGATTTTTTGTTATATATGGCTATGTTTCATGATTTTATACATTGTGTATACTTTTTTAATGAAAATCATAGAAAAGTGTCGCATACGTACTTATATTCAACAAATTTATGTCTTTTCGAGTGTCAAGGTCTATTACGTTTCGGTATTAAGGCTAGTGTGCAAGTAATGAAGTATCATACCACCACACGAACTCATTAACAAATAACTCGAAAAAAGGAATTTATTAATGGAAGGTGGATAAAATAAAACAAAGTGAATAATTTTCTATGAGTGTATTATTCACACTTTTCACATCCATGTAGTATCCAGGGTTATAATTCTTGTAATTTTGGGTATCTAAACTGAGGAATGGGGAATTCATAATGAAATCAGTATAGCCTCAGTGTAGAAAGGTCAACGAGATACTTCTCTACTCCGTTTTATGCAACTATTTAAAGCGCATTTTAAACCTACCATACTCTTTTAACCTGTAGGGATTCGTAGAGTTAAAGAATTTTATATATTTATCTCGTAGGCCGAATTTCTGTAGGTGCAAGCAAACATTATGAAACCGTTCAAACCAGCAGAACCGATGTTGATATGTGGACCCAGCATATCATACCGAATCACAGTCACATTCAGTCTATATCAGGCCTATGCACCAGATGTAATTCAGTCACACAGAGATATAAGAACAGCCATGACATCATCGAAAAAAAAACCTGATATGAGGAAAAAAAAATCATCTCCAAATACATCATTTACATTCAGGTAGAAGATAGAACTTCAGTGTCGTAGTATAAGTTGTGAAATTTACAACTACCTATAGCAGACTGGCTGTGCAAGTGAGTTATGCGATCCACCAGTGGCTTAGTCAACTTGTCAATATTTGTAAATTGTATGTATGGAGCAATGCAATTTATGATGACGCCGCATGGCAGGAATCTGAAAACAATTATTGTGAACTAGTGGCATGGTTTCGGTATTCACTTTGTGTGTGTGACAAATTACTACTATTTTAGGAAATTCGCGGAATACGCAAAAAAAACAACTAATTTCGGTTTTTTCCATAGTTTCCTCAAATAACTCCATTGAGACATTTGACTCGTGTGCAACCAACTTTATTCACAAACGCGTTTCGGTCTCCTCAAATGGTTCCAGGCGAAAAACTTAGCAATTTTGATAAAAAAAATGGCCACGTTTTTCACTTTACCTAGAGACTGCCATTACAGTAGAAACTTTTTTTTTCCGTATTTCAATGCACAAACAATTATTGTGAAGTTGTGGCACGCATTCGCTGTACCCGCGCAAATATCTGTATTTCAAGAATTTTACAGTCACCCCTCAACAAGAATGGGAAGTGGTAACTTAGGAGGGTCTATGAGTATACATCACTGACACAGGTATTCGAGCAGATAAACCTGTAGAACTCCCACCACATACATCGCGTTACCATCCCTGGCTACAGGAACAAACACCACTAAACGCGTTTTATTTTTATTTTTGTCATTGTCGGAGTGTCCACAGTGACTCTTGGCGATAAACGGCTATTTGTATGTCTAAACTACAACAGATACTAATTAACATGCGGACCGGGAATCGAACCCTCCATCTCCCACATGGTAGTCCCGAACGTTAACAAACCCACCCACCAGGAAGAAAAAAAGTACCTCTGAAAGGAGGACGAATATATAGACCTGCAGTGAAATCACCTACCTGCCTATAAAGTTATATTGAATTGGATAAAAGCACATGCGATTCTTTTTTATGGTTCTACGCCTTTAGAGGCGGGGGAAAGGACAGTGGACGAGGAACGGGAAGGAATTCTGCCATGGAAAAATGATGAAATTATCCCCGGCATTCGTCTCGCGTTATTTGGGGAAACCATGGAAAACCCAAATCTGAATGCCTGGACGGGGATTCGAAAGCGCACCCTCCCAAATGCTAGGTCAGATCTTTACCGATCACGATGCGTGATAGGACTGGTGCAGGGGAACGGGGTGGAATTCAGACATGGCCTTTTGAAGGAACCAACCCGATATTCAACTGAAGTACGGAGTAATGGCTAGTCTGGTCATTATGACCAGGGTTTTTATTGCCTGCGCATTCCGCACCTATCCTAGCCTACGTGAACTTAGCCGGGTGTAGAGAACCTACAGTTTAAACTGGAAGCCAAACAACGGAAGTGTTCTGGTGTAACTACATTACAACGCAAGTTGTGTCAGATGTGAATGTCAGGTTAAGGGCTTTTGAAAATCGCAGCTGAGACCGGGATTAGAATCCTGGACTTTTCACTTTCCCGTCAAATTGCTTAAGCACCAAATGCAGTAATTTCGCAAAAAAAAGCATGGAATGCCGAAATTTCGATGTTCGGACAGGGATTCCAACCCACGTCCTCCCGAATGTGAAGCGACAACATTGCATCTCACCCCACCATGCTCGTTATTGCCGTAGTCATTTCACGTGTTCAGTCCTGTCCTTAGGTAATGCTGTCATGGAAAACTCAAATCTGGATGCCCGGACGGGGATTCGAGCCCACACCCTCCCACAGATGGCTTAAGCACCGAATGCAGTAATTTCACAAAAAGCATGGAAAGCCGAAATCTCGAAGGTCGGGACAGGGATTCAAACCCACGTCCTCCCGAATGTGAATCCACAACATTGCATCTCACGAATCATGCTCGTTATTGCTGCAATCATTTCACGTGTTCAGTCCTGTCCTTAGGTAAGGCTGTTACGACTGAGAAACTAAGTAGTTCGTTAAAGGATTCAGGCGATTTTGACTTGCTGTCGCAGTGTCAACTTCGACCTTTTCGCCTGATGAAGACAACAGAGCCTATTGTCTAAACGTCGCTCATGGCAGAACAACCGAAGAATTTTTGTCATCTGTACGCCAAAAAGACTCAATTTGACTGTCAACGAAAACAAAAAAAAAAAAAAAGCCAGTAGAAATAAAATATGAAATAATCTGCTCTGTCAAAGACCACTGTGCCCGGGAGTATACAAAATTCTATGGTAATGTGGAAAGATGTACGTAGTGGAAACAATTCGGCAGGTCGAAATAATATCGAAATCAATATATATTATAAAAGTAAGCGTACAATGTGCGTGCCGCTAAAACTAAAAAACGAGTCCCGGTACGATCAAGGGGGTTAAATGGCGTGGTAACCTTCAACCTTTATACATGAAGAAGGTTTCTGATTTTTACCTCAAGGGCGTGATTTTGAAGATAGAAGGGGGTGGAAGTTTCGACCTCTAGAACAGCGAAAAAAAACGAAACAATCGAAGAGCGCGAGGCACGTTTACGTTGCCAACGAACGAAACAAAAAGAACAGCGAATCAACGAAACAGTCGAAGAGCGCGAGGCACGTTTATGTTCTCAGCGAACGTGAATGAGCACCGTGAGAAGCACAACGAAATGAACGAATTAAAGAATCAAGAATTGCGACACAATCTTATAATAGAAGACTGCGGACGCAAGCCACCCATGAAAATATCACCCTACGAGAAGCGCGGACGAGGACAAGTAAACAGTATAACCTGAAAAATGAAGCACTCCACTACGACCCGACAAAACAAAATAACAAAAACAACCACTTCGTAATCGGAAAAAATGGATAACATCTAACAATTTTGCAACGCGAAAAAATTCAGTGGAGAAACACCAGGATTCTGTTGCATGAATGGAAAAATTCGATCACCACCACTGGAAGCACCTCCACAGGAAGTTCTACATTACATGACCGGGGGAAACTCCAGAATCGAAACACATAGTATTAATCCTCAGAATAACTCTGATCTTTACTGAAAAGACTGCAATTTCCAATCAAATTATCCTATAGTTTTACAATTAACACAGCGCAAAGACAAACTTTAAAACATTGCGGCATCAACCCCAAAGACTCCTGCTTCTCTCGCGGTCTATACTATCGAGTAGAAAATTATAAAAATTTGTACATATATACCCCGGATAACAAAATGATAAATGGTGTTCATAAACAAGTATTCGAAAAGTTAGAAAATGATTTCAATAAAAAAAAATTACCTCTCACATTTTAATGTTTATCATTTTATTAAAATTACTACACTATCTCACATCAACTCTCTGAGCGAAGCCGGGTACCTCAGCTAGTAATAAATAAAGAACATCAGTGATAGGCAAGACCAGGCCAACCAACAAAATCGGCTGTTGTAGAACACATTTTGCAAGGTATTGTGGAAGAAAAGCCGGTTGCAGCTGTCATAGTGGGAGACATGAGTCACACAGTCGCTTGAGGGGAGCGATAATTCGGGTGTGGTGCAGCTGTGCGCATTCAATTACGAACCCGCATCCTGCAGCTGCGTGGGGAGCGATAATTGATGGCTTCCGGGTGTGGCGCATTCAATTACGGACCCGCATCATGCAGCTGCGTGGGGAGCGATAATTGGAGTGTGGCGCAGCTGTGCACATTCAATTACGGACCCGCATCCTGCAGCTGCGTGGGGAGCGATAATTGATGGCTTCCGGAGGGGAGCGATAATTGATGGCTTCCGGAGGGGAGCGATAATTCGGGTGTGGCGCATTCAATTACGGACCCGCATTCAATTAAACTCCCCTAGTTCCTCGGCTCCCCTCCGCTCCAAACTGTCTGCAAAGACAGGTCCATAAGAATACATGGGGAAAAAACTGTCCGCTGACCGCTGTACATAAGGAAATAATAAGATCAATCTGAGGTTACAGATGTGAGACCCCCTCCCCGCAATTCAATTAGCATTAATTAAAATCAATTAAGGCTCCCCGCCATGGGGGAAAAAGTGGGCTCACTCCATCCTCCATAAGAATACATGGGGAAAAAACTGTCCGCTGACCGCTGTACATAAGGAAATAATAAGATCAATCTGAGGTTACAGATGTGAGACCCCCTCCCCGCAATTCAATTAGCATTAATTAAAACCATGGGGAAAAAACTGTCCGCTGACCGCTGTACATAAGGAAATAATAAGGTCAATCTGAGGTTACAGATGTGAGACCCCCTCCCCGCAATTCAATTAGCATTAATTAAAATCAATTAAGGCCCCACGCAATTCAATTAAAATCAATTAAAATCAATTAAGGCCCCACGCAATTCAATTAAAATCAATTAAAATCAATTAAGGACCCCACGCAATTCAATTAAAATCAATTAACATTAATTAAAATCAATTAGCCACGGGGGTGTTTTGGTCCGGGGTACGAGCTCACAGCCCCCTTCAGACACTACTCATATTGAGTTACATCATTATCTGTATAAATAAAACTTAAATGCTATTCGTAGGCAATCGCATCACTTGAGAACGACTGGACCGATTTAGCTAATTTTTTAAAAATGTTTTAATAGTTCAAATACATTTTTTAGGGGAAAAAATTTTGAAACTTTGCCCGGAAAGTTGAAAAATTCGGGGAAAACTGAAAGTGATATTTTCCTGTTGGTTTTTTGTTTGTTAGTCTTCTAGTACGTTTTCTACACCATTCATCCGATTATGATGACACTTCGGTCGTTTCTGTTCTATAGAACCCCCAAAATAACAAACCCCTCTTCCCTATTGCTTACTTTCAGAAAAATTTCAGTTTTTTGCAAATATCTCAAAACGGAAGGAAAATCGTCTAAAGTGTGTAGTGATATTTCTAAAACACATAAAAATTTTCTATTTATTGATGTTAGGTTGGCTTCGGTCGAACAATTAGTGCAGAAGAAATTCCAACTTGAAATTTTAAAAAAAAAAAAAAACTAAAATTACCCACAATTATACAGTTTTTATCCGAGCTTGATAAAACTTTGAACACGTGTATTATAAAACAAAGATAAAAACACTCTCATCATTTGGTTTGCGAAAACACCACCCCCTTTACCCTTTTATTTTTTTGCATGTGTTCTTTATTTAAACTCACAATTTTTATCCGTTTTTAATGGTACTTTGAACACGTAAACTTTAAAACAAAAAAGAAAAATACTGTAATACTGTCTACGTTTGGTCTGCAAAAATCCAACCTGTCTCGCCCTTCACTCCCTTATTTTTGCATATGTTTCTTTATACAAATCCATAGTTTTTATCCGGTTTCGCTGGAACTTGGCACGATTATTTTTTAAAACAAAACTAAAAATACTGTCTACATTTGTTTTACGAAAATCCAACCCCTCTCCCCATCATCCTCCTTATGCACAAATTACACGTGAAATTATTCAGTCTTTTGCATTTATCTGCTAAGCAGTAGGCCAAAATGGCTGGTGATGGAGCATGTTTGCGACAATCCGATTAAACAGAATAAAACATTAGAAGTTTCATTTCCAACCCCCGAGTAACTCTGGGTAAGTCGTAAAATATTACCTGAAAATTAATAGAGTGTATGTTGAATTTATTACATAACTAGTGGCATCTCCATTTATTTATTTCAAACTTTAAAAGTGCATTCAGAATGAGTTTATTTAACTTTTTTTCTTTGCACCTCATTGACATCAAGATAATGACAGGCGGGAGAAAATTGGGGCAAAGAAGGGGAGAATTCATCCATGGCCTTTTGAAGGAACCATTTCGGCATTTGCCTGGAGTGATCTCGAGAAGCCATGGAAAACCGTAATCAGGATGGCCTGAGAGGGATTTGAACCCGTGTCCTCCCAAATGCCACGTCTCAACGTTACAGCTTACACTCGGGGCTCAGAAGTTTATTAAGTTTGGATACAGCAACGAAACAAAACAATTTCAATAATTTTAAATTATTATCCTCGGCTTTTAAAATCGGTTACGTGATACCGTCTATCAGGACCGTTCCAGGAAACACACAGATCGTCCACATAGGAAAGCTGTAGAGGTTTTACACATAAGGTCGTCTTTGACGAACCGCAGTCATGTTTTCCCCTCAAAGAGTAATAAAAAGTGTCCCCAAAACCAACCCATCCCAAACACTGTGACACGTAAAGTAGAGCTACTCAGGTAGCGGGCGGGATTTTCACAAACACGCCGTTAAGGCAGACACACACACACACACACACACACACACACACACACACACACACACAAAGTGACACGCTGCAGCAAGATACCAACAGATGTTTTCCTGGAGCCGTGTAGTTGGAGGTTTACTGGGCCTTTCGGAGACGGCCAAGAAATTTTCGTAGATGTTATTAGATTACACAGTGGACCGTCTGTGTATACATATTCAGGAGAGAAAGGACGTCTGCCGACAGAGAAGTGCTTAACCTGAAGACCTTTACAGGTCTCTGTCTCGACGTGAGACATGTGACCTGAATGATCCGCTCTACAGGACCGTCTCTCCATAACGATTCGTCTTTCTCCCATCCTTTTCAGAGATTTTCTTCTAATTGGCGTACTAAGTTACGCCCCCCATTAACAACAAAAATCCTGGACTATCATCCTATCTACTTTTTAACCGCACGGTTTTAATATTTCTTGATGCCAAAATATCTTGAATCAATTCCGGCAAACACAAATCGTTGACAAACGCTGATAAATAAAGACGTTATTCGGAAGTTGGCTGGATCCACAGGACCAGTATAACAGAATCAGAATCACTTGTGGGAGCTTCTCTCGTGGTCGTCTACAGCGCAGTGACAGCAACACGATTCCCTTTCTCTTTGGAAATGAAGCGCTAAACAACTAAAAAAAACTCAGATACACTACAGAAACACTCAGATAATAGTAATATAGCGTACTACCTACTCTCTTTGATTTCATGTTATATCCGCATTCTCAAACATAGTTGTAAGCGTCTTCGTAAATGTTAATAGCTGCCATTCAGATGTCTTCTTGTGAACTACTCGATGGCGCTTTAGCTGTGTAAAACAACAATTGTTTCACAGGTATTCCCCCTAAGTCCACCACCGCTGGCAAAACTGCTCTCAATATGTCCACCAAACTCCTATTTATAAAATTCGTTAAATATTTACTGTGCAACATACATGACACAAACAGGCGGCAATTTAACAACCAAATGAATTCTTCCGTTTATCTCAAGAAACAAGCTTTTCCTTTCCTAAATTTGTTTATTAGTCGGAACGTATATGTAAAAAATAATTTATATTTAATTATCTACTGTACCTACAAAAACATGAGTTAATTCCTATTATTTAAAAACGATCCTCCAAAAAAATTTAAATGCCGCTAACGTTTGCTTGCAGATAAAGTAATTCTGTGGTTCTGTTTTTTTTTTTTTTTTTTTTTTTTTTTTTTAATTTTGAGGGTTGATACCCATGTATCTTGGTGCCCTGAACCCAAAAATGACCATAGTTCGGTTTCATCACGTCAGAGTTATTTTGCAATTCGCATTGTACCAGATTTGGTATATGACGAAATATATCACAAATATGGGACTGAATGACAGATTGAGATAGGTTTGTTTCGTACAAAACATATTAATTTGTGGCTTATAATAAACAATATAATGTAATGTATTATAGAAATAGAATACATAACGGATATTAGAAAATAAAATACTCACCATTTTAGTCGTTGTATCGACGTCTCTTGGGACCAGCCATGCTTTGTATCATGCTTTTCCGTGCATATGCTCTTCTGCGATCACCTCGATGCAACATTCAGCAATAGTCGGCCGTCATTAGTATTCCATCTGCCTTGGTCTTCATGTCCTGATGAAATCTCGCACCCATTTCTTCACTAACCGCACCCAGATTTTCAGGAAAGTATAGACTACTTGTGCATGTAGGAAATGAACCTTCAAACTCGTGGAACAACCTAAATTTTGGTTTTTCTGCAGCATTGTCTCCACGATAGACTTGAAATTAGGATCCTTCTTGTTGCGCAGAAACTTGGTTACTATGTCTTTAAAGGCAACCCAGGATTCTTTTTCAGCAACTTCTTTTTTTTTCGAAATTCCCATCTTTACCAGTTTTATACCCTCTTTTAATTTTTAATTTGTCGGTTGACAAGGCTGGAAATTTACTGCAAATGAACTGAAAACATTTACCATCTTCAGGTAAGGCTTTCACAAATTGCTTCCACAAGCCTAATTTGATGTGTGAGGGTGGAAGGAGAACTTTCGACGACTCGATGAGAGTTATGTGGTACACATTTTTTACTCCAGGTTCTTTTCCCAATTATTTTCCTTGTCTCTGCAATCCCACTCAAATAAAAAACATGGTAACTTTGGGTACCCGCCTTACCGTCCAAGGATCATCGATATTACTTTGAGATCGCCACTCATGAGCCACTTATGATTGGAGAATATCGTAAACCGACGGATGGCAGCAGTTCATATGTATTTAAATCTAGCAGTTCGTTTTATGTTTTTGATTTCTTTTGATATATAAAACTTTTGACAGATTGCGATTTGTAAAAAAATTCTGATTTGAAGGAGAAAAACTAAGGTCATTTTTTGAATCAGCGCACAAAAATACATAGAAATCCATCACCAGAACTTGAAAAATATGATACAACCGAATAAAATGCAGGCCTGTGTTATCTATAGCGAAATAAACCGCATGTTAAAAGTCATGGAATGGAAAGATGTAAATATCGAGATTCTGGTAGCGGCGCGGAAGAAGCGTTCAAATATACCGTGCAGTGTCAGAGCTTTCATTTGCACTGTCGTGAGTCGTGGGGAAGCTTTTCTGGTGTGTAGGTATTATTTAACAGGCTTTGGACGAGGATTGGTAGTTGGCGCCAGGCGCTTGGGGAATTCTATTTCGGAAATTGTTCGTGACTTCAGAATTCCTCGACCCACAGTGTCTGGAGTGTGCCGTTAATACGTAGTTTCCGTCATCACCAACCGCCACGTCTCCTAAATGACCAAGACCTGCACCGAGGTGTCGGTGTCGACAGACAGGTAACAGCACTCAAAGTGGGACGGGCGACAGACGAGTCCGTAAGGACAGTGCGGCAAAGTTTGACCTCGACGGGATATGGCAGCAGAAGACTGACACGAAAGCCTATACAAACGGATCGCCATCGGTTACAGAGCCTGTCGTGGGAGCCTAGATGTAAAATGATTGCGTGGTCAGATGATTCGCGATTCCAGTTGGTAAGAACCGATGGTGGCGGTGGCTCCATCCTGGTGCGGGATGTGTTTATGTGGATTGGTCTGGGACCTTAGCTCAAACTGAACTGACCATTAACTATTCAGCTGCTTGGAACATTTTCAGTCATTCATGGTGTTCATGTTCCCAAACAATGAAGGATTTTTCCATGACTATAATTTGCGATATCACAGGGCGAAAATCTTTTATTATTTGCTTGTGGAATATTCTGGAGAATTCCACCATGATTTGGCCACTTCGATTGCTAGACATGAATTTAGTTCAACATATCTGGGAGATGATTGAAAGGTCAACCGAGCTTGGTGGGTGATCGGTTAACGCTCTGGCCTCGCATTCGGGAGGACGCCGGTACGAATCCCCGTCCGGGCATCCAGATTTGGATTTTCCATGGTTTTCCCATCAGCTCCAGGCAAATGCAGCGATGCTTCCTTCAAAAATCTATGGCCGAATTCCTTTCCGTTCCTTGTCCCCTGTCCCATCCCGTGTCTAATGACCTCGACGTAGACGAGGCGTAAAGCCATAAAAAAAGAAAGGTTAATCCGTGAGCAAAGTCCCGCACCGGCAACGCTTTGGCAATTACGGACGGGTGTAGAGGAAACATGGCTGAATATTTCTTTAGGAAACTTCCGAAGACTTGCTGGGTCAATGCTGCACTTCGTCGGGCAAAAGAATATCACACACGACATTAGGAGGCATCCCTGACTTCCTGAGTAGATTCTGCCGGATGTTTATAGTTTCAGCGCGGTGTGGTTCTAACTTCAACATGGTGCGATAAATGGCAGCTTAAATTGAATTTGTAATAAGTGCAACATAATGCCCGTAACAAATAAAAAATACGTCACTTTCTTGTGACCATAAACAAAGATATTCAATTATTTGGAACTTTAAATCTTAAGCTTCAAAGTACACAGTGGCATAAAATGGGAAGGGGACATAAAACAGATAGTAAGCAAAAAATTAATTCTATACTGGGGATCAAAGGTCAAATTTTTAATAATTTTAATCGCTAAAGTAAATAGCAGTAATTTTTTTTTCTGATGGCTTTACGCCTTGTTGAGGGAGGTCATTAAAGGCGGAAAGCACGTATTGAATATGGACTACTGTTGCGCTATATAGGATTCGTATCGCAAGGTATTGATTAATAGTATCAAGAATATCCCGAAAACAACAGCAAGATTTCTGCTGGTTGCTGTAGTTTTTAGCAAGGCGTTACGAATTTTTACGGACTGAGATCCTCTGGTAAACAAATTTAATGAGTAACATGCGAACGACTTCATTTACGAATGCAGTGAAATATTTTTCCATCTCGAACTTGGGTCGTAATGAATGGACAGATGAGGTCAAAAAAAAAAAAAAGGAATTGAAATGGACAGAATTGAGAATTGTTTTAGCACAAAGTAATCTCTACCAACAGTAGTTTTTCATGAACTGCGGAGTATAGCTGTAGATACACGAGTGTGTCAGCAAGCTGTAGCTATGTTTGGAACAGTGCGCCGTTCCAGCTACACCAGCCTTCCTGTCCCACGGAAATGCAGTCTGGAACCGAGATGCGTGCCTCTGCCTGATGAGCATTTCCTCCCGTGCTGATGACGTCAGCTGGACCCGGGCGCCGCTCCAATTCTCACTCCGACCAGTCCAGACATCACAGGCGCCACTGCGGCCTCGCGGACAAGCTGGAACCATCCTCTTCTCCACCTCCTCGAGCGTATTATCTCACACGACCTCCGTCGTTCCATTGAAGTATTCCAAATTTTGTCATCATCAACAGCTTTTCCCACCCCACTGAGCCACAAACAATTCCTTGCTCAGCACTTGTTCTGACGTCATCTGCTGCAGAATATGCCCGTCCCGTATGGCACAATTCATCTCGTACCAAACTTTTTTATGTGCCACTCAAAGAGATCTGTAGGCCAGTAACACATTTCATAAAGACTGTTCCAGCTCAAATACTTTACCATCTTCCGGGGAAAGCGCCAACATGTTAAACTAACTGTATAGGTCAACACGGAATAAAGATAAATGACAAGAAGAGTTAGTTTATTAGGTACACAGATAAAAAAAACGTTGTTGATTATTATAGGGTGGGAACAGAATTAACTGATGAAGGCTTGAAGTTTAAATATCTTGGCATAACACTCGATAGCAAATTCAACTGGGCAAGGACACATTGGGCACGTGATAGGAAAAGATTACGAAATACTTCCTTTACTGGAGAGGGTGTTGAAAGAATTTACCGGACAAGTGAGGGGATTGGGTTACCAAGCTTTGGCCAGACCATAGCCTGAATATGGTGTTGTAGTTTGGGGCCCACATTTTGTGTATCAAATACAAGAGTTGGAGGTCGTGCAAAGGATATCAGCTAGATATGTTTGTGTAAATTACTGCTGGAACCATTTATTAACTGATATGATAAAGGCGCTGATTGGGAGTCATTAGAAGAAAGGAGGAGGATGAAGAGAGTGGTACGGCTTTTTGGGATACTACTCGAAGAATTAGGAGTAGTGAATGAAAGGAAAAATGATTATCATCTCAATCTGGCAGTCGATTTCATACATAAGGGGTGAGAAAATTTCTTTTGTGGGTAAGTCTGTCAGGGATTGGAATAAATTACCAAGGAAAATGTCTAATTTACCAAAAAGCTGATGGAATTTAAAATTAATATTCGGAAATGGCAAAAGTAGAAGGTTGGAGAAATTTAACACTTTAAGTATATACGATAATAACAAAAATGAAAAAAGTTTAATGAAACTACTATGGTAATTACCAATGGAGCATGCGCTCCATGGCTGTCAAAAATCAATGAATCAAAAAACAAAACTTCAAACAGTTCCTAGTTTAAAAATTGCTCTCTCGTCACATTGTTGTTGTATCTCTCCAAATCGTTCTACCCTCTTTCGATTTCTCCCTCTGAATATGCCCTCTACCTCACGTCCAACAGTATCTTGCTTAACCTTCGCTTCAACAATTAGCGTGATCAAACAGTATGTCTAAGGCGCAAAGAGATACTGCTAGCCCACAAGTGCGTGTAAGGTGTTCAACCCTAGAGAAGATATATTTAGTGAAATACTTTTGTGTTACAAAACGAAGTAATATGATGTCTATTCAATAAACAAACTAGTTTGTACCTAAGACTTCACGGGTTGGATTTTGAAGAAATTTTAGAGAATACACAGAGGAGGTAACGTACAAAATTCTATACTTTCTTATATACAATAATGTTCGACTGCATAACACACGTATTCGAAAGGATTTATTAATATTGTCGAGAAAGTACATAAAGAGTCGAAAGTTTTGTAACCGGTTGCCTAACTCATACCGAAAGTGTCACACACTTGATACAGAGGTTGAGATGGAATTCTCAAATGACGTACCTTCCGCCTAGTTTATTGGAAAATAATTTAATTTCGTTTACACCTACAAACAGATATATAAATAAAGTGACGTACTAATTCTTATTTTTCTTTAAAATTTTCGCACCTAACATTATCAAAAGCTTTCTCTAAATCAGCAAAGGCCATAAAAGCATCTTTGTTTTTCTTGATCAACGCCAGAATCGCTTCTCTTGTACCGCGGTTTTTTCTTAACCCAAACCGAACTTCACCTACTATCTTTTCTACTACACTTTGCATTCTTCTCCTTATTATCCGGTCAGTAGTTTTGAAGCATGTGATGTTAGACTTATAGTGCGATAATTCTCATATCTGTCAGCTTGTGCTTTATTCGGAAGAGTGAAGTTGACACTTTTATTAAAATCAGTAGGAATTTCTCCAATTTCATAACTTTCTGATATAAGTTTGAATAATCTTTGGGTTCCCTCTTCTCCTATGGATTTCAGAAGTTCTGCAGGAATATCATCAATTCCAACTGCCTTATTTGATTTAAAATCATTCAAAGCTCTAACAAATTCTGTCCTCAAAACGGGATCACTCGAATCATCTATGTCCACAACAACTTCTTCATCCAACACAGATACACTGCCGTTCAAATCATCTCCATCATACAGTTTCTCTTTGTATTACTTCCTTCGGCTGGCTCTATCTTCTGAGCTTAGAGGAAGTTTCCCAAATGCAGCTTTAATATTTATACCTCTCTTATTCATTGCTCACAAATTCTGTTCCATCTTCCTATATGCCAGCTCTACTTTACCTACGACCATTTCCTTTTCTACTTCTTCACACTTTTCTTGTAGCCATCTTTCTTTTGATTCTTTGCATTTCCTGTTTTGGTTTCTAAATTGCCTGTACTGCTCTCTTACTTCTTCATTCTGACCATTTTTGTACCTTCTCCTCTGATCCATCAGCTCCAAAATTTCTTCTGTGTTCCAAGGTTTTCGGGCGGCTTGTTCCCTAAAGGATAATGTTTCTTTGTCAGCTTTCATTATTTCGGTCTTTAATGCATTCCATGATCCCTAAAATGGAAACAAATTTAAAGGCATAGGCTCGTCAGAATTAGTTTAGGTTTCAGGAATCTCAAGTTAACAGTGCAGTGCTCTGAGTTAGGTATCGGCTCCAGCTCGTAACAAGCCTCTCGCTTGGGCGTCTGATTTAGTGGCCTTACTGCAGCTTCACATTAAACCACCGTTCCTAATGTTCGGCGCTAATGACTGTATAAATCTACACCCAATAGCCGCCGTTATGAGACGCTACACGCTGATCGACTATCCCTGCTTGTACGTGACCCGCAATACTTCGCCGTTGTTTGTAACACCGTAAGTTTTCCAAGAGGAGTTGATTAGACAGTGAAAACGTTTCTGCTAAAGTAAACAGCGTTTTAATTACGTTAAATAACCGATTTATCCTCTAAATCTGTATATCATATTGCAAACAATTTTTTAAACTACCATGTTAATTTCTGGTTTCATTAACTGGCTTGTCTAATAATTCCCTAGGTGTTTAATTGCTATTAAACACTAGGCAAGATTATGAGTGACCAAATCCACCACTCTCAGTGAGGTTAATGTTCTCAAACGGCATGAGGGAGCGAAAAAAAAATTATCTTTTGTGTGTAATGTTATATTTCTACTCTTCTAATTATCTATCTCGTATTGATCCCAACATGTGGTAGCTAATTGTTATTACTCATCCTGAAAGATAGATTCTAATCTGATGGTTATATTAGTCAGCAATCTTCCATTAATCTGTCAAACAAAGTCATCTAAGACTGATTTAAAAATTGTTGAGAAAACTGTAGGGGCATATTACATTAAAATTGTTTATAGAGCGTTTTGCTGGCTTAGTGGTTAAGGCGTCTGACTAGAAATCGAACGGTTTCCGGTTCGAATCCCTTTCTCGGCGGGGATTTTCAAAGGCCCTTAAACCGACCTTCACTTCTTTAACAGCTTGGTGTGTAATGTGTAGTTTGAATCCTAACCACGAAAACGTTCGGGCTTACTGTAGCAAACCACACATATGAAGACGTGTGACGCAGAGAGAGACATAAATAGGAAGGACACGCGATATACGACGTTGCCCCGTTTCCAGCAGAAGACGAGCGAAGTAGGGAGAGGAAGAAATAGTCTAGTAATTACGCTACTACTACTACTATATAATAATACGCGTTTAGCAGCCCTTTGTGTGCTGCTAATACTATTCAGAAAGACAGGCATCTCAGATAGATTCAGCCGCAGCAACTTCAAACTTTAAAAACAATTAACATCTTCCAATAAACGAATACAAAGCACTGCAAAGATATGGTACGTATGTGATTGTTTAGATTATAGCTAATATTGGAAAAAGAACAAGTGAAGGCGTGCCATTTAAACTGAAGTAAATAAGACACATTTGTATCCTGATATACCGTCATGATTTCTAACAAGCAAAAGTGGAGCTCTTATATCTTGTATTATTCTGTGCCTAGATCTCCATCACTCGTATCAGTATCTGATCCAGAATCTTGTAGGTTATTGATGAGTGCCTCCAAGGCATTGTCTCCAACACGCTCCCTCCTGAAATCTTCTTGGAGTCTTTCCGCTTGTCGAGCACAGCCTGCCCATGATTTTACAGAGGCTGTTCTTCATCGGCGATATTGAAAGTAGTGTTTCTTTCTGCCAGGAATCTCTTAACCTGTGCCTATACACGCTCTAGAGGATTGTGCTGACAGATGCACCGTGTTTGCGAGCGAAAGCAAGTTCATATTTTTTTTCGGGCGGCCGTACATTTGAATTAACTATAATAGCTCCGCACGAGTCGGAGTAGCAGGATGTGGAATTGAATTCCTGGAGAGCCATGCTACGATATCAGCCTTCTTACTGACTGCACTTGATGGCACTATCCATAACAATTATGGAACTAAACGTTACAGCATTCATTTTACTATGTCAGTCACTGTTACTGCTAGGTTTAAACTTAAACACTAATTTACTTTGAAGAATGAAACCAGAATCTGCGGACTCTTCAAGGCAAATGATTGAATGGGCACCTTTACCAGTCATAATTTTCAAGCTATCATTCGATGCCCAGCAGGTTCTTTTCGCATGATTCTGTTTTACCCAAGTTTCCACCAAATAATAATTTTGAGTGTTTCCTTTTTGCTGTCCAATCTCATGCATTGTTCTCAGGAACCAGGTTCTTGCAGCAGCGATATCTGAACTTTCCATAAGAAACTTTCTCCCATCGTTTCATTTTGCATATTTGAAACCCACAGCTATTAAAATACGTATCATGGAACCCTAGAGATTCACGTATTTTTACAACCAGTTTCTTCGCAGCGGGAAATTTTCCTGTAGCACACAAGTCATGTGACTTGCGTCTGAGAACGTCTTTATTAAAATCATGTAAACCTGTCATAGGCTTTTGGCGTCTGTGACTTCAAAAGAACGATCCCACTGATGAAGATTTACTCTCCTTAACTATTCGCTGTACAGTATCACACGCTGCCGCAGTTCTCTTCTGACCGGTATCACGTTAATACGTCGGAACCTACAAAAATTGTCCTATCGATCTGACATTTGGTACACGCATGCCTTAGGCCATAATATTTCACTAAACGTGTATGACGTAAGCTTCGAATTTGTGGAAATAAAGTAAAATCTCTAGGAATGTGGGTAGATGCATACACGTTATTACATGTTCACATTTATTCTGCGTGTTTTTTACTCTTAATTCTTGGTCCAGGCTGCATTTCAACCTAACCTGAACTGCTATTAGCAAAAAATTAAACCAATTTAATTCTATGTATCAGACATCGGTTACAGTAGACGCCATGTTTTACCCTGGAAAGTAGGCTGCCATGAAATATTTCTAAGCACTGAAATCTGTCAGCTGCGCACAGAGAAATTATAATCTGCAGTTTACATGTGGAAAGCAGTTTTTATCCAACAATGAAGACTTAAAAACACTTGGAACAAATGTCAACAGCTATTAACGTGCATTTATTGCGTAATAAAATTTGTGTATCAAGCCACATTTCGAGTGATTTTACTTCATTTCCAAATATTCGAAGCTTACGTTATACACTTTTAGTCAAATATTATCGCCTAAGGAATGTGTATACCAAATTTCGGACTGATAGGACAATTTTTTCTAGGTTCCGACGTATTAACGTGGAACCTTCTTAACTTTGGTCGACATCTTGAATGGGCACTCTAGCATCTCCTTCGCGCTTAAAATTTTTATATACTTTAAAACTTGCTCTCTGCTTTGCGTATGCAGAACCTTGGGCTTATGCTGCTCGTCTTCCATTATTTAGGATACTAATTATTGCAATGCTCACTGATTCACAACTGAAGCATCGCATTCGACGCTCGTGGGTTGTTGCCAGAGCGCATAGCCTCGCGTTCCTGCCGTGCACTGTAGTACACTTCTGTGGTTCGGATTCCACGATAGGCCGTAGTTCCCTCTAGGGCTAACAATCCTAGTTGTACCACGGATTTGTACACCTCAAAACCAAATTCAAGCGAATTCAATTCAAACGAAGGCTTAACGTTGTCCTAGTTGGCCCAAACGAACATACATACACAATGTTTGTAGTCAGAGATTCAATTTATTTTAAATCCTTGCCAAGCCAATCAATACTCATTGTAATCTTACAATATCTTGCAGTTACTTCTTTCTCATAATACACTGTACAACGTTCAACAACGAATGTTGTCCTACACTGTAAAACTTTCTAAGTACTTTGTGATTTTATAGTTCACTAAAACTTTTAATACCGATGATTAGAGACCGGTTTATATGCATTTTGCATTTTCCACATGCATTTGCATATTAAGCCCATTTTCACCAGTTATTGCAAATATTACCTAAAACCTAGTGATATGAGTATTTTCGCTATATTTACAAAAAATTTCGGTAGTGTACCTAGTTAATAAATAAAATCTTACGTTGTAGCCAGCAAAACCTACTAAGAGCACGGCTCTCGGCAGTCGTGAGTCTAATGTTTTGATAGGTAATATTATTATGCGACCAAGTAAAACAAACTCACGGGAGATAAAGACGGACGATGCCGTTCTGCATCGCGCTTGCCTACTGCAGCACTCGTCATACTAGACAAATTATGCATGATTCTGTTCGAGGGCTCATTTTATGTTTAATTTTTATTTATTTGTACAAAGTTTAATATATACCACGCATACCGAAAAAAGTGGTCTTTTCGTGGATAGTGACAGAAATGTTGAATATTGCCGAGTTTGCGAGAAAAATATTTCGTGCACAAAAAAGTTTCAAATATACTAACTAGCATGTGGAGACAAGTCTTGCAAAAGAAAGGCCCACGATCATAACTTTCAACAAACAAAAAAATTTTGGAACTATTTGAAGCATTACTTGTACTATTCCTCTTTACAAACTTACAAATTCTGCCTTCGAAGATTTTCTGTAAAAATATTGCTTGAATGAAAATAAAACAGACGAATCAACATTTCTTAAAATTTATACAGCAACAATTTCCTCGCATGTCCTGGAATGAATACGCAATGTACTCAAGGACAGCATTATTTGGATGTCAGCTGACGAAACTACCGACAGTGTTGTCGTTGCATTAAAACTAGAGCCTCCTCCTTCCTTTTTGGTGACTTGAAAAGAATATGAAAAGGCAGATCATTCGATCGCTAGCTTTGTGAGTGAGGGTTATAAGAAAGTAAATCTTCTATAGATGGAAGAGTGCTTATAACATTTCGAGGCTATTAAAGGTCTTGATAGTGCAGAGGCTATGACAGTTTGTCAGTACAAGGAATCATTTAACGATTCTAGTATTAAAAACATAGCTGTGATTAGCACTCATGTTTCCCCCATATCTGCGAGTATTAAAAAGCTTGAAAGTCAAGCATTGGCGTTGACTGAATCTATTCAGTTAATGAATAAAATCTACCAAATGGACTCCGAATTGTCCGAGGTATTCCTGTGTAAATTTAAGTTTAAAAATACTTTGAACAATAACCCAGGTTTTGAACCGTCGTGTCAAAATGATAGTTTTATTAATGGGACGAGTGAACTTTTTCCAGAAACAATGACTGCTAACATAGCACCCAAATTCCAATACTGCCCAGTTACACCAGTGAATGTGGAACGGTCCATCGAATTTATAAATATGTTATTCAATTACTTATTGATTTTGAAATAAAAAATCTAAAAATTACTATTTTTATATAAATAATTTTGCATATTTTAACACTTTTCATGCATATTTTAAGCATTTTTCATGCATTTTTCTAGCTTTTTATGTTGCATATAATCATCAAACAAAGTCGACAGCTCCTAAATTTTAAGCTTTAATTTAATTTATTTGCTACGAGCCATATTCTCCCGTTGCCATTTACCTAAACACCAATTTTCCCTTCTTTTGATTTTTATCTTCCGTTATATGAGTGAAATTTCACCACTTTTTCCCCTTGCGAATTTTTATTTTAAATTTCTTCAGTACTTTTGATAAATTGTTCCTCGTTTCCTTATTTAAATTATTCCAGTCGCTCTCTGCCCTACAAAATTTCTCAGTCCCTTATGCCTGATATCTAGCACCAGCATGGGATCGCTGCCATTCTTTCCTTTCCCTGTATTATTCTTTGCTCTTCCACCAGTATCCATCCAAGTCTCATCACCAGTATTCGGCGTGTACGTACAGTCCCAGCACTCTATTCATTCTCCTCCCAAACTAGCTCCTTTATCACATCAGTTACCGATCCTGTTCTTCGGTAGTTTCGACAATCAAATGATGATTATACATTTTTTAATAGTATGGTAACACAACCATAGCTAGAGCTTACCTATTTCTTGTAGTGTTGCTTTGCAACAGCACGCCATTGCCTCGGCATAGAAGTACTTCTCCCACGCATAGTAGTACTTCTCCCAGGTAGTGAGACAGAACAAAACGCAAACAGCAGCGCACCGCCAATGTAGCAATATAGACCTTGCCTTTATCCAAGCCACCGAGCTACAGTACCTCCCAGTAATTCACCATTCTACTATCTATTAAAGTGCACTGATTCTTATATGATTTCTTTTCTCCCTCGTACCATTCTGGATTGAAATGCACAGCAAAGAGATTAGTTTTGGTGCTGAGCACCGTCTGCCACCAACAATTTTGTGAATTGCAGAGTATATATGTAGATGTAGTTTTCCTTCTTGACTCTGATCAGTTTGTGGGAGAGAACCTCCGTTTCCACCCTTTGTAAGCTACTAACTTCCTAAAGCTATAATAGAAAAAAATTGAAACATTACCATACTGGAAAAATCCGACTATTCCATCCAAGAATGTACAAACGAATTAAATCCAACATAACTTTTATAAAAGTCAGTTGAAAGTTTTAATGTTCAATTTTATTGTAAAAAATGATAGTTTATCAGCATTTTTATTATTCACCTTATATATTAACGGTTACATGTTCCACATCCCATAGGTCCTTCCTCAACATGGATCCATGGAACAAGAATAACAAATAAATAACGTACAAGTCCAAATCCCTTTCCTATCAAGGCTAAAATTACACACTACAACACGGTACCTGAATGCCTCCACGCCACCAGATTGGAAATCACAGAAATAGAAAAGAAGGAACGTAAATTGTTTAGGAAATTCTTGGGATTTTTCATCGCATTTCATTAAACATAATTACTGAAATTTTACGGGAAAAGTAAACAAAGATGAATTTTTTGAGACTCCTCATTCATTTTTGCTATCAGCCACATACTGCATTTAACTGGTCCTTATTACAGAATGAGCCAACAATTACGAATTTTTTCCAAGTTTCCTGCTATCATAAATTACCTTTAACTCTAGAGGAGGCAACACTGATGATATTCTGCAAGCTCCTAATACCTAATTCTTTGCAGTAACATATTGGATAAGACAGATTAAATTTTACAGATGGAGGAAATAACTGTTAATCAAGACTCGCAATTCGCCCTTCTTTGCAGTCGGGTGTGACATGTTACCAAAGGAGCCTTTTTTTTCAGACTCCTGAACCAATCTTCGTTAGAAACAACCACAAAACGGGCGTTCCCAAGATGGACAGCGTGCCGAAATCAGCGGTTGTTTGAGCTGCGCACACCAGACGATTTTTGCGTGCGGACAATGTTTCGAGGTAATTCCGCGGGGCGCGCTGTTTATTCAGTGCGGCGCTGTGGAGGAGTGCCACGCGCTCTGCGCTGTGGAAAGCGATTTCGCAAACTGCTTCTTTCATTAACTGCGGAGGCGCACGCAATCACACGGGGCCGTATAATTACGAAGGGCCTTTCTCTTTAGATTTGCATGTGTCTGGCGCGCTGGAGCGCTGAAATAACAACAGCTCCCTATATGGTTCCCCACGCTGCCTTTGCTATTGAAATCGACATAGGACGGGGCCGGACGGCCGATTGTTATTTCGGAGCTTCCTTTATCGCGTCGTGCCCCGCGGCTGCCGTCTTTGGTCTCGCCGCTCACCAGACAGGTTGCTGTTGTCTTTTCTCATTGGTCTAAGAACCGGCTTTACCTGCTCATTGCCACCTGAAAATACCCTCAACTCACACACAGCAGTCGAAATACCTACATGTGGTTGCAATGAGTGGATATAATCTTTGCATTAAGGCGACTGCAAGAGAGACAGTAAGAATGTGGGAAGGGCCAGTTTATCGAGGAAGTACATGACAACATGAATACAAAAAAAAAAAAAAATAGGAGCAGTGAGAGTAAAAGTAATGACAAAATCGAGCCCTTTAATATTGTGCATGGGATGAGCGGAGTTACCGAGCGGGGCGGTGTAACAGTTAGCGTTCTCGCCTCGCATTCGGGAGGACGGCGGTTCGAATCGCCGTCCGGGCATCCAGATTTGGGTTTTCCATGGTTTCCCCAAATCACTCCAGGCAAATGCCGGGATGCTTCCTTCAAAAGGCCATGGCCGAATTCCTTCCCATTCCTTGCCCCCATCCTTGCCCCCCATCCTTTCCCGTCTCTAAAGACCTCGATGTTAAAAAGAGACGTAAAGCAGTTAGGAAAAAAAAAAAAAAAAAAAAAAATGAGCGGAGTTGCGTAAAACGAGGGTTACGAAGCAACAGAATAATCCAGATTATACAGGGCACTCAAGATTCATTACTATTATCGATGAAATCATAGAGGCGACGGGAACTGAAGTCGGGGAACAAAATATGAAAGCGGGGTTATTTGCTGTGGAAATTGTGACGAGTAAGAGTTGGATGCATGACAGAAAATAATGACAGTTTACAAAACATAATTCTCTGGCGAAAGTAATAAAATAGTAATCACAACAAGGGAGAAGGATAGAAGTAATGCTGATGTTATCTGTCTATGAAAAGAGTTAAGGTTGGAGGTGCGTCACCGAAGAGACTGGAGAATGGAAGATACAGGAAAAAATAAACATACAGAGGACGAAAGGCTTTTTTGTTTGTTGTTTTCTTCTTATGGTTTCATGCAAGGTCGACGTCGAGGTCATTACGGGTAGGAAAGGACTGGTGAAAATGAACGGGAAGGAATTCGGTCATTTACGTTTTGAAGAAATCATCCCGACATTCGGCAAGAATGGTTTGGGGAAACCGTGAAAACCCAGATCTGGATGCCCGGTCGGAAATTCGAACTCGCGTCCTCCCAAATACCAAGACAGGTCATTATCACTCGTCCACCACGCTCGTTAGGGGGACAGGAATCCGTCATGAATGTCGGAGGATTTGCACAGGTTTGCAGAACAATTATTATGAGTCCAGGTTGACGTTCTGGATATATGTGTAGAGAACATCTAGATTTGTGTTTTCCATGGTTTCCCAAATCACTCCAGGCAAATGCCGGGATGCTTCCTCCAAAGGCCATGGCCGAATTCCTTCCCATTCCTTGCCCCCCATCCTTTCCCGTCTCTAAAGACTTCGCTGTTAAGAGACGTTAAGCAATTTAAAAAAATGTGTAGAAATTCAAAGGGAAATTACTAACATCCAAACCATGGAGAGGACATTTCGGACGATAGGACTGGGGAAATTGGACTGGACAAGTTGCGACATGAGCTTGTGAGAAATGCAGTAAACGAGGATTGCATTCAGAATATAACAGAAAAATCTGAACTGTAATATTGGAACATAACAACTGTTGCGGCAAAGGCAGGTTGTGTTTTCTACAAACATTTTCCACTCCACCCTATTTTCCGTCATTCTCTTCATCCCGATGTACGTTTGCTGTATTTTAGTACGATAGATGTATCGTTGGAATATTTTTGCGTTTACCGTACCTTTCAAAATATTCAAAATAATGCTCTGATGTTTTATGAATCAGCGGAAACAATTTTTTTGCAATTTCTGATAGTCTTCAAAATATTCCACCTCTCACATCCCCAGAGCATGCAATCTATCCTCCGCAGAGCACAGAGTCACGATCCAAACGAAACATTTAATCAGTGTTTTCGTTTGTCCTTTCTCGGAGGACCACACAGTAGTCCTTTCTTCCCCTGAGCAATTCTTTCGTTCCCCAATGCATTTCTGCGTTTAAATTTCTGGCCACCATTCAAGACGGAACCAGATTACCTGAGGACATTCATCTATTCTACTACTTAATGATATATTTACAAATGTATTTTTTTTTTAAATTTGGTATTCATTACGATGTTTTTTATCCTATTTTATTTTCACTCTCAGTTAGTATAACCACCAATTTTCCTTCACTCCTTTTTTCCATCAATATATCTGCTAATAATATGTTCCAGGTAAACGTATGAGTGATAGACAAAAACACAAGGAAATATATATGAACTCAGGAAGAGGGTGACAGAAGAAAGAGACCCTAAGAAAATATGTAATTTTAATTAGAAGTAAAGACCCGGAGTCAAATCAAGAGACAAAGGATGATGGGAGTATTAGAATTTTTTTACTTATGGCTTTACGGCTCGTCGACGTCGAGGTCATCAGAGTCGGGATGCGACTAGGGACTAGAACGCGAAGGAATTCGGCCATGGCCTTTTGAAGGAAGCATCCCGGCATTCACTTGGAGTGATTTAGGAAAACCAACTCTTGATGCCCGGGCGGGAATTCGAACCGCATCCTCTAGAACGCGAGGGCAGAGCGTTAATCGCTCACCAACCACGCCCGGTTAGAAAATATACGAAGGACAGAAATAAATTAGACCGTAATGGAAGAGGAGAATTGGCAGAATTTTGTTGCAGACGGGCAGAGTCCTAGAAGTGAACGTGGTAGAAGGGGAGGAAATAAGAAGATATGGAGAAGAACGCAGGAGATGTCAAGGAATTGGAGCGTGCCACTGAAGTGCAAAGGAGGAATTTATAGTTCTTAACTATTTTCTTCATACTGGCATACGGTACTGGCGGTACCGGAATACTGATAGAATTCACGCTATGAAAACAAAATCTCGGGTGAGTAAGAAGGAAGAAATCAGATGAAGAAGCTGTGAAATTAACATGTGAGGAAAGCGGTAAATGAGTAACCTGTACGTAGCTGTATCGGTATGGAAACCTCAACAGGATGAGTGAGGAAAGAGTATCCAGTAAAATGTTTAATCCCAAACGGTAAAGGAAGAGGCTTCCAAAAAAGGACCAGCGAATCTGATGACTATGAAAAAATGTGAAAGAATAAGCAGAGAATTGGACAATGGAGAAAGAAGAGGAGGGCTGGTGGAAAGACAGAAGACAACGCAGAGAACAGTGTTCCAACATACCCGACCAGTAGCTGGAAAATGTTCAAGATGGTGATTTTGAACCAAGACATTCTACGTATGCTAATGTTTGTATCATACATCATGTTATCACTTCTACAATACAAAATAAAAATTTCAAGTGCCAGTTAATCCCCTGCACTGACAGTGTGTGTTAAATTAAATTCATTATAAAGGGTTTTTTTTGTACAAACATTTACAAAAAAAAAGTTTTAAAAAATCAAAATCATAATATGTTTTGTGAAATTGATTTGAAAAGGTGTGACCAACTAAAACACAAAAGAAAATTCAGTTGAAAAAGTTGTAGTGGGGCTTGGAAAAATTTTGTAATTTATTACCTGATTCATAAAATACTGTATGAAATGAGACTATGTATTTTTATACATCGAAGATAACTTTATAATTTGTTTAGAAAGCAATTGATTCAATAATGATTGCTATACTTTTCTACAAGATTACTGCGATACCGCAGGACAGCTAAATGGAGGAAGAAATGGGAAAAAATGTACATAACAGCCAAAAAAGGACAAGAGAGTTCCAGGAAGTGGTAAGGAAGATGGAAGGAAGGAGGACAGGGAAGCTAAAGCTGATTCGTGCGAGCGAGGAAATTACTACACAAAACAGATTTACACCGCTTCAACAACAGGAAAAGGTGAGTTATTCTGAAGAGAGTAAAGGAATGAGCAATCTCCATGAGAAACATTTCCGCCAATCATGACAATCACACTATATGAAGATGAGCCAAGTAATTAAGACATCTACATGGAAATCTGAAAGTGGTGTATAGGGGTGATAGTCTAAAATATCACGTTGATAATGGCCGATAATACGAATTTGTACACCGATTCATCAGAGAAAACAAAACTACATACATCAGATATCAAAGGAAAGACCACTAAAAGTGGTAATTAAAAGCCTAACACCCTCTGTGGATCCTGAATAAATTAATGAGGAATTGAAACAAAAGGGGCATCCTGTGCAGAAAGTGCACGAACGTTAGAAAAGAGACAAGGAAACCAGAAAACTAATACCGTTGGCGATATACCGAGTCACGCTAGAGGCAGGTAAATCCTCAGAGAACATCTACAATGAATGTACAATTCTGTACACTAGGGTACAAATAGAAAGATATAGAAGTCTCTTTGGGCCACCTCAATGTGTAAGGTTCCAAAGGATAGGCCATACTGCAAACTATTGCCAATTGCCTTTTCGCTATTTTAAGTGTGCTAACTTCGATTTCACAAAGGATTGCAGATTAACTAGCGAAACTAGAGTAAAATGCGTTAACTGTCAAGGCAGCCACGCCGCTTTATGGAGAGGTTGTCCTGCTATTCTGACAGCAAGAAACTAAGCGACTAACCAACGCAGAAACGCAACACAAAATCAGATGCTAGTGGACGTAGAGGAAGCGACCAAGAACAACGAGGAAAACGGAAGACCTTCGCTGACATCATTGCGGGCAGAAACCATCGCAAGGCAAAATAAAAATATTTACAACGAACAGGATAATGGAGGAGTGGGTAAAATGAATTGAAAGACATGGCGACGGAAATCGTAGGAACAATAAAGACAATGCTGGTAAAATTAAAAGAAGTAGAAGTAACGAAAAGAATAAAAGATACCAGAGGGACATGAGGAAAGATCATGGCCCTAGCAGAAGGCGTTTTATCACTGTTCGATTAATGGCCAGAAGTCATAATCAGAAACTACAAGACGCAACAATTTTCCTGTTGAATGCAAACGGAGTGAAATAGAGTGGATATTATGTTAATCAGTGAAAAACATCTCAAGGTGAATGACAAAATCCATGTAGGAGGAATGACCATTTACAGGACGGATCGGCTTCGACAATGGAGTTGAGGAACGTAATTTGTATTAGGAATAGCATAGCACACCAGGCGGTACAGATACCGTACTTAATGAAAGCTGAAACATCAGCAATAGAATTACAATCAAGAGAGGGTCATATTGTCATAGTAGCAGCAAATGTATCATCAAGTAGGAACTTGTTGGAGCAAGACATAGATGCTATACTATCTACAGGCGACTAAGGCTTGGAGAAGAAAAATGCATGGCAGCTAATAAGGGCGCTCGAAGCTCCAAGGCAACCAAAGATCGGTATAAACGGGCCAAATGGTGTTCGCTTCCTACTTCTAGCTAAGGCAGTAGTGCTGTCAGAATCTTTTCCAACTCAGTTCACAACACTTGCTTATTAGCTGAATGCGGCAGAAAAGAAAATGGTGGAAGAGATTCAGCAGCGTGAAGCAAACCTAAAGAGATGACGCTTCAAACACGAGTCCACAGTTAATTACACCACGAGAAGTTCAGGGAGTAATTAAAAAACTGGCGAGCAAAACAGCACCTGGCACAGATAACATCACGAATTACCAACTCAAGAACCTACCCAGAAAAGCGATAATGTCGTTGACTAGAATAATTAATGCTGGAATGACGAGAGACCATTTCCCAACACCATGCAAAACAGCCAAGATTGTGACTATTCCAAAATCTGGTAATGACCTAACCAAGCCCGATAGCTACAGACCTATCAGAGGATTAATTCTGGTTCCAGTCGAGAGTTTCGGCAACAATCTTATTATTACGTGTATTTGAGGACATATTGGCAGTGTTCAACAAAGGAAAATCTGTAGCAGCAATATTCATAGATGTAGACAAAGACTATGATAGAGTGTGGAGAGACAATTTAATATACAAGCTATAGGATACAACAAACATCCCACGGTGCTATACAAAATTGGGAAGAAAAAATTCTTCGTGGCATGTGAGGGTTCGAACTCCTCAATCCTTGAGGCCGTGGATGGAATTCTTCAAGGATCAGTACTATCGCCAACTCCATACAACATCTTCGCAATCGATATTCCTGTACCACCCGAAGTTCAGTTTTCCCAATTCGCGGAAGATGAGACTAAGTGTACCATTGGATACAGACATGACACAAACGTCAGAAGAAGGCAGAAATGAATTGACAAACTCACCGAATGGTTAAGAACCAATAAAGTAACGATCGACACCTCCAAGTATGCTGCTAGTATACTTCACTGAGAAGAAACTGGACTCTGACAAACTCCCTCAGTTAAAAAATAGTCTGACAAACGATACCATAGACAAAGTCACATCGATACATAGGATTCCAACTTGACCAAAAAAAGATGCGTTTCAGAGAAAACTTCAGGGAAACAATTTCAAAAGGGATGGCTATTATCGCCAAGTTATACCCGATATTAAGCAGTAAGATTTAATAACTAATACAAGACATTTTTTTCTGGATGGCTGCCCAGTTTTGGGAACATCGGAAAAATCGAATATCGAACATGCACAAAGATTACAAAATCACTGATTGAGAAAAATCCTTTGTGCGAGAATGTACACACCTGTTATAAAACTCTATGACCAAACAGGAATAAACTACATTAAACTTGAAATTAGAGCACAGGCAAAAAAATTATATAGTAAAATAAATATATATAGTCTCGAACTACGTCGAGTTGGTACGTGTGAGCCCAAACTATGACCATTTTCTGGGTTTTTCGGTAAGACCACACTAGCTGTAGTCATAGATTTTTACAAAAAAGTGACAAAATAAAGAGTGCCTCCAACTTATAACTCCAACAACCAAAGCTTCAAACGGAAGTGGTGCTTTCGAATCTAAGAACAAGGAAAAAAAAGTGGTGGTACGTGGGTTTCACTCGGACTTCATGGAGGGTATCAAGCAGATGACATCAACCAGACCAGTCAACAATGAATGAAAATTCAAGCATCTAGCTTAAGAATTTATCAAAGCAGAAGTACCAATCCAAATCCGCAATTACCAAGTGCAGATATTGCCAACAAGGGCAACAGGCACCCCTAACTTTGCAACAGCCAATACCTCCAGCTCGACATTTCTATGTGCGGCAATTTCACCGTTATCTTGCAGATTCTCGATAGAAAGATATGTTTACCTGATGAAGACAACAGTGGACGTTGTCGAAACATTGCCATCGTTTTATTAATATATCCGGCTGCAAACCCGTGAAGACTATGTTGTATGCAGAAATAATTCAGCTAAAAGATTTACAACAGTAAATTATGTTTTTTTTCTATAATTACTGTATTTAAATATTTTCTTTTTAAAATGCTGTCGTGTAATAGGTAATAATTTAGTATAAAAATGTAAAACCTAATTCATTTAATAACTCTAAAAATTTTAATTGACTTTCTAAGACAGACATTTCACTTTTTTCACTTTCTGACTGAATTTAATTATTTTTCGCTACATTGCAGTTTTGCAGTGATTTGTTAGGACTCTAATGAACAGGCATCTGACTCACCCTTAAAGATCCAACAACAGAAGGATTATTAGGCTGAGGTGTAGTATATATTTGTGAAGACGTTAGTGATCCAGCCACCACATTGCACACGGACCTGGTATTTGGTGCGACCATCGTGATTTCCTTTTGAATGCCCGGGTGGTTCCTTCAACAGATAGTAGTCAAATTATTTCCAATTCCTTGACTTCAATTCTCTCTGTTCTAATGACTTTGTCGTTGATAAGTCAAAAAGCTCAAATTAGAAATAAAATCTGCACTCGGACTACAAGAAAGAATGAATCTTCTTTGTGTATTAAATATAACGGAATGAATATATGGTTAATCTTTGAATCTAACAGCCTGTGAAAGAATTATTTGAAATAAGTTGAATTCAATGTAGTATTTATAAAGTGTGTTAAGCGAATGGTTGGTTCAGCATCTCAAACAAAGAATTTTTATTTTTATATCGCTTACTGTCTATTTAAATGTAACAAAGTTCTTTAAGCGGGAGGTAATGTAATGCAATCTCTGGTTGAAGTTGGTGGAGAAGTGAATCTCTGGCGAAGCCGAATAAATGAACAAATCCATGGATCAGAGAAAGAATATTGTAGTTGTCATGTTTACTTGAATGAAGTTACGTGATGAAAGCGTAATATTAGTGTTATTACTGTATAATTGAGTAAAATATAAGTAAGTAACGTAAAATTTGAAATTGAGTTTGTTAGTTTATAGAAAAAGCCTGCAATGTTATTCATTGAATGTGGATAAATAAATGAAATATTTGAGTTGTTAAAAGAAAGAAAAGTATAAAACGAATTTATTTGAATTTACATTGCTTAAATAAGATAAAAGCATATTAACAAAATCGATTTTTTTTCTTTGAGTCTATTATTATGCATTATTACGGCGCAAGACTCAAGAGTAACGGGATTATACGATCGACAAACGTACCAACTAAGATCGTACAAAACAAGAGCTGTAAACTCCATAAGTCATACCCATTGAAAATATTTTATTTTACTGTTGTAAAATTTTATAAATAACAATTCAATAATAAACTTCAATAAAATGAATTTAACCTGGAGGCTGGATGTCAACTCGATACCTCTGGAACCTATGAAGAGTCGGATGACACCCACCACCACAGCGCTCGCTGCATGGCTAACCAGGAAATTTCAAATGATTAACTGCATTCAATTTATTTGCACTTATATCGTTAAAAAGAAGTGTAAATTTGAATTTAAATAATTGATTTTGATTTTATTTTCACTTAAATTGTTAAAAGAAAGTGTAACTACGCTGTTAGTTCAAATGAAGTTCCTGTTGTGCATCAGAGATAAAAATTATAATGTGAGGCGGAGGTATAAAAAATAACATCGTGCTGTTCGTTTAAATTTATGTGTTGCTTTTTGTTTATTTAGGACGACTAGATGTTGAAACTCGTGTAAGGGGCATCCGTTGTTAAGCTCTATAGCAGTTACTTAAATTAAGTAACAACACAACCTAAGGTTTTTTTGACAGGAGATAACAAATAGAGAACTTTATTAAAACTCAGAGAAATATTACATTAAACATTGGTAATCGCAAAATATGTCAACGAAATAAATAATAGTTACTCGTTTTTGCAATCATACCTTACTTAGAAACTTTTTCATATCAATAAATATTTCCTCAAACAAAATCAAAGGCAGAAATCTAAAAACATCCCTGCCAAATACTCTAGAAGAGAAAGTTTACTCACAGCACGAAAAATATTAATTTCCCGCAGAAACTTTTGCAGAACAATTTCCTACTATCACCACAGGTGATACCGTCATTTTGGAGAATTGTTCAAATATGCTGGATATTAATTTAATAATAACCATCCTTTGTCGATCATCATCATCATCCTTTTTTTGTTGCATCGTTTATCATGAGTCCATAATTCCCAAAACTAATATATACTTAATTTACTGATAACACAGACAAACATAATTTTACATTATGTATGTAAAATACAAAGCACAATATTTTGAGGTTAGACAACATTGCTTCTCTTTTCATTCCCTATGTTGTACATCATCTTTGTTCGCTAGCGACGTCACTTCCGTTGCATGTAAAACATCTCCAATTTTCGTGCCAATTTTTCAAGTTGACCAAAGGAAAATTCACTTTAATAAAAAAGTGCGAAGTTTAGGTAATTTTTCTAGACAACGCGAGAGTGAACAGAATCTTGGAGGTTTGCACAGTGGCGAGTTATGATTTAAAACACAGAGTTGTGCCTCAGGTTCCTCCTACGCCGAAAAAAGGAAGAAAAAAAATTACGCCGCAGAGAGGGTTTCCGATATCGGGCGCGGTGTTTTCGCTTGCGGCAGAATCCGTTCAATTTATCAAAGCGACCGTCGAATTTGTTAACCAAACGAAGGCGATCCTATGCATAGGGAGCCGACTTTATGCCGGAGGCGCCGTGGCCCCGAGGATTTGCCATCCCGCTACCAGCAGGCCGCCTTCCCACGGAGCTGGAGCATTTTCAAGTCAAATTAGCCCTGGCTTTTGGGGCGCTTTCTAAAACCGTTTGAAGTTTGCGATGCAGTCGATTATAGCTTTGTACGGAGGAAGATTCGTTCGGTGCTGCCGCCGCAAGTCAAAGCCCGCCATTTACATGAGAAGAAGAAGGCGAGGCGCTTTGATAAAACTTGGACCTGTCAGCCCCGCCACGGCAATGACATTCCCCGCGCGCCTCTTTGTCTAAACTTTGCCCTCATTAGTTCTCCGCCAGTTTAATATTTTCCGCGGACCACGCTTCCAGTTAATTGTGAAGGTTTCGCGTGTGCTCCTCGCAATATTAGCATTTTCTCTGCTCTTCAAGGAAACTCAGGTCTCCGCATGAAATGTTACTCAAGTTTCAAAGTCCTTTCAGAGATAAGAAGTAATTACGCTATTCCGGAAAGACCAAATCGGATTTTCGGAATCAACTGAAAACTTATATCCCTTTGAACTTGCAACGAGCAGCCATCTTCTTCAACTAGTCTTGACGCGAGCTGAAATTAAGATAGGATATTTACATTTCCCGACTCGCCTTCAAGCAGTTAAACTGTCAATTATTTTTAAAAAAAAACAATAGTACACAGGGTATTTCTGGTGTTCCGTATCGTATTAGATATTATTTTTTAAAAAAAGAATGAATAAGTTTAAAAAAAGCTAGATGGAAAACTAATTTTAAAGGAAATATGCGGTAACTCATTTAAATTTTTGTTCTGTTAGATAAAGATCGATGAAACGAGTTCAGAGATACACTGGAATTAAATAGCAAAAAACAAAATTATATTAGAAGTTTATTCCAACAAATAATTTTAATACTCACACCAAAAATACTGATTCATAGTTCTCGAGCGGAAATTTTTTTCATAACCTTTCCAAAGCTTCAACACTTTTGTTGGATGGCTATCTAGCAGTGGATTCAGTTATATCTGATCCAGTGGATTCAGTCATTAAGTGAATTTTTTTGCTGTTGAGTACAACGTGAACACAATAAGCGCTATGAAAGTGTGCCATGATAACGTCACAGGCGATGGAAAGAAGAAGTGTCTGGATGGATCATACATGAATTTAATCACGCCATGTACTTCATTTTACCGTATAGCAAAAAAAGAAAAGGAAAAGAAAGCAAGCAAAGTGTCTTAACTAACTAAATAACCAAGTAAGAAGTGTTGAGCCTATCAAGGATATGAATGGCTGAAATTAATTAAAAACATTTCCTCTTTTAATTTTACCTCAGTTTCGCCAGTCAAATTTTATTGCGTCCTTTCTTTATCATCACAGAAATCTGAAGAATATTCTAAAACGAAATATTAACCCAAGGAGATCTCAGACCTCAACTACTTGCTATCGTGTATTTTGTAATTCTGTTCGCTTTTGTGTTTTTCAGTCTGTCGCAGCCTCAACCGGACCTCGTTAGATAAATAAATTAATTAACTACACTCCAATCGATTGGTCTCGTCTTGCTAATGGCGGAAGAGCTAAAAACGTTTTCCGAAATTCCCATATCTGAAATGTTGTTATATTTTTTATGCACGCACAGGCAGCGACATTTCATTAAGTCGTGTTGAAAATAAAGGAACAAAAAGTGTCTGCAGTAGAGTCTGCGAAAGAAATTAATCAGCTCCGAGATAACTTGGCTCTTTCCCCACAATGTCCGTAATCTACTAGTAAAATTACAAGAAATTAACGCTGTTGCTGATCAGCAGAATGTAAACATTTTGGCGGCTGAATTTTATAAGACGAATAAAGAATATTTGGAGCAGTAGTGTCAGTTCAACGTAGAACTGGTAGAGTTTGAATTGGAAAATTTGGCAAAAGTATCAAAGTTTGATGATGTACAGAAAGTGATGGATTTGCTGATAACGCAAGGATTTACTAACCACAGCCAAGATATGGATATGTTCGATGAATTTTCGCTTATTTCTAACAACGTCAAAGATAAAAATAAAAAAAAACTGAGAATGTAGCTGCTGAAGACCGTTGGGCTAACAATCTCAACTGTACGAACTTTCTTTTAACTGTTGAGTGCCCTTAGGTATCTTCCTGGAAGCAAAGCTCCTGTCGAAAGAGTTTTTTCTATAATAAATAAAATATGGACAAGTGACAAACACAGTTAAGAGTCGCAGTATTGAAAGATATTTTGAGTACCAATACTAACATCAACAAATCCTACTTGAAAATTAGACTCAATATGTAACTGATTTGTTCCGCCGATAAATGCAAAACAACCGCGTAGTTAGATGTCAGAAACTAAAGCTCAGAAAACATGTAATATTTTCTACTTATTATAATTGTTCTTCGTGCTGTAATAAAAACAAGTAAAATGCGAGAAAAAAAAAGATAAATGGTCACGTTAGGCATACAACACTGCCGATGGGGACGTTTAGCCTGGCGGACACCGTGGTATCTTTCGGGATTGTATGGCTGGATTGTCCATCGTCAAGTTGCCCCCTCACCTTTCCTTTCATTCATTCACAACGCAAACAACGTACATACATGAGTGCTATTCACACAACCCAGTAATACTGTGGAAGCGGAGTGGTGAGGAGGGAGGGGGGAGGGGGAGAGGGTACCTCATCAAAATTATCATGCAGAAGTGACTGCCTTCAGGGCAATCATGAAGCCTTGGCCAGCGGTTAATGGAAATTATCAACAATTTTATTCAGAAACTAGAGAAATCGAATTAACCCCAGATTATTCCAGGTGAATGCCGCGATGATTCCTTCAAAAAAGCCGTCGCCGAATTCCTTCCCATTCCTTTCTCGCTCCTAATAACCTCGACGTCGACAAGGTGTAAAGACAAGAGCAAAAAAATAAAAGGAAAGTAGAAGCTGTATTTCGTTTGGAATACGTTGTTTTGTAAGCTTCGTAAGCATTCCTTAATTTTATCGTTACCGCTGCTAGCTACTGAAGTTAGTAATAGTCCCCGAATGGAGGTAAGAGATATATTTGCATCAAAACTTTTAGTATTGCCACGTTAACTACATGAAAAATTGTTATTCTTCTTAACATTCATTCGGTATTGCAACCGAGCGTGGTGTTGTAACGGATAGCGTTCTGGCCTCGCATTCGGGAGGACGGCGGTTCGAATCCTCGTCCGGGCATCCAGATTTGGGTTTTCCATGGTTTCCCAAATCACTCCAGGCAAATGCCGGGATGCTTCCTTAAAAAGGCCATGGCCGAATTCCTTCCCATTCCTTGCCCCCATCCTTTCCCGTCTCTAAAGACCTCGCTGTTGAGAGACGTAAAGGAGTTAAAAAAAAAAAAAGGTATTGCAAGGTTTGCTTTACTGGACTACTTATTCCATTTTTACTGATTTTGTGCCTCTTCAGGTGAGGCACTGACTAGTGGAATGTTCTCCCGACAGGTACTCAATCAGCGCTTCCTGGTCTCCCTAGTGGTCTTCGGCCCTCCAGTCTTATATCGAGTGCTGTTCTCCCCATTGAAGTTTTGTTATTGCGCAGTACATGGCCGTACCAAATGAACCGTCTCAAAACCCAACTGCTTCATAACATTTCTGTCTCATAATAATAACTCCACAAAATAAAATAAATATGTGGCAGATGCTGTGTGGCCAATATTTTTACGAAAATAATATGTTAATAACTTCAGACAGGAACCTACACAGCTAAATTTCAATCCTGTGATGAAGCATACTGTACTGTAAAAACCACGTTTTCCCTACTCGTTTTGCAGACTAACTGGCATTACGGCTGCGCAGGAAGTATCTGCGCCTGTAAGGCGCTTCCCGAAGAAGACGGCGAGTGTAAACAGAATCTTCTGGTTCAGCAACTTCTTGACAACAAGAGAAGATTTCAAAGTCTCGTTCTTATCGGAATTCAAAATACTTGTAGCCAGCTCACAAATAAACCTCATTTGGATCACAACAGCAAAGAAGAGAAGAAATATACTTTATTTGACCAGGGTGTCCATACACAAGATAAAAGATATTGTAAACCATGAAGATTTTGAGATTATCTTGGGTCATAATATCCTGTGAAAATGTTTGTATTACTTTCCATTTAAAATAAAATCGTCTTTAATTTTTTAGATTATTTAATTTGTACGGAATTTTATATAAGAAGTCGCAATTAAAATTTTTGCAAAATGAGTAGATTTTATTTTTTGTTGCGTCACTTTTGAGAACCTTTGGCAAATGGAAAGAAATTTTAGAACTGTGGAAGAATTTGCAGTATCATTCGCTTCATAATAGAAAATCCGCAAAGTCTGGGCGAGTCTCGTGCTGTCAGGGTTCCGCATACAGATTATATATTCACTAAACAAATTAATTTTTACAAAAAATCTCTTTTAAAATAATCTCATTTAAAAAAAACTCCTTTAAAAAAATATTACTAGCAAGTAACTTTTGACTCCAGTTCGTAAAATGTCTTTCAAATGGTGCATATAAATTAAAAACAAACAAAGAAATGAGTTGAAACAATTATAAGAAAACCTTCTCTGCAAAATAAAAAGTGGTAAAGTTTTAAGCATAGCTTCAAAACACAAGGAAAACTTCTTAATAACTCAATTTATTTCACTTATTAAAACTCAACAATCCAACCGATAAGTCACAGTTATGACATTGTCACCTGCGGGTGTGGGGTAGGTGGATAGGGGTGGGGGGAGGTTAGAGAGGGATGAAACACTGATGCAACGACGCTCTTTGGCTTAAATCATGATAAACATCAGGCTGTCAGAAGTAATTAAATCCAATCTGTACCGTTTGTTTCAATCGCGTTTAGTCAAAAATTGATACTAATTTGTGGAAAAGTTTGTCATAAACTTCTCAGATTTCTGACTTCATATCAAAATCAAACATATATTTTACTCCTCGAACTTTGAGCCTACATTTTTTGAAAGGCAATCAAAATCCGAAAGGTAGTTTTTTTCATGAATTCCGTTCATCAAAACAAACGGAATCGTGGTCAAGAAAACCTTAGTTGTTTGTCGCAGTCTAAAAATTTAGTATACTCCAGCAGCCGGCCTCCAGAAAAAAAGTTATGAGGAGTGCGATTTCGCGAGGACCATCCGGCAATCCTGATCGCGGTTTCGCGCAGTCTCTCCAGTGGTTCCTTTCAAAGGTCACGGTCGATTTCCTTCCCAATCCCTCCCCTTAGGTTAGGTTTGGCAGAAAAAGGTTCTCGAAACCCTACAACAGCCCACTTACCAATCTTCACCTGAGAGTAATGAATCCCTTTAAAAAAAATGTTCGTAATAGTGCGAATAAGGTTTTTGGAGAAAGAAAAATTGGAAAAGTTGCCCTGAAATTGGAAAATACCGGAAAAATTGAAAGTACTTTTTCTGTGTACCGATTTCGTTAATTTTTTTAATGTTTGTAATAGTCCGGATAAGGCTTTTAGGGAAAGAAAAATTGAAAATTTGAATAGAAATTGGGAAAAACTGAAACTACTTTTTCTATTGGATGTTTTTTTTGTGATCTTAAGACCATAACTCACGATCAAACGATGGATTTGCGTAATTTTTTAATGTTTTGTTCCTTATTCTCCCACGATGAAAATATCTCAATCAAATGATTTCATTAAAAAAAAAACATCTGGAAAAATGAATTCCAACCTAAATTAAAATAAAATTACCTTTGTCTCTATTTGTGTGTTGTTTAACTATTTTTCCGACAAATATAGTTATTTTGTTTCTATTTAGGACATGTGCTTGATGATATCAAACAAGTTATTACCTCACTTAGTCATGACAGCTCCCAATTTTCCGATGCACTACACATT
>JARYHS010009186.1:35903533-35968538 GCA_031002005.1 Vandiemenella viatica | reverse complement strand
AAAGAGGACTTGATTAGATAATGAAAACGTTTCTGCTAAAGTAAACAGATACAACAAAAAGTCAATATCTCGAAATGCCAAGTCAAGACACTATGACATTGTAATCAATCCGGATGCATTATACGCATCGGAAACTTTGATCATTGGGGGCAGATCATTGATTAAAGATATTGAAAAGCAAGAAAGGAAAATCTTTGGCCCAGTTTGTACCGTTGGAATTTGGATGGAAAGGAAATCACACGAACTATATCAAAATTCGGAAAAAATTCAGGCACATTCAGGAAAAAAAGAATTAAATTCTACGGCCATATTATCAGACTAACAAAAAGAATTCTAAACCTGCCCATTTCAATGAAAATAAAAAAACAACTGGTTCACTGAAATCGAAAAGGATCTCCAGGAAATTGGAATAACCGACGACATCATACAGGACAGATGCCGATTTAGTAGCATGGTCAACAACCACCAGTTTGCCAACAGCCAGTATATTAGAAGAAGGAACGCGTGGACGGAAGAACGTAGGAAAGAGCACAGCGAAAGGATGAAGAGGTTTTGGGAACAGAGGAAAAACACATCTGGTAAATAAGTTCCCTCGCGCTCCTGAGTTAGGCACAACGACGGAAAAAAAACAGCGTTTTAATTACGTTAAATAACCGATTTATCCTCTAAATCTGTTTATCATATTGCAAACAATTTTTTAAACTACCATGTTAATTTCTGGTTTCATTAACTGACTTTTGTAATAATTCCCTAGGTGTTTAATTGCTATTAAACACTAGGCAAGATCGAGATTGACCAAATCCACCACTCTCGGTGAGATTAATGTTCTCAAACGGCATGAGGGAGAGAGAAAAAAAAATATTTTGTGTGTAATGTTATATTTCTGCTCTTCTAATTATCTATCTCGTATTCATCCTAACATGTGGCAGCTAATTGTTATTACTCATCCTTAAAGATAGATTCTAATCTTCCATTAATCTGTCAAACAAATTAATCGAAGACTGATTTGAAAATTGCTGAGAAAACAGTAGGGGCATATTACACTAAGTTGTTTATAGAGCGTTCTGCTGGCTTAGTGGTTAAGGTGTCTGACTAGAAATCGAAAGGTTTCCGGTTCGAATCCCTGTCTCGGCGGGGATTTTCAAAGGTGCTTAAACCGACCTTCACAGCTTGGTGTGTAATGTGTAGTTTGAATCCTAACCACGAAAACGTTCGGGCTTACTGTAGCAAACCACACATATGAAGACGTGTGACGCAGAGAGAGACAGAAATAGGAAGGACACACGATATACGACGTTGCTCCATTTCCAGCAGGAGACAAGCGAAGTAGGGAGAGGAAGAAATAGTCTAGTAATTACGCCACTACTACTACTACTACTATTTTACTGTTTTTTTGTGTTATCTTTGAATATTTCCTTTATAGGTAGTGATCCAGTGAGTTGAGCCTCTGCGACCGTAGCAGCAGTAGCCGAATTGTTGTGTGATCTGAAATTTACTGGTTTCGTGTTATCTTAAATATTTCCTGTTTAGTTAGTGATCCATTTAGTTGAGCTGTAGCAGCTGTCTGATTTTTCTGATTAATTTGTTTGTGACTCTGTGTTTGGTTGTTTGTGGGACATGGTTTGCGCAATGTGTTACAGTAGGCGTCAGGCTCTCGAAGAGATTCGTACTACGATGGCATCTCTTCAGGCACAGGTGTGGAGCATGTTAGATGACGAACGGCAGTGCGTCGAAGAATTACCGGAGGCTACTGATGTAGAACCGGCAGTTGAGGATTGTCAGGTATCTGTTGCAGGGAACGACTGGCACCGGGTGGATAGGAGAAAGGCATCAAAATTCCAAAATAACCGACGGGAGAATGATATCTTGCCCCTAAGTAATGCGTTTTCAGTTTTGCAGGATGTTGAAGATCTTGGTGCGAATGGCCCAGAAGCGCAGCAGGGAAGATTTACTCGCAGACACCGAGTGATGCCAGGGAAAGGATTACTTATCATTGGAAGCTCCAACGTCCGACGTCTAGAGAAACCCCTACGAGACCTAGCTGAGAAGAATGGTGCAGACCCTCGTACTAACAGTTCATTCTGTGTGTCTTCCAGGAGCAACCGTGCCACGAGTCATGGAGGCTATACCAAAAGCGATTAGAGAATCGAACTGCCGTCAGTTGAGGGTAGCTGCGCACGTCGGAACTAACGACTCGTGTCATGTTTCTGTTTCAGATATAGTGAAATCTATGGACAAGTTGGGCCACAAGGCGTATGAATCAGCGCGTGAGAATTCGGTAAAGTTGCAGTTTTCCATCTGTAGTGTCGTGCCGCGCATCGATTGTGGGGAAGCCGTATGGTGGAAGATTTATAATTTGAATTGTAGTCTACAGGAGCTGTGTCGCAGAAACAACTGGGGCTTCGTCGATCTTCGACCGATGATAGCTGCCAGCTGGGACGCATTTGACAGGTCGGGCGTCCACTACACACCGAGAATGGCGATCAAGGTGGCTGCTAAAATATGGAACCGTCTTGATGTGAATTATTTTTTAGGAACACCGTGAGGCCCGAGGATCCCTCAGTTCAACGAAGAAGACGCGTCGTTAATCTAGATCTTGGTTCTGGAAGTGACGGCGTGAATAAATCGAAATTTACAGCTCCAAATACTTCACCCGTTTCCTTTCGGAGTGCAAATAGTAAAAATGCGAATTTAGACTCTACAGATACAGATATTAAACCGCTAAGGATAATGGTCCTTAATTGTCGGAGTATTAGAGGGAAAGTAGCCGATTTCCACGCTGCAGTTGCGACTAACGATGTTGATATAATACTAGGAACCGAGAGCTGGTTGACGCCAGAGGTAGAATCTAGCGAAGTATTTGCTCCTCAATTCAATGTTTTTCGGAAAGACAGAACTACCTCAATGGGCGGAGGTGTGTTCGTGGCCGTTAATAAAAACATCAATTGCTCCGTAGTAAATGAAACGGAAAATTGTTGCGAGTTAATATGGGTGAAGGTAAAAATTGGCAGAAGTTTAAAGTTCATAATAGGATCATTTTACCGACCTCCGGACTCTGGATTAGATAACGCGGAATATTTTAGACAGTCACTTAATAGTATTTCTCAGAAATTTCAGGGACATACATTGATCATGGGAGGTGATTTTAATATACCCTCTGTTAACTGGGACACATTTACGTTCAGGTCAGGCGGAAGAGATAGGTTAATAACCGAAACGTTCCTGGAATCATTCGCGGAAAATTCTCTTGAACAGATGGTCGAAGAGCCAACGCGGAGCGTCAAAGATTCCTCGTCCATTTTGGATCTTTTTCTTACTAACAATCCGGATATTGTAGATAAAGTTTGTATAGAAGACGGTATAAGTGATCACAAGGCGATTGTGGTAACTTTAAAATCTAGGCTGAATTTGAAGCATGATAAAGACAAACTCGTATATTGTTTCGATAAGGCAAATGATGCGTTTATGGTCGATCATTTGGCGAAAAATTTTGAAACGTACACGCTTAATACAAATGTTGAGGAACTTTGGTTTAATTTAAAAGAAATAATATGGACCGGCTTAAATCAATTTGTTCCCAAGAAGTTTATTAAGGTTAGTAAGAACTTCCCGTGGTTCAATAGGGAAGTGAAACGTTTGCTCAGGAAGCAAAGGCGTTTACATGCGACGGTAAAGAAATCGGGGGACTCATCTGATCGCGCTAAATTAGTCCACTTGCGAGCGGACGTGCGTAAGGCAATGCGTGATGCGTTTAAAGAATTCCAAGCCAGAAATTTATCCGAAGATCTGATTACTAATCCAAAAAAGTTCTGGTCATATGTCAAATTAATAAGAGGCTCTCGTAAGGTCATGCCGTCGTTGATTAATGAAAATGGGGAATTATCAGAAACTAGCGTCGAGAAAGCAGAAATTTTGAATAATGTATTTAAAAAAGCTTTCACGTCAGAAAACTCGGAGGAGATTCCGATATTTAACAATCGAACCAACAAAATTATGAATGATCTCGTTCTCGATGTCGAGGGAATAACTAAACTGCTTATGAATGTAAATCCCAATAAGGCTCCAGGACCAGACGGTATTCCTACAAGATTCTACTCTAGGTACGCAAAGGAAATTGCGCCGTATTTGATGAAATTATATACCGCCTCCTTGGATCAAGGAAAAATACCAGCCGAATGGAAGACCGCCATCGTAAGTCCAGTGTTCAAAAGTGGGAATGTTAATGATCCTCAAAATTATAGGCCGATCTCGTTAACCTCAATATTTTGCAGGATTTTAGAACACATCATCTATTCAAATGTCATGCGGTTTTTGGATGAAGATGAGCTTTTAAACCCAAATCAACATGGATTCAGAAAAGGCCGATGCTGCGAAACACAACTTGCCCTCTTAATTCACGACTTGAGCCGTATTATAGATGAGCAATCCCAGGTTGATTTAGTTTTATTAGACTTCAAAAAAGCTTTCGACACTGTGCCTCACACTAGGTTACTTAGGAAACTTCGCGGTTACGGTATATCTAGACAAATATGTGATTGGGTTGCAGACTTTTTGAAGGACAGAACACAGTGTGTAGTTCTCGACGGTGAGCGTTCATCACTTGCCGAAGTGAGGTCCGGGGTTCCCCAAGGAAGCGTGATAGGGCCTCTGTTGTTTCTCATATACATTAATGATTTGTGCGACATAATAAGGGGAATGAAAAGATTATTTGCCGATGATGCTATTATTTATCGTGAAATCACAACCCAGGACGACTGCGCTTTGTTACAAGACGATATTATGAAAATAATTGCGTGGTGTAAAGATTGGCAGTTGGAGTTAAACGCTAAAAAGTGCCAAGTCATGCGTGTAAGTAAAAAGGTGACACCATTTAGCTTTGAATATACAATTAATGGCACTGTCCTTAGAACGGTAGATTCCGCTAAATACCTAGGGGTAACAATTCGTAATAATTTGTCGTGGAATGAGCATATCGAGAATGTAATTGGGAAAGCAAATCGTATGCTTCGATTTCTAGGTCGTAATTTAAAACAATGCACTCCGGAAGTTAAATCGATTGCGTACAAGTCACTAGTGAGGCCTCACTTGGAATATTGTTGCTCTGTATGGGGTCCCCATCAAAAGGGATTAATGGAGGCATTAGAGATGGTCCAAAGAAGAGCCGCCCGATTCGTGACAGGTATATATAGTTGGAGGGAAAGCGTAAGTGCCATGTTGAAGGAGTTAGGTTGGGAAGACCTGGAGCACCGAAGGCGTTGCTCTCGACGGAAGCTAATTGAAAAATTCTCGACTGACGTATTTCGGAATGACAGCAAACAAATATTGCTACCAGCAACATTCATATCTCGGAATGACCGCGAAAATAAGATAAGAGAAATCAGGGCCAGAACCGATTCATTTCTCTACTCATTTTTTCCACGAGCGATTAGGGAATGGAATAGAATGGATTTACCGGGCGAGTAAACACAAAATCGGACAGGAGTAGCTTCCGATAAAGCACTCCGGCCATCCTGATCTGGGTTTTCCATGGTTTCCCTAGATCGCTCCAGGCGAATGCTGGGATGGTTCCTCACAATAGCCCATGGGCGCCACCTGCCATATCCCGTATATCCCTTCCAAACCATTACCTTTCCTGATAGGTGCAATGCACCCTCCGCCAAACACTTTTAGTGAATCGCGGAGTAATTGTAATAGTAATAGTAATAGTAATAATACGCGTTTAGCAGCCCTTTGTGTGCTAATACTATTCAGAAAGACAGGCATGTCAGATAGATTCAGCCGCAGCAACTTCCAACTTTAAAAACAATTAACATCTTCCAATAAACGAATACAAAGCACTGCAAAGATATGGTACGTATGTGATTGTTTAGATTATAGCTAATCATCATATATATTATTTCTATAAGGTATTTTTTTGTCACAAGCCTGTATCTTCCTTCATACTTAACCGAAATCAATGAATGAGGTGTCATTTTAAAGCTTATGGTCCCCACTTTGGGCACATCACATTATAAGAAAGGAATTTTCGGAATTCGACCCTTAAAGAGCAAAAGGATCAATATTTTTGCAATTCGTTATTGTGTCACGAACGATTTATCTCCCTTAATATCTAACCGATATAGATAAATGAGGCATCATATTAAAGACTAAGATCTCCGCCGTGGTAATACTATATTTTAAGAAAGGAATTTTTCGTAATTCGACCCTTAAAGGGCAAAAATGTTAATTTTTCTAAAATTCTTTTTTTGTATCTCGAGCCATTTATCTCCTTGGATATCTAACAAAAATCTATAAATGAAGTAGGATTATAAGGAGTAATGTCTCAGCTTTGTGAAATCATATTTTAAGAAATAATTGTTTTGGAATTCAACCATTAAAGGGAAAAAGTATAAATTTTTCTATAACGCATTTTTGTGTCACGAGCGATTTATCTCCCTTATTATCTAACCGATATAGATAAATGAGTTATCATATTAAATAATAAGGTCTCCGCCATGGTAACATTATATTTTAAGAAAGGAGTTTTTCGTAATTCGACCCTTAAAGGGCAAAAATGTTAATTTTTCTAAAATTCATTTTTTGTGTCTTAAGCAATTTATCTCATTGGATATCTAACCAAAATCGAAAAATCAAGTAAGATTATGAGGAGTAATGTCTCAGATTTGGTGACATCATATTTTAAGAAAGAATGTTTTTGGAATTCAACCCTTAAATGGAAAAAGTATAAATGCTTCTATAACGCATTTTTGTGTCACGTGCCATTTATCTCACTTGATATCCAACCGATATAGATAAATGAGGTATCATACTAAAGATTAAGGTCTCCGTCGTGGTAAAATTATAATTTAAGATAGGATTTTTTCGTAATTCGACCCTTAAAGGGCAAAAATGACAATTTTTCTAAAATGTGTTTTTTGTGTCTCTAGCCATTTATCTCCCTGGATATACAACCAAAATCGATAAATGAAGTAGGAGTATGAAGAGTAATGACTCAGCTTTAGTGACATCATATTCAAACCTCACTTTTCACCGAAACTTTTTTCGCGAAATTTTCGCATGGGTCGTCTAGTATTGAGAAAAAGAACAAGTGAAGGCGTGCCATTTAAACTGAAGTAAATAAGACACATTTGTATCCCGATATACCGTCATGATTTCTAACAAGCAAAAGTGCTCCGTTATATCTTGTATTATTCTGTGCCCAGATCTCCATCACTCGTATCAGTATCTGATCCAGAATCTTGTAGGTTATTGATGAGTGGCTCCAAGGTATTGTCTCCAACACGTTCCCTCCTGAAATCTTTCTTGGAGTCTTTCCGCTTGTCGAGCAGTTTGCCCATGATTTTTCAGAGGCTGTTCTGTATCGGCGATGTTGCATATAGTGTTTCTTTCTGCTAGGAATCTCTTAACCTGTGCCCATACACGCTCTAGAGGATTGTGCTGACAGATGCACCGTGTTTGCGAGCGAAAGCAAGTTCATATTTTTTCTCGGGCGGCCGGTACATTTGAATTAACTGTAATACGTAGCTCCGCACGAGTCGGAGTAGCAGAGTGTGGAATTGAATTGGTGGAGAGCTAGGCTACGATATCAGCCTTCTTACTCACTGTACTTGATGGCACTATCCATAACAATTATGGAACTAAATGTTGCAGCATTCATTTCACTACGTCAGTCACTGTTACTGCTATGTTTAAACTTTAATTTACTTTGAGGAATGAAACCAGAAGCTGCGGACTCAGCACGGTCATCTTTACCAGTCAGAACTTTCAAGCCCGCTAAGTCATCATTCGATTCCCAGCAGGTTCTTTTGGTATGATTCTGTTTTAACCAAGTTTCCTTTCTCATGCATTGATCCCAGGAACGAGGCTCTTGCAGCAGCGATATCTGAACTTTCCATAAGATACTTTCTCCCATCATTTCATTTTGCATATTTGAAACCCACAGCTATTAAAATACGTATCATGGAACCCTAGAGATTCACGTATTTTTTACAACCAGTTTCTTCGCAGCGGGAAATTTTCCTGTAGCGTACATGTCATGTATCTTGCGTCTGAGAACGTCTTTATTAAAATCATCTAAACCTGTCATAGGCTTTTGGCATCTGTGACTTCAAAAGAACGATCCCACTGATGAAGATTTACTCTCCTTAACTATTCGCTGTACAGTATCACACGCTGCCGCAGTTCTCTTCTGACCGGTATCACGTTAATACGTCGGAACCTACAAAAATTGTCCTATCGATCTGAAATTTGATACACACATTTCTTAACTGTTCGCTGTACAGTTCTAAGGCTAATATCACACTTTTCCGCAGTTCTCTTCTTAGCGGTAACACGTTAATACGTCGGAACCTACAAAAATTGTCCTAGCGATCTGACATTTGGTACACACATTCCTTAGGCGATAATATTTCACTAAACGTGTATGACGTAAGCTTCGAATTTGTGGAAATAAAGTAAAATCTCTAGGAATGTGGGTAGATGCATACATGTTATTATGCAAGATATACACGTTATTACATGTTCACATTTATTCTGCGTGTTTTTTACTCTTAATTCTTGGTCCAGGCTGCATTTCAACATAACCGCAACTGCTATTAGCAAAAAATTAAACTAACTTAAATGCTCCGTATCAGACATGGGTTACGGTAGACGTCATGTTTACCCTGGAGGGTAGGCTGCCACGCAATATTTCTTAGCATTGAAATCTGTCAGCTACGCACAGAGAAATTGTAAAAGTTACTGATTTTATAGTTATTAAGTTACTGAAATTTGCATGTGGAAAGCAGTTTCTATCCAACAATGAAGACTTAAAAACAAGTGGAATAAATATCTACAGCTATTAACGTGCATTTATTGCGTAATAACATTTATGTATCAAGTCACATTTCGAGTGGTTTTACTTCATTTCCAAATATTCGAAGCTTACGTTATACACTTTTAGTCAAATTTCGGACCGATAGGATAATTTTTTGTAGGTTCCGACGTATTAACTTGGAGCCTTCTCAGCTTTGGTCAACACCTTGAATGGGCACTCTGCCATCTGCTACCGAGCGGGGCGGTGTAACGGTTAGCGTTCTCGCCTCGCATTCGGGAGGACGGCGGTTCGAATCCACGTCCGGGCATCCAGATTTGGGTTTTCCATGGTTTCCTCAAATCACTCCAGGCAAATGCCGGGATGCTTCCTTCAAAAGGCCATGGCCGAATTCCTTCCCATTCCTTGCCCCCCATCCTTTCCCGTCTCTAAAGACCTCGATATTAAAAAGAGACGTAAAGCAGTTACAAAAAAAAATGCCATCTGCTACGTGCTTAAAATTTTTATATACTTTAAAACATGCTCTCTTCTTTTCCTATGCAGAACCTTGGGCTTATGCTGCTCGTCTTCCATTATTTAGGATAGGAATTATTGCAATGCTCACTGATTCACAACTGAAGCATTGCATTCGACGCTCGTGGGTTGTTGTCAGAGCGCGTAGCCTCGCGTTCCTGCCGTGCACTGTAGTACGCTTCCGTGGTTCGGATTCCACGCTAGGCCGTAGTTCCCTCTAGGGCTAACAATCCTAGTTGTATCACGGATTTGTACACCTCAAAAACAAATTCAAGCGAATTCAATTCAAACGGAGGCCTAACGTGCTCCTAGTTGGCCCAAACACAATGTTTTTAGTGAGAAATTCAATTTATTTTAAATCCTTGCCAAGCCAATCAATACTCATTGTAATCTTACAATATCTTGCAGTTATTTCTTTCTGATTATACACTGTACAACGTTCAACAACGAATGTTGTCCTACACTGTAAAACTTTCTAAGTACTGTACTTCATGATTTTATAGTTCACTAAAACTATTAATACCGATGATTAGAGACCAGTTTATATGCATTTTGCATTTTCCACATGCATTTGCATATTAAGCCCATTTTCACCAGTTATTGCAGATATTACCTAAAACCTAGTGATATGAGTATTTTCGCTATATTTACAAAAAATTTCGGTTGTGTACCTAGTTAATAAATAAAATCTTACGTTGTAGCCGGTCAAACCTACTAAGAGCACGGCTCTCGGCAGTCGTGAGTCTATTGTCTTGATAGATAATATGGTTATGCCGCCAAGTAAAACAGACTCACGGGAGATAAAGACGGACGATGCCGTTCTGCATCGCGCTTGCCTGCTGCAGCACTCGTCATACTAGACAAATTATGCATGCTTCTGTTCGAAGGCTCATTTCATGTTTAATTTTTATTTATTTATACAAAGTTTAATATATACCATGCATACCTAAAAAAGTGGTCTTTTCGTGGATAGTGACGGAAATGTTGAATATTGCCGAGTTTGCGAGAAAAATATTTCGTGCACAAAAAAGTTTCAAATATACTAACTAGCATGTGGAGACAAGTCTTGCAAAAGAGAGGCCCACGATCATAACTTTCAACAAACAAAAAAATCTTGGAACAATTTGAAGCATTACTTGTACCATTCCTCTTTACAAACTTACAAATTCTGCCTTCGAAGATTTTCTGTAAAAATATTGCTTGAATGAAAATAAAACAGACGAATCAACATTTCTTAAAATTTATACAGCAACAATTTCTTCGCATGTCCTGGAGTAAATACGCAATGAACTCAAGGACAGCATTATTTGGATGTCAGCTGACCAAACTACCGACAGTGTTGTTGTTGCATTGCAAATTTAACGGTCTTTTCATTAAAACTAGAGCCTCCTCCTTCCTTTTTGGTGACTTGAAAGGAATATGAAAAGGCAGATCATTCAATAGCCAACTTTGTGAGTGAGGGTTATAAGAAAGCAAATCTTCTATAGATGGAAGAGTGCTTATAACATTTCGAGGGTATTAAAGGTGTAGTAAACGACTTTGATAGTGCAAAGGCTATGACAGTTTGTCAGTACAAGGAATCATTTAAAGATTCTAGTATTAAAAACATAGCTGTGATTAGCACTCATGTTTCCCCCATATCTGCGAGTATTAAAAAGCTTGAAAGTCAAGCACTGGCGTTGACTGAATCTATTCAGTTAATGAATAAAATCTACCAAATGGACTCCGAATTGTCCGAGGTATTCCTATGTAAATTTAAGTTTAAAAATACTTTGAACAATAACCCAGGTTTTGAACCGTCGTGTAAAAATGATAGTTTTATTAATGGGACTAGTGAGCTTTTCCAGAAACAATGACTGCTAACATAGCACCAAAATTCAAATACTGCCCAGTTACATCAGTGAATGTGGAACGGTCCTTTTTCACTTTTAAAATATTTTGAGAAATCAAAGAAAACTCTTACTATTGAATATTTGGAGCAGAACCCGATTTCTTACTTTTTTTTAAATTGTTAAATAATTGTTAACAATCTAATTTATAAATATGTTACTCAACTACTTATTGATTTTGAAATAAAAAAATCTAAAAATTACTACTTTATTATAAATAATTTTGCATATTTTGACACTTTTCATGCATATTTGAAGCATTATTCATACATATTTCTAGCATTTTATGTTGCATATAATCATCAAACAAAGTCGACAGCTCCTAACATTTTTAAGCTTTAATTTGATTTATTTGCGACGAGCCATATGCTCCTGTTGCAATTTACCAAAACACCAATTTTACCTTCTTTTGATTTTTATCTTGTTATTTGAGTGAAATTTCGCCACTTTTTCCCTTGGCGAATTTTTATTTTAAATTTCTTCAGTACTTTTGATAAATTGTTCCTCGTTTCCTTATTTAAATTATTCCAGTCGCTCTCTGCCCTACAAAATTTCTCAGTCCCTTATGCCTGATATCTAGCACCAGAATGGGATCGCTGCCATTCTTTCCTTTCCCTGTATTATTCTTTGCTCTTCCACCAGTATCCATCCAAGTCTCATCACCAGTATTCGGCGTGTACGTACAGTCCCAGCACTCTATTCTCTCTTCGAATGACTCCCAAATCAGCTCCTTTATTACATCAGTTACCGATCCTGTTCTTCGGTAGTTTCGACAAACAAATGATGATTATACATATTTAACAGTGTGGCAACACAACCATACATTGAACTTACCTATTTCTTGTAGTGTTGCTTTGCAAAAGCACGCCATTGCCTCGGCATAGAAGTACTTCTCCCTCGCATAATAGTACTTCTCCCACGTAGTGAGACAGAACAAAATACAAACAACAGCGCACCACCAATGTAGCAATATAGACCTTGCCTTTATCCAAGCCACCGAGCTACAGTATCTCCCAGAATGTCGCCAGTCTACTATCCATTAAAGTGCCGCACTGATTCTTATACGAATTATTTTTTTCCCTCGTACCATTCGGGATTGGAATGTACAGCAAAGAGATTAGTTTTGGTGCTGAGCACCCTCTGTCACCGACAATTTTGTGAATATGTAGATGTATTTCTCCTTCTGGACGCTGATCAGTTCTTGGGAGACAACCTGCGTTTTCACCCTTTGCGATCTACTAACTTCCTAAAGCTATAATAGAAAAAATTGAAAGATTACCATACTGGAAAACTCAGAATACTCCATCCAAGAATGTACAAACAAATTAAATACAACATAACTTTTATAAAAGTCAGTTGAAAGTTTTAATGTTCAATTTTATTGTAAAAAATGATAGTTTATCAGCATTTTTATTATTCACCTTATATATTAACGGTTACATGTTCCACATCACATAGGTCCTTCCTCAACATGGATCTATGGAACAAGAATAAGAAATAAATAAAATAAATAACGTTCAAAACCAAATCCCTTTCCTATCAAGGCTAAAATTACGCACCACAATACGATAGTCAAACCTGAATGCCTCTATGCCACAGTGGTAATAACCAGGAAGGGAATTACAGAAATAGAAAAGAAAGAACGTAAATTGTTTAGGAAATTCTTGGGATTTTTCATCGCAGTTACATATTTCATTAAACATAACTACTGAAATTTTATAGGAAAAGTAAACAAAGATGATTTTTTTTCAGGTTCCTGATTCATTTTTGCTATCAGCCACATACTGCATTTAACTGATCCTTTTTTACAGAACGAGCCAACAATTACGAACTGTTTTAAGTTCCTGTTAAATATTTCCCGCTATCATAAATTACCTTTAACTGGAGAGGAGGCAAGCTCCTAACACCTAACTCTTCGCAGTAACATATTGGATAAGAGAGATTAAATTTTACAGAGGGAGGAAATAACTGTCAATCAAGACTCGTGATTCGTCCTTCTCTGCAGTCGGGTGTGACATGTTACCAAAGGAGCCTTTTTTTTCAGACTCCTGAACCAGTCTTCGTTAGAAGCAACCACAAAACGGGCGTTCGCAAGATGGACAGCGTGCCGAAATCAGCGGTTGTTTGAGCTGCGCACACCAGTCGATTTTTGTGCTCGGACAATGTTTCGAGGTAATTCCGCGGGGCGCGCTGTTTATTCAGTGCGGCGCTGTGGAGGAGGCCCACGCGCTCTGCGCTGTGGAAAGCGATTTCGCAAACTGCTTCTTTCATTAACTGCGGAGGCGCACGCAATCACACGGGGCCGTATAATTACGAAGGGCCTTTCTCTTTAGATTTGCATGTGTCTGGCGCGCTGGAGCGCTGAAATAACAACAGCTCCCTATATGGTTCCCCACGCTGCCTTTGCTATTGAAATCGACATAGGACGGGGCCGGACGGCCGATTGTTATTTCGGAGCTTCCTTTATCGCGTCGTGCCCCGCGGCTGCCGTCTTTGGTCTCGCCGCTCACCAGACAGGTTGCTGTTGTCTTTTCTCATTGGTCTAAGAACCGGCTTTACCTGCTCATTGCCACCTGAAAATACCCTCAACTCAAACACAGCAGTCGAAATACCTGCATGTGGATGCAATGAGTGGATATAATCTTTGCATTAAGGCGACTGCAAGAGAGACAGTAAGAATGTGGGAAGGGCCAGTTTATCGAGGAAGTGCATGACAACATGAATAAAAAAAAAATTAGGAGCAGTGAGAGTAAAAGTAATGACAAAATCGAGACCTTTAATATTGTGCATGGGATTAGAGGAGTTGCGTAAAACGAGGGTTACGAAGCAACAGAATAATCCAGATTATAAAGGGGACTCAAGACTCATTACTATTGTCGATGAAATTATAGAGGCGACGGGAACTGAAGTCGGGGAACAAAATATGAAAGCGAGGTTATTTGTTGTGGAAATTGTGATGAGCGAGTAAGAGCTGGATGCATGACAGAAAATAATGACAGTTTACAGAAAATAATTCTCTGGCGAAAGTAATAAAATAATAATCACAACAAGGGAGAAGGATTGAATTAATGCCGATGTTATCTGTCTATGAAAAGAGTTAAGGTTGTAGATGCGTCACCGAAGAGACTGGAGAATGGAAGATACAGGAAAAAATAAACATACAGAGGACGAAAGGCTTTTTTGTTTGTTGTTTTCTTCTTATGGTTTCATGCAAGGTCGACGTCGAGGTCATTACGGGCAGGAAAGGACTGGTGAAAATGAACGGGAAGGAATTCGGTCATTTACGTTTTGAAGAAATCATCCCGGCATTCGGCAAGAATGGTTTGGGGAAACCGTGAAAACCCAGATCTGGATGCCCGGTCGGAAATTCGAACTCGTGCCCTCCCAAATACCAAGACAGAGCATTATCACTCGTCCACCACGCTCGTTAGGGGACAGGAATCCGTCATGAATGTCGGAGGATTTGAACAGGTTTGCAGAACAATTATTATGAGTCCAGGTTGACGTTCTGGATATATGTGTAGAGAACATCTAGATTTGGGTTTTCCATGGTTTCCCAGATCACTCCAGGCAAATGCCGGGATGCTTCCTCCAAAAGGCCATGGCCGAATTCCTTCCCATTCCTTGCCCCCCATCCTTTCCCGCCTCTAAAGACTTCGCTGTTAAGAGACGTTAAGCAATTTAAAAAAATGTGTAGAAATTCAAAGGGAAATTACTAACATCCAAACCATTGGAGAGGACATTTCGGACGATAGGACTGGGGAAATTGGACTGGACAAGTTGCGACATGAGCGTGTGAGAAATGCAGTAAACGAGGATTGCATTCAGAATATAACAGAAAAATCTGAACTGTAATATTGGAACATAACAACTGTTGCGGCAAAGGCAGGTTGTGTTTTCTACAAACATTTTCCACTCCACCCTATTTTTCCGTCATTCTCTTCATCCCGATGTACGTTTGCTGTATTTTAGTACCATCTATCGTTGGAATATTTTTGCGTTTACAGTACCTTTCAAAATATTCAAAATAATGCTTTGATGTTTTATGAATCAGCGGAAACAATTTTTTTGAAATTTCTGATAGTCTTCAAAATATTCCACCTCTCACATCCCCAGAGCATGCAAATCTATCCTCCGCAGAGCACAGAGTCACGATCCAAACGAAACATTTAATCAGTGTTTTCGTTTGTCCTTTCTCGGAGGACCACACAGTAGTCCTTTCTTCCCCTGAGCGCTTAATTCGCCAATGCATTTCTGCGTTTAAATTTCTGGCCACCATTCAAGACGGAACCAGATTACCTGAGGACATTCATCTATTTTGTTACTTAATGATATATTTAGAAATGTATCTTTTTTTTAAAATTTTGGTATTCATTATGATTTTTTTATCCTATTAAAATTATTAATCAAAGCTGGGATTTTATTTTCACTCTCAGTTAGTAAAACCACCAATTTTCGTTCACTTCTTTTTTCCATCAATATATCTGCTAATCATTTGTTCCAGATAAATGTATGAGTGGCAGACAAAAACACAAGGAAATATATATGAACTCAGGAAGAGAGTGATAGAAGAAACAGACCCAAAGAAAATATGCAATTTTAATTAGAAGTAAAGACTCTGAGGCAAATCAAGAGACAAAGGATGATGGGAGTATTAGACTTTTTTTTACTTATGGCTTTAAGGCTCGTCGACGACGAGGTCATCAGAGTCGGGATGCGACTAGGGACTAGAACACGAAGGAATTCGGCCATTGCCTTTTGAAGGAAGCATCCCGGCATTCACCTGGAGTGATTTAGGAAAACCAACTCTTGATATCCGGACGGGGATTCGAACCGCATCCTCCAGAACGCGAGGGCAGAGCGTTAATCGCTCACCAACCACGCCCGGTGGGAGTATTAGAAAATATACGAAGGACAAAATAAATTAGACCGTAATGGAAGAGGAGAATTGGCAGAATTTTGTTCCAGACGGGCAGAGTCCTAGAAGTGAACGTGGTAGAAGGGGAGGAAATAAGAAGATATGGAGAAAAACGCAGGAGATCTCAAGGAATTGGAGCGTGCCACTGAAGTGCAAAGGAGGAATTTAAGGGCTCTTAACTATTTCTTCATACTGGCATACGGTACTGGCGGTACCGGAATACTGATAGAATTCACGCTATGAAAACAAAATCTCGGGTGAGTAAGAAGGAAGAAATCAGATGGAGAAGCTGTGAAATTAATATGTGAGTAAAGCGGTAAATGAGTAACCTGTAAGAAACTGTATCGGTACGGAAACCTCAACAGGATGAGCGAGGAAAGAGTATCCAGTAAAATGTTTAATCCCCAACAGTAAAAGAAGAGGTTTCCAAAGAGGATCAGCGAATCAGATGAGTATGAAAAACTGTGAAAGAATGAGCAGAGAATTGGACAATGGAGAAAGAAGAGGAGGGCTGATGGAAAGACAGAAGACAACGCAGAGAACGGTGTTCCAACATACCCGACCAGTAGCTGGAATATGTTCAAGATGGTGTTTTTGAACCAAGACATTCTACGTATGCTAATGTTTGTATCATACATCATGTTTTCACTTCTATAATACAATATAAAAATGTCAAGTGCCAGTTAATCCCCTGCACTGACAGTGTGTGTTAAATTAAATTCATTATAAAGGGTTTTTTTGTACAAACATTTACAAAAAAAAAAGTTTTATTAAAAATCAAAATCATAATATATTTTGTGAAATTGATTTGAAAATGTGTGACTGACTAAAACACAAAAGAAAATTCAGTTGAAAAAATTGTAGTGGGGCTTTGAAAAATTTTGTAATTTTTCATGACATATTTATTACCTGATTCATAAAATACTCTATCAAATGAGTATATGAATTTTTATACATCGAAGATAACTTTCTAATTTTTTTCTAAAGCAATTGATTCAATAATGATTGCTATAGTTTTCTGCAAGATTACTGCGATACTGCAGGACAGCTAAATGGAGGAAGAAATGGAACAAAATGTAGATAACAGCCAAAAAGAGACAAGAGAGTTCCAGGAAGTGGCAAGGAAGATGGAAAGAAGGAGGACAGGGAAACGAAAGCTGATTTGTGCCAGCGAGGAAATTACTACACAAAACAGATTTACACCTCTTCAACAACAGGAAAAGGTGAGTTATTCCGAAGAGAGTAAAGTGAATGAGCAATCTCCATCAGAAACATTTCCGTCAATCATGACAGAAATGGTCACGGACTATATGAAGATGAGCCAAGTAATTAAGACATCTACTTGGAAATCTGAAAGTGGTGTATAGGGGTGATAGTCTAAAATATCACGTTGATAATGGCCGATAATACGAATTTGTACACAGATTCATCAGAGAAAACAAAACTACATACATCAGATATCAAAGGAAAGACCACTAAAAGTGGTAATTAAAAGCCTAACACCCTCTGTTGATCCTGAATAAATTAATGAGGAATTGAAACAAAAGAGGCTTCCTGTTCAGAATGTGCACGAACGTTAGAAAAAAGACAAGGAAACTAGAAAACTAATACCGTTGGCGATATACCGAGTCACGCTAGAGGCAGGTAAATCCTCAGAGAACATCTACAATGAATATACAATTCTGTACACTAGGGTACAAATAGAAAGATATAGAAGTCTCTTTGGGCCACCTCAATGTGTAAGGTTCCAAAGGATAGGCCATACTGCAAACTATTGACAATTCCGTTTTCGCTGTTTTAAGTGCGCTAACTTCGATTTCACAAAGGATTGCAGATTACCTAGCGAAACTAGAGTAAAATGCGTTAACTGTCAAGGCAGCCACGCCGCTTTATGGAGAGGTTGTCCTGCTATTCTGACAGCAAGAAAGGCAGTAGCGACTAACCAACGCAGAAATGCAATACAAAATCAGATGCTAGTGGACGTAGAGGAAGCGACCAAGAACAACGAGGAAAACGGAACACCTTCGCTGACATCACTGCGGGCAGAGACCATCGGAGGAGTGGGTAAAATGAATTGAAAGACATGGCGACGGAAATCGTAGGAACAATAAAGACAATGCTGGTAAAATTAAAAGAAGTAACGACAAGAATAAAAGATACCAGAGGGACATGGGGAAAGATCATGGCCCTAGTAGAAGGCGTTTTATCACTGTTCGATTAATGGCCAGCAGTCATAATCAGAAACTACAAGACGCAACAATTTTCCTGTGAAATGCAAACGGAGTGAAATAGAGTGGATATTATGTTAATCAGTGAAAAACACCTCAAGGTGAATGACAAATCCATGTAGGAGGAATGACCATCTACAGGACGGATCGGCTTCGACAATGGAGTTGAGGAACGCAATTAGTATTAGGAATAGCATAGCACACCAGGCGGTACAGATACCGTACTTAATGGAAGCTGAGACATCAGCAACAGAATTACAATCTAGAGAGGGTCATATTGTCATAGTAGCAGCATATTTATCACCAAGTAGCAACTTGTTAGATCAAGACATAGATGCTATACTTTCAACAGGCGACAAAGTATTAATCGGACGAGACTTTAACGCGAACCACTGGCACTAGAACTCAAGCAGGACAAATCAAAGAGGAAAACATCTGTTTCAGCCAACGGGAGAGAGAAATTTAAAAGTGATCGGTCCATTGGAACCAACCTAGATACGTTCCAACCACCACTTTCCCCGAGACATCTTGGATATAGTCGTAGCGAAAAATATAATACAAGAATTAAACTTGACTACGATAAAAGACTTATCATCAGATCATCAGCCTGTTAAAATCCAGCTAAAAACCTGGATCCGAATACATAGAATGTTGAACAAAACAGAAGTAGACTGGAAGTAGTGCAGTTATATAGTCCAGAGTAAAACTTGAATCAACCTCACGTTATATACAGCGGAAGAAATTGACGCAACAGTAAGCCACTTACGACGTGTAGTTACAGAAGCATCCACTACCACTATCGTTGAAAATCAAAACAAAACAGACCTAGCACCCCTTATAGAAGATTTGAAATATCTAAAGAACAGTTATCGTAAATTATGCAACGGTACAGGGATCCCCAAGATCGCAAGGAGTTTCATTGGTTGGCTCGAGAACTGAAACGAAGACTTAGTAAAGAAAAATGGAAATTGGGAGGACAAGATTTCTAATTTGTCATAGTAGCAGGATCCTAAGTAGGAACTTGTTGGAGCAAGACATAGATGCAATACTATCTACAGGCGACAGAGGCTTGGAGGAGAAAAAATGCATGGCAGCTAATAAGGGCACTCAAATTTCCAGGGCAAGTAAAGATCGGTATAAACGGGACAAATGGTGATCGCTTCCTACCTCTAGATAAGGTACAAGTGCTAGCAGAATTATTTGCAACTCAGTTCACAACACTTGCTTATTAGCTGAACGCGACAGAAAAGAAAATGGAGGAAGAGCTTCAGGAACGTTGTAAGAATACACAGCCTCTTAGTTTTAAATAATTAATAATTAATGTTTGTTTTATATTATTTCAATGGGAAGTGTTTTATATCGGGTTATTATTATGTCTTAAGTATTGTATCAAAGAACTCCAAGCAGCGTTATTACCAGATGAAAAGTACATGAAAATCTCTGGACAGTACAGGAGGAGGAAGATCTTTGAACGATAGAAAACAGATGAGAAGCAGAGATGGTATGTACAACGGCGAAGTTTGGATGAAAGTATAATTGTATTGGTTAATGTAAAGAAGCAGCAATAAAAGTAAAAATGAAAGATGATATATAAAAATAATAATAATTTTACATGTGGCGACTGTGACCGTGACACAGAGCTAATTATTTAGCTCGTAATAGAAGAATCCTGTAATCTTCGGATTGAAGCTAGAAGAGGTTAAAATTGTCATTTGAACATGGAAATAATAGAGGTATGTGATTTGTTTGGGAGGACGAAACAGTGGATGGATAAAATAGTTTCTCTGAGATGTAATGTGAAAGAAGTGGAAAAGTTTGATGTTGACGTAAATAATATTGAGAGGATGATCGCATATTTTAATTGGGAGTGTGAAGTGAATTTATTATACTCTGAAAAGTTAAGGAAGTATGGTATGGTGAAAAATATAGAACTGTGTAGAAACAAAGTAGGGTTAGAGTTGGATAAGTATCAAGAGAGTATGGAGAATTACTGTGGCAGATTGGATATGTCAAAAATCACTTCTGCCATATACGAAATCGATAATGAAATACGGTTTATGAGTCGTAAATTAATGGAATATTGGAAAAATAGAAAAGATGTACAGTTAAGCGTTGAACGTGAGGATGATAAGCCAGATTATGACTATAATAACGTAGATGGATATACGGGGAAAGATATTGGTGGTGAAGTTAAAATGTCCGTTACTAGTGATAGACACAAAAAAGTAATCTTGGAAGAAGTAACGTCATATTTTGATGAAGACTTTACGAGAAGAAAGTGTCAAGAGAAGTTGATTAAAGATAATAACAATCAAGCCGATCATCCTGTTGGAAATTCTGAAGGAGCGATTGACAAAGGAACAGAAGACAAAACTGATCACTGGATTAAAGAAGTAAGAAGGGCGTGCGAAGACAAGTTAGGAATGAAAATTGAGGAGGATGAGAGAGAAGAAAACGGAGAAAATCGGCGAGATGACGATGAAGAAAACAATACAATGTGTGAGAATAGTGGACCAGTGAAATGGTGGGAATGTCTAGAACAGATAGAGGAAAAAGACAAAGTTAGAGATACTAAGAAAGATGACATAGCATCAGATCAAGTAATTGGCCTGGCGAGAATGGTTCAGTGGGACAGTAATGTGGAAAATACAGGAGAAGAGATGGAAAGGAAAGATGAAACGATTATTGTTTCCACTAGAAATGATGACAGAAATTATGGTTTGGGAACTGAAGAGGACGAGGAAATTGAAGACGAGAAGAGTTATGAAGATACCGAAGAAGAGTTAGAAGAAGAAGAAGAGGAGGAGTACTGTACACTTGTAGCTGACAAGGAGGCAAGAGAAGATGAATACGAGGTGAGATGTTTCTTAATAAGGAAGAAGTGTGATGAAGTTAGTGAAGAAGAAGAATCAACGAGAGGCAAAGTGAAGAAGAAGAGAGGGCTTAATATATATAATGAAGGCCGCAACATTATAAAATTCGAAAAGAAGAAGGATGGCGGGAGGAGAAGGAAAAAGAAGCAACGATAGGGAAAAGTGAAAATGAAGAGGGAGTGACACATGAGAATATTGAAGCAGAGGAATTGTTGGGATTAGAAAAAAAAAATGTGATCTGAACTTATACCGGGGGTGTGAATGAATGTAACTATGGCTGAAAATGTATGTATGGGTGAGTGGTGTGATGATAAATCACACAAAAAATTGACAAATTTTTGGTGACAAATTGGCCGAGGGGATGTGTAAGAATACACAGCCTCTTAGTTTTAAATAATTAATGTTTGTTTTATATTATTTCAATGGGAAGTGTTTTATATCGGGTTATTATTATGTCTTAAGTATTGTATCAAAGAACTCCAAGCAGCGTTATTACCAGATGAAAAGTACATGAAAATCTCTGGACAGTACAGGAGGAGGAAGATCTTTGAACGATAGAGAACAGATGAGAAGCAGAGATGGTATGTACAACGGCGAAGTTTGGATGAAAGTATAATTGTATTGGTTAATGTAAAGAAGCAGCAATAAAAGTAAAAATGAAAGATGATATATAAAAATAATAATTTAATTTTACAACGTGCAGCAAACATAAGAGATGGCGCTACAAACACTATCCCACAGTTAACTACACCTCAAGAAGTTCAGGGAGTAATTAAAAAACTGGAGAGCAAAACAGTACCTGTCCCAGATAACGTTAAGAATAACCATCTCAAGAACCTACCCAGAAAAGCGATAGTGTCGTTGACTAGAATAATTAATGCTGGAATGACGACAGGCCATTTCCCAACACCATGCAAAACAGCCAAGATTTTGAATATTCCAAAATCTGGTAAAGACCTAACCAAGCCTGATAGCTACTGACCTATCAGCCTTCTAAGCTCTCCAGGAAGAATCATGGAAAGAATAATTCTAAAGAGGATAACAGAAAATTTAAAAGATCGTGCTACAATCAGAGAGGATTAATTCGGTTTCCAGTCGAGAGTTTCGGCAACAATCTTATTATTACGTGTAGTTGAGGACATATTGGCAGTGTTCAACAAAGGAAAATCTGTAGTAGCAATATTCATAGATGTAGACAAAGACTATGATAGAGTGTGGAGAGACAATTTAATATACAAGCTGTAGGATACAACAAACATCCCAGGGTGCTATACAAAATTGGGAATAAAAAATTCTTCGTGGCATGTGAGGGTTCGAACTCCTCAATCCTTGAGGCCGTGGATGGAATTCTTCAAGGATCAGTACTGTCGCCAACTCCATACAACATCTTCGCAATCGATATTCCTGTACCACCCGAAGTTCAGTTTTCCCAATTCGCGGAAGATGAGACTAAGTGTACCATTGGATACAGACATGACACAAACGTCAGAAGAAGGCAGAAATGAATTGACAAACTCACCGAATGGTTAAGAACCAATAAAGTAACGATCGATACCTCCAAGTATGCTGCTAGTATACTTCACTGAGAAGAAACTGGACTCTGACAAACTCCCTCAGTTAAAAAATAGTCTGACAAACGATACCATAGACAAAGTCACATCGATACATAGGATTCCAACGTGACCAAAAAAAGATGAGTTTCAGAGAAAACTTCAGGGAAACAATTTCAAAAGGTATGGCTATTATCGCCAAGTTATACCCGATATTAAGCAGTAAGATTTAATATTTCTGACTAAGAGCAGAATATACAAGACATTTTTTCTGGATGGCTGCCCAGTTTTGGGAACATCGGCGAAATGGAATATCGAACATGCACAAAGATTACAAAATCGCTGATTGAGAAAAATCCTTTGTGCGATAATGTACACGCCTGTTAGAAAACTCTATGACCAAACAGGAATAAACTACATTAAACTTGAAATTAGAGCACAGGCAAAAAAATTATATAGTAAAATAAGTATATAGAGTCTCGAACTACATCGAGTTGGTACGTGTGAGCCCAAACTTGGACCATTTTCTGGGTTTTTCGGTAAGACCACACTAGCTGTAGTCATAGATTTTTACCAAAAAGTGACAAAATAAAGAGTGCCCCCAAACTAATAAGTTTACTCCAACAACCAAAGCTTCAAACGGAAGTGGTGCTTTCGAATCTAAGAAGAAGGGAAAAAAACGTGGTGGTACGTGGGTTTCCTGTCGACACTGCTGAGAAGGAAGTTACAGAATAGCTCAAGATTGGTATACCAGATGTGCAGAGTTGGTACTGAGGACCGTTTACCACTCTATGCGTTTCAAACCTATCGGCCTGTAAGACAGAAAGACAAGCCAAAGAAGATCCACGGGCACGAGGTCCGCGTCGAAGTCAAGCTCTCCCAGTGTTTTCGTTGCCACTACTTTGGCTGGCACCTGGATCGAAATTGTACTGATACGAGTGCTGCGTGAGATGCGGCGGCGGACATGGAGTCGCCAATTGCGCAACCCCTCGAGACCCACCTGCTGTAATTTCTGTGTGAACCACGCCGGCTCGTATATCACGTGCATTGCTAGAAAGAATCTTCGCGTCGAGGCGACAACGACACATCAGAAGATACCGACTGCAAATGATAAGCCTCAGAAGGAGGCCACATCAACGGAAGAAGATGGTCACCAACAAGATGATAGCACCACACTAAGTAATCGAGATCGACCAGCCAGCCGGCAGCAACTGAGTCGAGGCGGTAACCCGCTGTCAACGCATCGGCCACTGCTTTCAGCCAGCTGGTCCAGTCAGGAGCCGACGCTATCAACAAGATCCCCGAGATGGTGGCGAGTGCAACAGCATAAGTAGTTGCTCGCCCTAACGCGATACGGACTCCATGGAGGGTATCAAGCAGATAACATCAACCAGACCAGCCAACAATAAATGACAATTCAAGCATCTAGCTTAAGAATTTATCAAAGCAGAAGTCACCAATCCAAATCCGTAATTACCAAGTGCAGATATTGCCAACAGGGGCAACAGGCACCCCCAACTTTGCAACAGCCAATGCCTCCAGCTCGACATTTTTATGTGCGGCAGTTTCGCCGTTATCTTGCAGATTCTCGATAGAAAGATATGTTGACCTGATGAAGACAACAGAGGACGTTGTCGAAACATTGTCTTCGTTTTATTAATATATCCGACTGCAAATCCATTAAGACTATGTTGTATCCAGAAATAATTCAGCTCAAAAATTTACAACAGTAAATTATGTTTTTTCTATAATTACTGTATTTAAACATTTTCTTTTTAAAATGCTGTCGTGCAATAGGTAATAATTTAGTATAAAAATGTAAAATCTAATTCATTTAATAACGCTAAAAATTGTAATTGATTTTCGAAGACAGACAGTTCACTTTTTTCACTTGTCTTGCAGTGAATTGTGAGGACGATAATGAACAGGCATCCGATTCGCCCTTGAAGATCCAACAACAGCAGGATTATTAAGCTGAAGTGTAGTACACATTTGTGAAGACGTTAGTGCTACCACATTTCACACGGGCCTTGTATTTGGTGCGACCATCTTGTTTTCCTTTCGAATGCCCGGGTGGTTCCTTCAACAGATAGTAGCCAAATTATTTCCCATTCCTTGCCTTCAATTCTCTCTGTTCTAATGACTTCGTCCTTGATAAGTTAAAAAGCTCAAATAAGAAATAAAATGTGCACTCGTACTACAAGACAGAACTAAATTTCTTTGTGTATTAAATATAACGAAATAAATATATGGTTAAACTTTGAATCTAACAGTCTGTGAAAGAGTTATTTGAAATAAGTTGAATTCAATGTAGTATTTATAAAGTGTGTTAAGCGAATGGTTATTTCAGCATGTCAAACAGAGAATTTTTATTTTTATATTGCTTACTATCTATTTAAATGTAACAAATTTCTTTAAGCGGGAGGTAATGTAATGCAATCTCTGGTTGAAGTTGGTGGAGAAGAGAATCTCTGGCGAGGCCGAATAAATGAACAAATCCATGGATCAGAGAAAGAATATTGTAGTTGTCATGTTTACTTGGATGAAGTCGCGTGCTTAAAAGCGTAACATTAATGTTATTACTATATAACTGATTAAAATATAAATAAGTAACGTAAAATTTGAAATTGAGTTTGTTAGTTTATAGGAAAAGCTTACAATATTATTCATTGAATGTGGATAATTAAATGAAATATTTGAGTTGTTAAAAGAAAGAAAAGTATAAAACGAAATTATCTGAATTTACATTACTTAAATAAGATAAAAGCATATTAACAAAATCGAAGTTTTTCTTTGAGTCTATCATTATGAATTATTACGGCACAAGACTCTAGAGTAACGGGATTATACGATCGACAAACGTACCAACCAATATCGTACAAAACAAGAGCTGTAAACTCCATAAGTCATACCCATTGAAAATATTTTATTTTACTGTTGTAAAATTTTATAAATAACAATTCAGTAATAAACTTCAATGAAATGAATTTAACCTGGAGGCTGGATGTCAACTCAATAACTCTGGAAGCTATGGTGAGTCCGACGATACCCGCCACCACAGCGCTTTATGGCTAACCAGGAAATTTCAAATGAATAACTGCATTGAATTTATTTGCTCTTAAATCGTTAAAAATAAGTGTAAATTTGAATTTAAATAATCGATTTTGATTTTATTTTCACTTAAATTGTTAAAAGAAAGTGCAACTGCGATGCCAGTTCAAATTAAATTTCTGTTGTGCAGCAGAGATAAAAATTATAATGTGAGGTGGAGATATAAAACAATAACATCGTGGTGTTCGTTTAAGTTTATGAGTTGCTTTTTGTTTATTTAGGACGACTAGGTGCTGAAATTCGTGTAAGGAGCATCCGGTGTTAAGCTCTATACCAGATACTTAACAACACAACCTAAGATTTTTTGACAGGAGGTAACAAATAGAGAATTTTATTAAAACTCAGAGAAAGAGTACATGAAACGTGGGTAATCGCAAAATATATCAACGAAATAAATAATAGTTACTCGTTTTCAAAAATGATACCTTAATTAAAAACTTTTTCGTATCAATAAAAATTTCCGTCATCCAAAATCAAAGGCAGTTATTTAAAAACATCCTAGCCCAATACTCCGAAAATCTAGAATAGAAAGTTTGCTCACAGCACGAAAAATATTAATATTAATTTTCGTCAGCAACTTTTACAGAACAATTTCCTACTATCACCATAGGTGATGCCGTCATTTTGGAGGATTGTTTAAATAAGCTGAATATTAATTTAATATTAACCATCCTTTGTCGATCATCAACATCATCATCTTTTTTTGTTGCATCGTTTATCATGAGTCCATAATTCCCAAAACTAATATATACTTAATTTACTGATAACACAGACAAACATAATTTTATATTATGTATGTAAAATACAACGCACAATATTTTGAGGTTAGTCAACGTTGCTTCTCTTTTCATTCCCTTTGTTGCACATCACCTTTGTTCGGTAGTGACGTCACTTCCTTTGCATGTAAAACATCACCAATTTTGCTGTCATTTTTTCAAGTTGACCAAAGGAAAATTCACTCTAATAAAAAGTATCGCCTTAAGTGCGAAGTTTGGGTAATTTTTCTAGACAACGCGAGAGTGAACAGAATCTTGGAGGTTGCACAGTGGCGAGTTATGATTTAAAACTCAGAGTTGTGCCTCAGGTTCCTCCTACGCCGAAAAAAGGAAGAAGAAAAAATTACGCCGCAGAGAGAGTTTCCGATATCGGGCGCGGTGTTTTCGCTTGCGGCAGAATCCGTTCAATTTATCAAAGCGACCGTCGAATTTGTTAACCAAACGAAGGCGATCCTATGCATAGGGAGCCGACTTTATGCCGGAGGCGCCGTGGCCCCGAGGATTTGCCATCCCGCTACCAGCAGGCCGCCTTCCCACGGTGCTGGAGCATTTTCAAGTCAAATTAGCCCTGGCTTTTGGGGCGCTTTCTAAAACCGTTTGAAGTTTGCGATGCAGTCGATTATAGCTTTGTACGGAGGAAGATTCGTTCGGTGCTCCCGCCGCAAGTCAAAGCCCGCCATTTACATGAGAAGAAGGCGAGGCGCTTTGATAAAACTTGGACCTGTCAGCGCCGCCGGAGCAATGACATTCCCCGCGCGCCTCTTTGTCTAAACTTTGCCCTCATTAGTTCCCCGCCAGTTTAATATTTTCCGCGGACCACGCTTCCAGTTAATTGTGAAGGTTTCGCGTGTGCTCCTCGCAATATTAGCATTTTCTCTGCTCTTCAAGGAAACTCAGGTCTCCGCATGAAATGTTACTCAAGTTTCAAAGGCCTTTCAGAGATAAGAAGTAATTACGCTATTCCGGAAAGACCAAATCGGATTTTCGGAATCAACTGAAAACTTATGTCCCTTTGAACTTGCAACGAGCAGCCATCTTCTTCAACTACCGTAGTCTTGACGCGAGCTGAAATTAAGATAGGATATTTACATTTCCCGACTCGCCTTCAAGCAGTTAAACTGACAATTATTTAAAAAAAATAGTATTTCTAATATTATATTTCGTATTAGATATTATTTTAAAACAAGCTATATGGAAAACTAATTTTAAAGGAAATATGCGGTAACTCATTTAAATTTTTGTTCTGTTAGATAAGATCGATAAAACGAGTTCAGAGATACACTGGATTTAAATAGCAAAAACAAAATTATATTAGAAGTTTATTCCAACAAATAATTTTAATACTCACACCAAAAATACTGATTCATAGTTCTCGAGCGGAAATTTTTTTCATAACCTTTCCAAAGCTTCAACACTTTTGTTGGATGGCTATCTAGCAGTGGATCAGTTATATCTGATCCAGTGGATTCAGTCATTAAGTGAATTTTTTTGTTGTTGTGTACAACGTGAACACAATAAGCACTATGAAAGTGTGCCATGATAACGTCACAGGCGATGGAAAGAAGAAGTGTCTGGATATATCATACATGATTTAATCAGCCATGTACTTAATTTTACCGTATAGCAAAAAAAGAAAAGGAAAAGAAAGCAAGCAAAGTGTCTTAACTAACTAAATAACGAAGTAAGAACTGTTGAGCCTATCAAGGATATGAACGGCTGAAATTAATTCAAAACATTTCCTCTTTTAATTTTACCTCAGTTTCGCCAGTCAAATTTCCTTGCGACCTGTCTTTATCATCACAGAAATCTCAAGAATATTCTAAAACGAAATACTAATCCAAGGAGATCTCAGACCTCAACTATTTGCTATCGTGTATTTTGTAATTCTGTTCGCTTTTGTGTTTTTCAGTCTGTCACAGCCTCAACCGGACTTAGTTAGATAAAAAAAAAAATTAGCTACACTCCAATCGATTCGTCTCGTCTTTCTAATGGTGGCAGAGTTAAAAAACGTTTTTCGAAAATCCCATATCTGAAATGTGGTTATATTTTATGCACGCACAGGCAGCGACATTTCATCAACCCGTGTTGAAAATAAAGGAACAAAAAGTGTCTGCAATAGAGTCTGCGAAAGAAATTAATCAACTCCGAGATAACTTGGTTCTTTGCTCACAATGTCCTTAATCTACTAGTAAAATTGCAAGAAATTAACGCTGCTGCTGATCAGCGGAATGTAAACACTGCGGCTGAATTTTATAAGACGAGTAAAGGATATTTGGAGCAGTACTGTCAGTTCAACGCAGAACTGGAAGTGTTTGAATTGGAAAATTTGACAAAAGTACAAACGTGTGATGATGTACAGAAAGTGATGGATTTGCTGATAACGCATGGATTTACTAACCGCAGCCAAGATATGGAAATGCTCGACGAATCTTCGCTTATTTCTAACTACGTCAAAGATAAAATAAATAAATAAAAAAGAAAAAGCTGAGAATGTTGTTGCTGAAGACCGTTGGGTGGAATTATTTCAACACTTCCATGCTAACACTCTCAACTGTACGAACTATCGTTTAACTGTTGAGTGCTCTTAGGTATCTTCCTAGAAGCAACGCTCCTGTCGAAAGAGTTTTTTATATAATAAATAAAATATGGACAAGCGACAAACACAGTTAAGAGTCGCAGTATTGAAAGACATTTTGAGCACCAAGACTAACATCAACAAATCCTACTTGAAAATTAGACTCAATATGTAACTGATTTGTTCCGCCGATAAATGCAAAACAACTGCGTAGTTAGATGTCAGAAACTAAAGCTAAATAACTCAGAAAACATGTAATACTTTCTACTTATTATAATTGTTCTTCGTGCTGTAATAAAACTAGTAAAATGCGAGAAAAAAAATACAAAATTCCTTAGGTGTCCCGCCCTGGCGAAAAGATAAATGGTCACGTTAGGCGTACAACACTGCCGATGGGGACGTTTAGCGTGGCGGACACCGTGGTATCTTTCGGGATTGTAGGCCTGGATTGTCCATCGTCAAGTTGCCCCCTCCCCTTTCCTTTCATTCATTCACAACGCAAACAACATACATACATGAGAGTTATCCACACAACCTAGTAATACTGTGGAAGGCGGAGGGGTGAGGAGGGAGGGGGGAGGGGGGAGGGTACCTCATGAAAATTATCATGCAGAAGTGACTGCCTTCAGGGCAATCATGAAGCCTGGCCAGCGATTAATGGAAATTATCAACAATCTTATTCAGAAACTAGAGAACTCGAATTATCCCCAGATTATTCCAGGTGAATGCCGCGATGATTCCTTCAAAAAAGCCGTCGCCGAATTCCTTCCCATTCCTTGCTCCCAGTCCTTTCTCGCTCCTAATAACCTTGACGTCGACAAGGTGTAAAGACAAGAGCAAAAAAATAAAAGGAGAAAAGTAGAAGCTGTATTTCGTGTGGAATACGTTGTTTTGTAAGCTTCGTAAGCATTCCTTAATTTTAGCTGAAGTTAGTAATAGTCCCCGAATGGAGGTAAGAGATATATTTGCATCAAAACTTTTAGTATTGCCACGTTAACTACATGAAAAATTGTTATTCTTCTTAACATTCATTCGGTATTGCATCCGAGCGTGGTGGTGTAACGGATAGCGTTCTGGCCTCGCATTCGGGAGGACAAGGGTTCGAATCCCCGTCCGGGCATCCAGATTTAGGTTTTCCATGCTTTCCCAAATCACTCCAGGCAAATGCCGGGATACTTCCTTAAAAAGGCCATGGCCGAATTCCTTCCCATTCCTTGCCCCCATCCTTTCCCGTCTCTAAAGACCTCGCTGTTGAGAGACGTAAAGCAGTTAAAAAAAAAAGGTATTGCAAGGTTTGCTTTACTGGACTACTTATTCAATTTTTACTGATTTTGTGCCTCTTCAGGTGAGGCACTGACTAGTGGCATGTTCTCCCGACAGGTACTCAATCAGCGCTTCCTGGTCTCCCTAGTGGTCTTCGGCCCTCCAGTCTTATATCGAGTGCTGTTCTCCCCATTGACGTTTTGTTATTGCGCAGTACATGGCAGTACCAAATGAACCGTCTCAAAACCCAACTGCTTCATAACATTACTGTCTCATAATAATAACTCCACAAAATAAAATAAATATGTGGCAGATGCTGTGTGACCGACATTTTTACGAAAATAATATGTTAATAATTTCAAACAGGAACCTACACAGCTAAATTTCAATCCTGTAATAAAGCATACTGTACTGTAAAAACCATGTTTTCCCTACTCGTTTTGCAGACAGACTGGCATTACGGCTGCGCTGGAAGTATCTTCGCCTGTAAGGCGCTGCCCGAAGAAGACGGTGAGTGTAAATCTTCTGGTTCAGCAACTTCTTGGCAACAAGAGAAGATTTTAAAGTCTCGTTCTTATCGGAATTCAAGATACTTGTAGCCAGCTCACAAAAAAATCTCATTTGGATCACAACAACACAGAAGAGAATAAATACACATTATTTGACCAGGGTGTCCATACACAAGATAAAATATATTGTAAACCATGAAAATTTTGAGATTATGAAGTATCTTGGGTCATGATATCCTGTGAAAATGTTTGTATTACTTTCTATTTAAAATTAAATCGTCTTTAATTTTTTAGATTATTTAATTTGTGCGGATTTTATGTAAGCAGTCACAATTAAAATTTTTCCAAAATGAGTAGATTTTATTTTTTGTTGCGTCACTTTTGTGAACCTTTGTTTGGCAAATGGAAAGAAATTTTAGAACTGTGGAAGAATTTGGAGTATTATTCGCTTCATAATAGAAAATCCGCCAAGTCTGGGCGAGTCTCGCGCTGTCAGGGTTCCGCATACAGATTATGTGTTCACTAAACAAATTAATTTTTACAAAAAATCTCTTTTAAAATAATCTCATTTAAAAAAAACTCCTTTAAAAAAATATTACTAGCAAGTAACTTTTGACTCCAGTTCGTAAAATGTCTTTCAAATGGTGCATATAAATTAAATACAAACAAAGAAATTAGTTGAAACAATTATAAGAAAACCTTCGCTGCAAAATAAAAAGTGGTAAAGTATTAAGCATAGCTTCAAAACACAAGTAAAACTTCTTAATAACTCAATTTATTTCACTTATTAAAACTCAACAATCAAACCGATAAGTCACAGTTATGACATTGTCGCCTGCGGGTGGGGGGTAGGTGCATGGGGGTGGGGGGAGGTTGGAGAGGGATGAAACACTGATGCAACGACGCTCTTTGGCTTAAATCATGATAAACATTAGGCTGTCAGAAGTAATTAAATCTGATCTGTACCGTTTGCTTCAATCGCGTTTAGTCAAAAATTGATACTAATTTGTGGAAAAGTTTGTCATAAACTTCTCAGATTTCTGACTTCATATCAAAATCAAACATATATTTTACTCCTCGAACTTTGGGCCTACATTATTTGAAAGGCAATCAAAATCCGAAAGGTAGTTTTTTTCATGAATTCCGTTCATCAAAACAAACGGAATCGTGGTCAAGGAAACCTTAGTTGTTAGCCGCAGTCTAAAAATTTAGTATACTCCAGCAGCCCGCCTCCAGAAAAAAAGTTATGAGGAGTGCGATTTCGCATCCGGCAATCCTGATCGCGGTTTCGCTCCAGTGGTTCCTTTCAAAGGTCACGGTCGATTTCCTTCCCAATCCCTCCCTTAAGTTAGGTTTGGCAGAAAAGGGTTCTCGAAACCCTACAACAGCCCACTTCCCAATCTTCACCTGAGAGGAATGAAACCCTTTAAAAAAATGTTCCTAATAGTACGAATAAGGTTTTTGGAGAAAGAAAAATTGGAAAAGTTGCCCTGAAAATTGGAAAATTCCGGAAAAATTGAAAGTACTTTTTCTGTGTACCGATTTCGTTAATTTTTTTAATGTTTGTAATAGTCCGGATAAGGCTTTTAGAGAAAGAAAAATTAAAAATTTCCATAGAAATTGGGAAAAACTGAAACTGCTTTTTTCTATTGGATGTTTTTTTTATTATCTTAAGACCATAACTCATGATCAAACGATGGATTTGCGTAATTTTTTTTATGTTTTGTTCCTTATTCTCCCACGATGAAAATAACTCAATCAAATGATTTCATTTAAAAAAAATACTGGAAGACCTAGAAAAACATCTGGAAAAATGAATTCCAGCCTAAATTAAAATAAAATTACCTTTGTCTCTATTTGTGTGTTGTTTATCTATTTTTTCCAACAAATATAGTTATTTTGTTTCTATTTAGGACATGTGCTTGAAGATATCAAACAAGTTATTATCTCACTTAGTCATGACAGCTCCCAATTTTCCGATGTACAACACATTTAATCAAGAATTGAAACGTAAAAAACAATATGATTGTGAAGCATTGAGAGAATCAGTTCCACTATTGTCGCGACAGTAAAAATACGATGTGAAAGATGGAACTACAGGGAATTTCTTCTTGGACGCTCTCAGTGGAACTGGAAAAACTTTTTTGATCTAGTTAATTTTTACAATGATTCACTTGCACTTGCTCCATCGGTAATTACACCTACGTAGTTGGTAGATGCTCAAACAGTTCATTCAGCATTCAAGTTGTTTGAAAAAGCAAATCAGTGAAATCCAACATGCAACCTTTCGAAGAACTGTGTGATTGCCAAAGTTTGTGATGAATGTACGATGGCACATAAAGAGCCTTTGGAGGCATTACATCGAACGATTCGTGATCTACGAAACAATCAGAACCGGTTTGGTGGTGCGATGATCGAAATGTAAACAAAACAACTTGACATTCATCGAGATGGAGGAAAATAAATTATTCGGTTAGCATAAAATACTGACATAATTTAATTGTGACTTAACAAACCAGCATGGTTCCAAGTCGACCGTATTCCAGGAACATCACCCACTCCAGCATTTCAGTGGTGTACTGCCGATAGAATTCATGTCGCTTGTAAAATTTCCCATTGGCGTACTACCTCCTGAATCTAATTAACCTTGGAAACAATCGTTAATAAAGATAATGATTACTCAGCAATGTGTTGTTTTTATATTTTTACTTTGTTTACACAATTTCAACAGCTTTTCACAAATTCACAAAACGATCACAAACAAATATATTGAAATTTGGACAGGACAACGTCCGTCGGGTATAAGAGTTGCCAGATAAAATTCTTTAATTTCTTAGCTATTGTTACTGTTGTCAGCAGATGAAAAAATTTCGTTGTTCATTTGCACAAATTTTACCCCAGATGACAACCTTTTGCTGATTTGAAAGTTACTTTTAGTTAATAACTAGCTGGTGCCCACGACTACGTTCATGTTTGTAAAGAATTTGGATTGACAGCTTAAGACATCTAACCACCATAGTGCATGATGGGAGACGCGATGCTATTACCACACACAAACGCCAGTCATCTGCGCTATGTAGTTTAGGAAACAAAGTAAAATATACGGACACACATGTCTTTGGTCGAAATACAAAAATATCCTTGATCGACTGCTTCCAACCACCATATCTCCCACACTCCCACAGTTACCGAAATTTGGCCAACTTTGTGATCGATGGGTGACTCTGTGCTACTACCACACACAAACACAAGTGATCTGCGCTATGTAGTTTAGGCTGAAAAGTGATACACCATGACACTTACATCTTTGGTAGAAATATGAAAGTGGCACAGGTCGACCATTTTCAACCACCATATCTCCCACGCCCCCATAGCTACCGACATATAACCACTATAGGACACGATAGAAGACACGATACCACTACCACACACAAACACCAATGATCTATGCTAGTATTCTATGTAGTTGTGGCAGCAAAGTGACACAAACGGAGACACATGTCTTTGGCCGAAATACGAAAATATCCTTGATCGGCCTCTTTCAACCACTATATCTCCCACACTCGCACAGTTACCGAAATTCGGCCAACGTTGAGATCGATGGATGACTCTGTACTACTACCACACACAAACACCAGTGATCTGCGCTAGATACTTCTGGCTGAAAAGTGATACATCATGACACATACGTCTATAGTAGAAATATGAAATTGGCGCAGGTCGACCACTTTCAGCCACTATATCTCCCACACCTCCATAGCTACCGACATCTAACCACTATAGTGCACGATGGGAGATTCGATGTTATTACCACACACAAACATCAATGGTCTATCCTATGTAGTTGTGGCAGGAAAGAGAAGTAAAAGGATTCACAAGTCTTTGGTCGAAATATGAAAATGCCCTGCATCGACCACTTTTAACCATCATATCTCCCACATCCCCACAGCTATCGATATTCAGCTAACGTTGTGCACGACAGGAAACTCCATGCTACTTCCACACAGAAAGACCAGTGATCTGTGCTAGGTAGTGGTGGCTGAAAAGTGAAATATAGGGAAATACACGTCTATATATATATAAAATTAGAAACACAAGAATCACGAATGACTTTCTTCGTGCAAGCCATATTCAACCCCCGCCTCAAAAAAAAACTCTTTCATGAATTCAAGATGAAATATTAACCATTGAGAAATAAATTATTGTTTTTCTTTTAGGTTCCATTCCTTTGAATGACAAAGGGAGCCCTTGTGGGATAATTCTGACTTTCCCTTTAACTCAGAAATCAGTTATTGTGGACTACTTTAGTACTGAACCACTATAAAATACAAAATTTGGAAAAATGGGGTGTGTGAAAATAATTATACTGGATTTGGTGGGGAATAGAAGAAAATTATTGTTTAGATGAGTTATCAAACAGAAAATAATAACTTACCGTCTCTATAAATGTTTAGAATTTTTTATTCCAAAATTTTTAGAAGCTTTTGGAACATTTAAGCAAATCAGACGAGATACTGATGACAAATAAATCTGTACAAATTTAGTGGAAAAAAAGAGATTAAAAATTATTTTCTCAATTTATTTTCGAAAATACTGATACGAAAATTGTTTAAAACTTACAGTATTATGTATCCTTTGTGGTGTGACAGCGTCACCCACAATGAATATAATTAAATTATTATTAATTATATTCATAATTCTTTTTTTTATTATATTCAAATTCATTAATTATTTAGTCTTGCAACGTGTAATTAATTGTAAATAATGAGGGTTGTCTGGATAGGTTAAATGTATGTTTAAAACCAGGGCGGCCAAAGGTATATTTTATTGTAAATCAATTTTTCTGTAAACGCATGGCTCAGAAGGGTTGAATATCGAAGGCTAGAAACTGCCATTTCGGCGGTTGAGAGAGGAACAATGGAGCAAGCGAGGCGACTCGATGGCGCCGGGACAGCCCGGCTTGAGTCCCGTTCGAAATCGGGCGGTGACCTACCCCTACCCCGAAGGCCACGTAGGAAACGCGCGAAGGAGGCGGCGAATGCGACGCATGATATTAAACACGTGACGACGGAAATGTGTAGATAGCCAATCCTGAACACTTATTGGGGTCTACAATACTAATTCCGTGGAGTTCTTTTACATGTGGCGAGCAACTAGCCGAGGAAGAAGAAGGAGCCATTTTAGACATCACTTCTGGCCAAGACGAGCTGATGAACGGACGTGACTTGGGTCCAAGACGAGCTGGTGAATAGACGTGTCAGCCCGGCACGCTCTCTGATGATCATTGTGGTTGATCATTTCTTGCTTTGGGAAAGCGAGATGTCGAGTGGCATGCTTGCCATTATTTGGAAGTTATGCTAATAACGCGGTCGTAGCCGCTTATTTAGCTTCCATTGCTGCAGTGGCATTGTGTTTGTCGCTCATCATCACGGCGATGATTCTATGGTAATGTACCAGAAACGACGGTCACTATTCAGTGGATTTTTAACAGACTTATGTGCCCTTAAGCGACGCCTGGGTTAAGACTCTGCTCCCGCCACTTAAATTCTGAGCTAGCTGAATTTATATTTCGATTCAATTTTTTTTCTTAAGCATCTTGCTGTTTGTTAATTCAATTTTGATGCTTTTCATTCACTTTATACGGCGCCCCCTGGGATTTTCCTTTGTACAGTAAAATGTTAGCTTCAATTTGATGGCCTGTGTTGCCATGTTATTTCAATGTTAACTTTGCTGTTTTTATTACTTGTTTGAGATATTTCATTCAGTTTTGTTTGCTTACTCCGGCGAATTGTAAACGTCGGGTATTGCTTGTTTTTGCTGATCTAATTGTGTTTAACGTAACGTTAATTACTACCCGACCTTGTAAGGCCATAAGACTCAATAAATGAGGTTTTATTTTGTGTCTGAAATTCATGGTTCTAGTTAGTAACCTATTAGATCCCCTTATAGCATCATTATTATATGTATTTTCCATTTTCAGGAATTATTTCAGATTTTAATAATTCCCCCCTCCCTTTTTTGGCAACTCACGTTTTTCTTAACGGTAGCCAACAAATGGTCTCTTTACAATTGGCACCCAACGTTTCGGGCTTTTGCAAGTCGAAATTATTTTGAGAATTTCACAAGTCTAAAAAAATCCATGGATGTGACCTGTGTTGATTCATTTTATTATTTTAGAATAAATTTTATGTTGAATGATTTGTTTGCTTTGTTTGCCATGCTTGATTTAAATCTAAATGTGTGATTTATTTCAATCAGTTGTTCAAGTATATTTTCGTTCACTTGCATCAAGCATTGGTTAGTTTAAAATTAAAGATAGAGTCAGTGCTTTTGAAATTTTAATGCATGGTAAAAGTTAAGATTTTTCTTTATGCTGATTTTGCTCATGTGTTGAGGTATTTGTGTCGCATGAAACATCGTTGTTTTTCCTTGTTGTTTAATTTTGGATGGGTTTTATTTCATGTTGAAGGGATTTTATGCGCGAAATTTGTTTAATGCTGTACTTTTCGAGTTAATCGCGCCGGTTGTATTTTGTTTGTTGTCGATTGTTCAAATTGTTTCGGAGTTGAAATTTTGTATCTTACGATCAAATCTATGAAGTTGAGGTCACGCACCATTAATAGGGCAGATCGATCAATTGTTCATAACATTTCCGAGCAAACTAACGCGATGGATCAAGCACCGGAAGTACGCGAAATGCCGTTGGCGGACGAAGAGTGCAATGATACTCCTAGTACGCGTAGCATCCATTCAAATGCATCATTAGATGGGGAACAGTTAGGGATCTTTCCAACCCCAGACAATGAAACCGTTCAAAATCCACCATGCGGGGCAGAAGTTGAAACACGTTGCGTCGCAAATAACGGTAGAATTGCCGCCGGCGACCGCACAACCTCAAGAACAAAACCTAATACTTAACCTGCTGGCAGAATTCAGTAGACAAATAAATAATAAATTAGATGCACAAAGTCAAAGTTCTGTCTCATTGAGGGAGGAGTTAAGTAAGCAAATGGCTTCGCAAATCAGAAATTAGATGCACAAAGTCAAATTCTGATTCATTGAGGCAGGAATTGTCTAAACAAATAGCTTCACAACAGGAGGACATAAACAAGCGTCTAGATGCACAAAATCAAAAAATTTGAGGTCGCAAAATGCTTTGTTGAGGGCATGGACGGAAAATTGTCCTGTTTTTCGCGAGGGAAATGACCCGTGAAATGAGTACATTCAAATCGGAGATGCGAGCGAATGTTTCAGTGTTGGAGAGACGCACAGATACGATTCAGGCCAACATGCACTGCATTGCAAGAATCAAGCGCGGAAATCTGAAGCGTTTGGACGCGACCGAAAAATCTGTCGAGCACGTGCGGCAAGAAAGCCACCAGAGTCTCGGTCAGATCTCGGAATTTGTCCACGAGATTAAGGATAATACTGAACGAAGCTTTGCAGGCTGTTAATGCAAAGGTGTCGGAGGTTGCAAGTTCGGTTGAACAAGTACAAACGGCACAACAGGATTTGCAAGCGTCACAGCAAACACTCGTGAAGAACACTAACTCAAAGCTGGCGCAGTTGGAATCCAAGATGAAGGAAGTGGGTAATTCCAACGCTAGCGGGAGTATTCTTCACGCGAATTACGCACAGTACGCTGCAGCTAATATCGAGCTTAAGTTGCCACGTTTTGGGTCCCGCAAAGACGTAAATCCTAGGATTTATCTTACCGAAATGGAGCGGTATTTTGAAATCAAAGGAGTGCCTGATTCCATGAAGCTTGTGTTAGTCGCGGAAATCATTTTTAGAAACAGACAGACTCTGGCTGAAAATTGCGTCCGAAACTAACTTATCTTACGCCGAGTTCAGAGTCCTGTTTCTTGAGACCTTCTGGTCGAAAAAGATCCAGAACCAGGCGAGGATAAAGCTGTACCAAGGAAGGTACATTCCCAAGTGGCATTATTCAATGGAAAAGCTACGTGAAAACTTTGCTGGTGCAGTGTAGGCAATTCGACGACAAAATGACGGACGGAGAGTTCATAGAGATGGTGATCGCGCACTTTGGTCCACAAGTGCAGTCACTCATTAACCCCGTGGTCATTCGTACGATACCAGAACTGCTAGAAACCGTCGGTAACCTAGACAGAATCGGGAAGAAATGGCCGATAATCTGGCGAGACAAGACGCGGAACGAAACCATGGCGAAGCGCAAAGCGAGTCTAAAGCGACCGCATGGCGGCAATAAAAGCTTCCTATGCTGATGGACAGAATGGGAAATCTTCCAATCAAAATTCCGGCAATCGTAATGGAGGGAAGAAATGGAAGAACGGAAATGCACAAGTGGAAGGATGATAAAAATCATCAGCGGTCGGGAAACAAACCGATCCGCGTATCCACAAGAATTTCCAGTGAACGCGATCTCGATTGAAAACGCGGAACCGGAAATATGTGCAAAGGCGACAGAGAAAATGTGGGCGGCGTTTAGCAACGTGTCTAATTCCCCGCCGTCACAATGAGATTTTTCGGGGGACGCTGCAAACGCCGACAGCATTTGCCTCGGCAGTTTGGAATATTGGCGCGGCGAAGGACCGGAAAATATCGACGAAGAAAGAAGATATGGTATCCGGCGACAGCCTCATGGCGCGCGCGAAGTGTCCCCGTGTAGATATTATTGCATATGGCATTACGGGCGAATATTTTAATTGACTCGGGATCGTCTGTCTCCGTAATGTCTAAGAAATTTCTGCTGCGCTTGAAAGATAAGAATCCGCGGCTAAAAGTAATTCCCACAACGCAAGTAACGGTGGTTCCTGCAATAGGAAAGAGAGAAAAGATCGTTAGCACGCAAGCGCTAATCCCCGTGAAAGTCGCGAATAGCGAGTTAATGTTGCCACTACTTATAGTACCCGGTTTGACGCAAGATGTGATCGTTGGATGCGACCTCTTAGCAAAACGTCAAGTCATTATGGATTGGGGAAATAAGACGGTGACAAATTTGGTTCCGGAGGTGGTTGCATTGGAAACTGAGGCCTGTGAGCAGAGCCTTGGAATAAATAGTTCCAAACCAATGCAAGACACCGCGGGACGCGAAGGCAATTTGAATAACGGAGGAAGAGCTATATGCGCATCAGCTGACGAGCAAAATTCATACCACAGAACCCAACCGACAAAATGCGGGAAAAAGGAAAACTTGACGCCAGCACGGAAGCCAAAGCTATGCCGATACTGACGAGAAACTTGACGACAGCACCACAGTCAAAGCCAAAGCTATGCCGATGCTAATGAGAAACTCGCGATCATTTCGTGCGGGATGAGACTGCGTCTGATTCGTATCAATGTAAAATTAAGGGATCAACCCGAGAAGAATCCCGAGGATGACATCAAGAAAGCACATGAATTCTTGGTAGAGAAAGCTACGAAGCGGCAACGCAAGCACGACGGATTGCGGACGCAAACGTTTAGCGTCGGGCAGCAGGTGCTACTTAGGACTTTGACCCCATCTGACGCACAGCGGAAATTAATTTCCAAATTCTTTCTGCTATATTCGGGACCGTTCTCAGTAGCGCGGATTATCTCCCCAAACTGCTACATGCTGACCGACGGCAGAACGGAGTTCGGCCCGCATAATGCCCGGAATTTGCGCCCGTTTCACACAGCATAGTCTACAAGTTCCTAGACGGATGTTTGTAAATATAGCTTAAGGATCAATGTACATTTAGTTAGGTAATAACATAGAGCATATGTTTAGAAAGCAAGAGTGTCAGTCTTGAGACACGTAATTGCCTAACAAGCGTAGCGCTAACGCAGCGAGAACAGGTAAAGGACGCTCAGCTGTTTGGGATAGCAGCTGTGCCGACCGCCAGTTTTCCCGGAAAGATTGTAATCAGGTTAAACGAAAACAGGTAGCCTGAGCCGCAAGCTTAACGGGACAGCGCTTACTAACAACAACAGAGCGGGCAAAGTGGAAACAGCTGATCGCTTGGTTTCACCGCTATAATGTCTTTGCTACGAGTGTAGTTTGGAAAGCATAATATAGTTCATTTTGCGAGAACCGTCTTTCTTTTTTATTGTATGGATAATTATGTAAATTCGCGGAAGATTTTTCTTTTCCATTTGATTTTCATGTTATGTGGTTTCGGCATACTTGTGTCGGCCTTGATAATGGACATTCGGTGCATTCTTTATTCTTGTTGTTGCTATATCTAACTTCAACACATGTGCTAGATTTGCATAGCCCGTTGTAAATAATTAATTGAGTTGTCTAGTTTTAATGTTAATATCTTGTGCTACATCATTTTTTGTTTATTGATTGAACAGATCTATTTTGTCGTTCATTTACGTCTATGTACCTCTCAATGTTTTATGATGTTTTACTTTGCATATTAGGATAAGACATTTCATTATTTATGTTAACCAGAGTCACGTGTCGTATTTACATATTTGAAGAGGTCACATGTATGCGATAGTTCGAGTGAGCTGGAACCATGAAACTATAGTGTAGGCAATGATTTTGATGCAACTGTAGGGTTAGAATAGTTCAAATAAAATTATTGGCATAATTTTATTTTGATTGGGTAGCAGGTATATTGTGGTGTGACAGCGTCACCCACAATGAATATAATTAAATTATTATTAATTATATTCATAATTCTTTTTTTCTTTTTTATTATATTCAAATTCATTAATTATTTAGTCTTGCAACGTGTAATTAATTGTAAATAATGAGGGTTGTCTGGTTAGGTTAAATGTATGTTTAAAACCAGGGCGGCCAAAGGTATATTTTATTGTAAATCAATTTTTCTGTAAACGCATGGCTCAGAAGGGTTGAATATCGAAGGCTAGAAACTGCCATTTCGGCGGTTGAGAGAGGAACAATGGAGCAAGCGAGGCGACTCGATGGCGCCGGGACAGCCCGGCTTGAGTCCCGTTCGAAATCGGGCGGTGACCTACCCCCTACCCCGCTACTACCCCGAAGGCCACGTAGGAAACGCGCGAAGGAGGCGGCGAATGCGACGCATGATATTAAACACGTGACGACGGAAATGTGTAGATAGCCAATCCTGAACATTTATTGGGGTCTACAATACTAATTCCGTGGAGTTCTTTTACATGTGGCGAGCAACTAGCCGAGGAAGAAGAAGGAGCCATTTTAGACATCACTTCTGGCCAAGACGAGCTGATGAACGGACGTGACTTGGGTCCAAGACGAGCTGGTGAATAGACGTGTCAGCCCGGCACGCTCTCTGATGATCATTGTGGTTGATCATTTCTTGCTTTGGGAAAGCGAGATGTCGAGTGGCATGCTTGCCATTATTTGGAAGTTATGCTAATAACGCGGTCGTAGCCGCTTATTTAGCTTCCATTGCTGCAGTGGCATTGTGTTTGTCGCTCATCATCACGGCGATGATTCTATGGTAATGTACCAGAAACGACGGTCACTATTCAGTGGATTTTTAACAGACTTATGTGCCCTTAAGCGACGCCTGGGTTAAGACTCTGCTCCCGCCACTTAAATTCTGAGCTAGCTGAATTTATATTTCGATTCAATTTTTTTTCTTAAGCATCTTGCTGTTTGTTAATTCAATTTTGATGCTTTTCATTCACTTTATACGGCGCCCCCTGGGATTTTCCTTTGTACAGTAAGTGCAGTTGTGCAGTGGCATTGTGTTTGTCGCTCATCATCACGGCGATGATTCTATGGTAATGTACCAGAAACGACGGTCACTATTCAGTGGATTTTAACAGACTTATGTGCCCTTAAGCGACGCCTGGGTTAAGACTCTGCTCCCGCCACTTAAATTCTGAGCTAGCTGAATTTATATTTCGATTCAATTTTTTTTCTTAAGCATCTTGCTGTTTGTTAATTCAATTTTGATGCTTTTCATTCACTTTATACGGCGCCCCCTGGGATTTTCCTTTGTACAGTAAAATGTTAGCTTCAATTTGATGGCCTGTGTTGCCATGTTATTTCAATGTTAACTTTGCTGTTTTTATTACTTGTTTGAGATATTTCATTCAGTTTTGTTTGCTTACTCCGGCGAATTGTAAACGTCGGGTATTGCTTGTTTTTGCTGATCTAATTGTGTTTAACGTAACGTTAATTACTACCCGACCTTGTAAGGCCATAAGACTCAATAAATGAGGTTTTATTTTGTGTCTGAAATTCATGGTTCTAGTTAGTAACCTATTAGATCCCCTTATAGCATCATTATTATATGTATTTTCCATTTTCAGGAATTATTTCAGAATTTTAATAATTCCCCCCTCCCTTTTTTGGCAACTCACGTTTTCTTAACGGTAGCCAACAAATGGTCTCTTTACACCTTCTAAAGATAATTTAAAACCATGGCAGATCATTCTTGAGTTTATGCTTTTCCCAAAAGAACTAAATGCCTGATTTTTACACTTTTGTTTTTTTACTAGATAATTTTTAGGCATATAGAATTTCTGTAATCAGATAGTAAATGTCATGAAAACACTTATTTTGGTACTTTCCACATTTTCGAAAGGCCCACAGCAAAATTTTTCACTTCAGTTTTCATTTGTGTTTATTATTGTTATTAAGAGAGATTTTCCTCACTACAGAGGTTTTTTCTCCAACACAACAATAAAGAATTCGGAACATAGATCTTGACTTCATCTTCTCAAAATATTCCTCCAGATATTTCGATCGTGTATATCTTCATCTTCTGCACCAAGTCTTCTCATTGCTGTTTGTACACTTTGGAGCCAGGTAAACACGGGCCGTCCTCTTTTCCTCCTTCCTTTAACTTCCCATTCTTGTACTAGTTTAGGTATCCTAGCGTCTTCCATCCTTCTTTCATGGCCGTACCATTCCAGTCTTTTTCGTTCTATAACATCAAACATTTCTTCTTTCACTTCCATTAGCCTTATTATTTCGGTATTCCTTACTTTTTCTTTTCTTGATATTCTTGTTGATCTTCTCCAGAAATCCATTTCTAATGCTTTCAGCTTCTTGATATGTTTTTGGTTGATTGTCCAGCTTTCTGATCCATATAAGACTATACTTTCAAATAATGATTTGAATATAATTCTTTTTGTTCTGTTCATAACACTCTTACTCCATAGAAGTGAATTTAGCATCCCGATTACTTTCCGGCCATTAGTAATTCTTTTATTAATTTCCATATTCGATTTTCCTTCTATTTCCAAAACTGAACCCAAATAGCAAAAATTATTTACCTTTTTAATTTTTATTCCATCAATCCATTCATCCAGATCATTAGTAAGATATTCTGTTTTTTTGTAGTTAATCTTCAAGCCCCATTTTTTATATTCTTTTGACAGTTGATTACATATGTAATTTGCATCCTCACCGTCTTGTGCTATGACGACTTGATCATCAGCAAATAGTAAATGATGTAGATATTTTCCATCTATTATTTATAAACCTATTCTATTACACTTTTTAGACCATGTTCTCAAACTTAAATCTATATAAATTTTAAATAGGGTTGGTGACATAGGGCATCCTTGCAGCAGACCTTTACTTGTTTTAAATTTTTGTGATAATCCATGACCAGTTTTTATTTGGCATGTGTTATTTTAGTACAATTGTTGTATTATTTTTACCAAGCAGTTATCTATATGTGATATATGTAATGCTTTCCATAACATATTTCTTGGGACAGTATCATACGCTTTTTCTAAATCTATGAAAATTAATCCTATATTTTTTTATTTTTCGTTGTATTTTTTGTGTTTGATTTATCAAAAAAGAACTAGTTATAAGCCCTCCATAGTAGGCTTGAATCAACAATAATATATATATCTTTGAAACAAATATCGCAAGACTAATAATGAATTCTGTTTATAAATCCCACATTGAATAAATTTTTTTAAAAAATTAAATAACTGAATTCATTTTAATACAATCTGCGTACACAGCCTTCTCTGGCGAAAGTAGCGCGAACTTTGTAGATTTTTCTTCTTTTTTATTTTTGTTATCATTTACTGGATTCACATATCCTCCTTCTCCACCTCTCGTAAGTTATGGTCTTCATCTTGTGCGCTATGCTCACCGTCCTCAGTTCGGCCAGTTGCGTGTTTTTATTGTATCCTCCAGTTTCCTCGGCTACGCAATAAGCGTATTGCAGTGTATATGAAGGAACTTATGTGCCGAAATCTATGCGGAAGGCCGCAGCGCAGCTTGGTCTTCGTCCCTGAGAAGAATCGATGCGGGTCCAGCTGTGGAGGTCATCTATCCTCGGACTCTGACAACGGATTACCGCAGTCGCCAGGGCAACAACTGCACAAGCGACGATATACCACGGCGGAATCCAACTACAAGGATTAGAGGCATCGCACAGTGTAAGAACACTAAAATGCAGTAGTTTGAATGACCCCTCTGAACTGAAGATATTTAAAATATAATTAATTAAAATAGTTTTCGTATTTAATCACTGTATTTCCTCCAAACACGAACACTATATTTTATTTTTTACATAAAAATATAGTCAGTAGTACGTGGGGAAATACAGTAAAAATGTTAAATTTCTTGTTTAAGGCCTCTTCGGATAATCACGTCATTCGTGAACAATTTTGATTATTACGCGCACAAAGAGTGTGTGCGTACGAGTGAGCGTTTGAATGTGTTCATGGTATGAGTGTGTATGTGGCTTTGTGTGTTAGAACCCAAGAACTCGTATCGTAATCGTCTGAATCTGCATGTGTACGTAGATGTTTCGTTATACACACTACATGCGACAAGAGTTTGGACTGTCTGTGCCTCATTTAGCGTTTTTATTTTGGCAACAACTTAAGCGAGTTGGTGTTTGGGTGGATTGTACGAAATTAATTGCAATACGTATGTCTGCTCTTATCCCAAGTGAGAGCAGTCGCAAAACACTGTTAAACCCAATAATATGACCAACTAATGATTATAGAGTAATTTTTTAGCATCTCATACCAAAAATGCTCATCGTTAACTGCAACCACGTAATAACCTTTATCGATTATTAGTTCGAATGTAATTAGCAGCGACTCTTGCTAACTTCTAAATTTGTTCACAGTTTCCAAAATGTCATACATATTACTAATTCTGAATAACTTTGACACGCACCCTTGCTTACGCAATAGAATTATTATTATTTATTTATTTTATGCGCATGGACCTCAACAGATCACGCAAAACATAGTCATTTTTTGTCTGAGTTTCTTTTGCCATTCCAGTATTCTCGCATTCGTTTACTGCAGGCAAGATTTCTCTCTTCTGTCCATGCTGTGCTGGTCTTCTTGGCTTTGGTTTCTGGCATGACTTCCCAGTCGTGTATTTTTTGTCTGAAGATTTTGCGATCTAGGATTTCTGAGCTCTTGATTTTAGCTTTTTCCAAGTCTTGTCTTACTTGATCGAACCAACTGTTAGGCAATTTTAATGGTTGCATGAGTTTGAATATCTGCTTAGTTAATCTGTGATCTGGCATCCTGTAGATGTGACCGTAGAATTTTAGTCTGCGTTCTCTATGTTTGAGTGGGACTCTACTGTTTTGTTTGACTTCAGTCAGTAGCCTTCTTCAGTTTTGATTGGTCCAATAATTTTCCTGATTATTCTTCGTTCTTCTTTTTGGATGTTCTCGATATCCCTCTTAGAGTTTATTGTGAGTGTTTCTGTGGCGTACAGAGCGTTGGGTTTAACAACTGTATTGTAGTGTCTAATTTTTTATTTAATTCCTATGTTCTTTTTGTTGTAGATGTTGCAGGTCTGTCCGAAAGTCCTTTTCATTTTGTTGAGTCTGTTTGCTGTTCCTTCTTTTCGAGTCCTGTTGGACTGATAATTTGGCCTAAGTATTTAAAATCGGTGACTCTGTTGATTTTTCTATATTTTGTGTCCAGTGTTTTATGTTCAGTTTTTGTGCCAAGAAAAACCGTTTTCTCAAAGGGGACTTTTAGTCCAATTTTTTCTGCTAATTCTTTGAGGAATTATATTTGTCTGATGGCTTGTTGTTCACTTTCTGACAGAATAGCCAGATCATCTGCGAAGGCCAAGCATGAGATATTTAGTCTGTTTCTGCCTAGTTTTACTGGGGTGTTCGTTTTCTCCCATTCTCTAATGACTTCTTCCAGGGCTATATTAAATAAGATTGGCGAGAGACCATCACTCTGTCTAACGGCAGTTTTTGTCTCGAATTCTCTGGAGAGTTCTCACATGAATTTTACTTTGTTTGTGGTGTTGGTGAGTGTCTGATTGATTAATTCTCTTGATTTATTATTATTATCCAGATTGCTTTGGAAAAAAACGATATCACACTATAAAGTGTACTGTGAAGCAGAAATGCTCTTAGTTTAATCTCGAAGCTGTCTGGTTTCTGATTTCATTTTTACAGCACACACCTCATTAAGATACTTCAGAAAGTTAACAAGAATCGTTACTGTAAATTTAATGTGTTTCATAAAATATAAAAAAGTGAAAAAATTGAGAGATGGCTGGATAATATTATTGTTGTAGGTGTGGTACGGAATTTTGTGGAAACACGAAGATTAAAACATGATATGAATTGCTGCATCCACCAAGGTTGCGGAGCAAAAACTGAAGCATTTAACAAGTATATTGCAAATCAGACGTATCAAATGTTGAAGAATATAACACTGACTAAGAAGTAGAGTTTCTTATTTCTAGGACAACAGATTTGGAAACATTAGACTCTATAACTAGTGAACCCACTTTTATTATTTTAAATTTTTATTGTATTTCTGATTTGTCATCCGTGGCACACTGAAAAGTGGACAGAGGATCTTTGGTTTTAAGAATATGGCGCCGGAGTTGAGAAGATCGATGAGGAATCTGGCGCGGAAGTGAAGTAAAAACAGCACGTCGTAATCAAAGACTATGAATGAATTGATTGATTAGCGAACTGTTGAATCTTTTCCAAGCTGAAACTGGTGGCCGCGCAGAAACGAATTGGACCAATGATATATTCTGAATCTGCAGAATGCGCTGGATTTACCACTTGAAATGAATCAGTCTGACGTGACATTTAGAATACATATGTTACTTCGCCATGCAACATCAAAGCGTGGAGAATATTTGAGAAAGGAACCATCATAATGGGCGGAAAGTTATCATATTCTGACAAAGCAAGCAGAAACACTACACCGATAGCGGAAACATTCATCAAAACTCGCAAATTTTAATTACTCTCTGTAAAAATCATAATATAGTACCTGGGTGACAGATCTTCGTTTGGAATCTTTCGATTTTTTTTTTAACTGCTTAACGTCTCTTAACAGCTAGGTCTTTAGAGACGGGAAAGGATGGGAGGCAAGGAATTGGAAGGAATTCGGCGATGGTCTTTTTGAAGGCAGTATCCCGGCATTTGCCTGGAGTGATTTGGGAAACCATGGAAAACCCAAATCTGGATGCTCGGACGGGGATTCGAACCGGCGTCCTCCCGAATGCGAGGTGATAACGCTAGCTGTTACACCACCACGCTCGGTGGAATCTTTCGATTTCTGTTTATTATGCAACATTTCATGCAAATACTTAACAATGTTTGCGAAAATTTAATTTTACTTATGTGAGAATTACGTGAGTACAGCTCTAGCTGTCACAGAAGGAACAACGGACTTAATGATGGCGACAGAGCTAGCCACCGAAAGCTTGTCTTTCATCAATTCTATCCGGCGGAGAACCCGTGAAGATTACATTTAATTTTACTTATATCCAAGAGTTGCTCATATAATAGAATTGTTAGTTTGGATAGATTAAATATATACAGTATAAAACCTAACCCAAACGTTGGTTGGATCCTCCAGGAGGCATACTAAGCCATTGTGTCAGAGGTAGTGCGACAGGTTCCTTTCCTCTGGGATCTACAGTTAAACGTAGAATCCGAACCAAGGAACATCCTGTAGCTTATATGGTCAAACACGACTCTTAAACATTCTTGCCCCCAACGGGATTTGAACGCGGGACCGGAGCCAGAATGTTTTGAGAGCAAGCACTGTAACCACTTTTTTCCTGCCCACCAATCACGTTTGAGCTGCTAGATAGCTCCATATTTGTTAGCCATTCAATATATTTCTTATCTACATAAGAACAGCAGTCGGTTAAATGAAATCTATGAATAATAGTTCAACATTTTATTTTAAATAATCAGCTATATTATAATCAGAGATTAATAATATTAACGATACAAGATTAGTGGTAGTTCACTTAGACGAGCACAGCATCAGTGCTAAATCTATTCACTAGAATAAAACTATGCTCATACCTCACATTAACCTCACACTTTCTGATCTAGTAATATTTATGTTTATGTTACAGACACATAAATTCACAAACTAAACGATTATAATTGCTAATATCGTCTATAATATTGTGGAAATAAGTAAATACAAGTTGGTACATTATTAATGAAAGGTATTTTATTTTGAAGAGTATTAACAAATATCACTTTTATTGTAAAATTCGTTATTATAAAATATTACAACGCATTTTATTTTGAAGAGTAGTGATATATATCATCTTTTTCTTTAAACAAGCAAACGACTTTTCCTTGTAGTATGTAATGATAACGACTTCTTACAATAAACTACTCTTCAAAATAAAATACCTTTCATTAATAAATATACTTGCATTTACTTATTTCCACAATATTATATTACCATTCATTGATTGATAACGAAGAAATGTTCGTTTAAAGATATAAGAGTTCATTGTTTTTACCAAAGACAATCTTAACTAGCAGCAGATAGCTTAGTGATACCTTGAAAGTCTACAAGTGCCGCATCTGAGATACCAAATACAAGAATTGCTCGTTTTGTGTAAAATCGCGTTTTTGTAGTGAAGACACCTGTAGGGGGATTCTGTGATAACCTTGACGCCGCAGTTTGATAATGTTCTCTTATGTAGCTCGACGAAACAAATGGAAAATAAAGAATAATTTTTTTTTGATACATCGCTTAGTTCTCGAGATATTTCATCTCAAAAGTGAGGTGGTTAGATTGAAATGCGGCCTGGATCAGAAGAAAGAATTCACCAAGGCCAAATTTAATGATGAATTCTTATGTATTTCTGCGGGACAAATCGAAATAATTTATATATATATATGTATATCCCGTTTCAATGTGGAGATACAGTATCTCAAAATTGAAGTGGTTAGGTTGAGATGCAGCCTGGACCAGCAAAAAATATTCGCCAACGCCACAAAGAAATACACGCTGAACATGAACAATAGGTGTTTTGTTTTCTTCCTAGCGGTTGCAGTTAGGTTGAAATACGTCCTAGATCAGAAACAAAAGTCACCAAAAACCAAAAGTACAACGAACTATACATATACCTGCTTTTCGACATTCGATATCTCAAGAACCATGCGAGATCAACGAAAATAAATAATTATTCTTTACTTTCGATTTGTCTCGTGGAGTTACATCAGAATTCACCTTCAAATTACAGCGCCATGATTATGATAGCACTGCCCTGTTTCGATAAACTTGAAATGCAAAACGTTATCTAAATATGAAATTTCATCCAAATCGATCGAGCCGTTCCGAGAATACAAGAATTTCCCGTTTAAAGATAAAGATTCAGCGTATTCGTTTGGAAGTTATAGATAAATCAAAACAGACAATGAAATCTAACTCATTAGATTTATTAAACATGTTCTGCAGCTACCTCCACTGATGGGTTGAAGATTATTTTAATGGTAGTTTATTAACACACTTTTAATACATCTGATAATCATATGTTGAGAAAGTTTAATCACATTCTTTTAGTCACGTTATATGGTCGAGATTAGATATCTAACCACAAAAGTTATTGCATATTACGTAAACACCAAAGTTTATGCAAATAAAAGAAATACCAAATGACTGCACAATGGTTTTAGTGTCGGCCATCGCTGAACAAGAACGAACACTTCATCATGCCGAAGCGTGGGACTTCTTCAAGTGCTTTCCCGCAGTCCATCGCTGTAATCGGGGAAGTATCTCATCTTCTCAAGGGAACAACAGAGGGATACCATGGAAACATCACACCGAAGACACCCCGATGCGGATCTGAAGACGCCACCTGGCTGACGGCAACCCTCGCAAGTGGAGGCTCTCCATCGCTGTCCACCTAGACGAATACAAATTCGTCTGGGTTATACCAACTGACGACTTTTCGACATTTGAGAAAGTCATGACAGCAGCTGAACACAGCCACTACGCCGAGAAGATTCTCCCACCTAGGGTAACCGTGTGGCCGGAAGCACTGGTATTTCCAACCATGCTTTCGGGCCATTACGATTTCGAGAAATACGCTTTTCTGCTGCGGAAAAGGTTCAGAATCTTCGGCTTCGACCCAGATTGTAACACCACCTACACCAAGAAACCTGCTCCAAGCATGTCGACGCCACCGGCAACACTCAAATTTCAAGATCCAACGCCGACTACACCCAAGCCTCAAGCTGTCACGCCACCCTCATCTGAGATCAACAAGACACCTGAAAATGCAACTCCGTCGTCTGACGGAATTCCTGGACGGGCGCGGCGTCCGTCACGCCCCACAGTTCCCTCGGCGGCCAACGAGACTGGTCGTCCGCGGGCTTCCGGCTGATGTGCCTGAGGAGACGGTGGCCGCTGTGCTCAACAGCGGTGGTTTCGTCGCCTTTGACGTGCATCAGATGCGTCGCCCGGGCACTGAAGATCGTCTCCCGCTGTACGCGTTTCAGCCAGCGGAGCGTGTCAGCGGGCGAAGAAGGCCACGACTCTCATCGGACATAAGGTTCAACTGGAAATAAAGAAGAGACCACCGCTCGCCCTGGCTCAGTGCTTTCATTGTCAGGGCCATGGTCACCTGGCCCGTGACTGCACGGGACAGGAGCGCAGCGTGAGATACGCAGGGATTCATAATGTTGCAAATTGCAACATTCCAAGGGATGGAACACCTACATGCTGCAACTGTAGTGGCAACCACCCAGCCTGCTACAGTTGGTGCCCAATGAAGAGACACCTACGCTTCGACAAGCCGACGCCCAGCCAACGTAAGCCACATATCGACCCTCGACTCCGGCACAAATCTACGCCTTCGCGGCAACAGCCCATCCTGCGGCAGCAGCACTACCAATGTGCTACACCGAGCAGGGACAGTAGATGCCAGCTAGACACCATGATGCAGCTACTGCAGCAACAAAACTTGCTAATAACCCAGGTCATAGCAAAATATGCCATTAATCCGGAAGTGACACATCCAACAAAGCCACATCATCAGCGCAGACAACACTAGATGAATTGGAAGGAGATGCAATTGATTTTGTAAGAACTTCCTCATACTCTAGGACAGAACACATCCCAGATGATTGTGTCTATGCGATAGGCCAGCCAACGCCTGTCAAAATCGTCTCAGGTTGTTAATACACGATGACTTTACCTTCATGGCACTTGTAGCAGTCAGCTGGAGTATTCGCTACACGTAACCGTACCATTGGATACCTGAAGCAGGTTTGTTTACCGATATCCTTTTCTCGCGACTCCAACCTGGGAAGCGTATCAATTAGGTACAACGTTTCGAAGTCGCTCTTCGACTTTATCTACAGGTGGGAGGACCGAGAATTTTTTATACATTTGATATAACGGGAAAGTCTCCATTATTTCATTTTTTGTCACTGTTTTATTTTGTCTCAACTGTTCTTTAATTGTTTTAACACCAAATTTGTGCAACAAAACTTATGAGTTATGAACCGTTGTTTTGGATTGAATTATCCTTGAAGTAATAGATGTTTAACTCATTTTTGGACAGCAGTCATTTGCCAATTTTTAAGCATGTATGGAGACCCTTGCTGGTCAGAAAGAAACTGTGAAAGGTGTCTAACCACTCGCACTTCGAAGATAACTGGAAATGTGAATACAACACCATATTATGGTAATTACTTCCGCACTGTAATGATTTTTCAGGATCTTTGCAAGTTTTAGTGCAACATTAAATCACCGCAATTCTCTGCCATGTGTACTGGAAACGCAACGTGAATACCTCATCAGTGAATTCCCTTTTTACTAAACCGAGGAATGAACTTGTAGTTACATGCAATTAAGTTCTAGTAGACAATTTATTTTATTTTCTGCGAAATTCCTCTTTAACTTGAAACAAAATAATGATCGCTTGTAATCAGAAGTGTTATGGTAAACGCCACTTTCAAGCGCATCCCATTGGCTTGTGATGGAGTAATGTTTTGCATAATCTGTACCTCATTTAACATTCAGATACGGATTGTATTCTAATAATAATTTCAATCTTACACCGGTGTTTATTTCCAGCTTTAATGTTAAAATCTGATTTGATTTAATTCGTTCTATTTATCGACTATCCGCTTATTTTTGTATTTAAAATAAGACCATAATCGGACGCATTTTCTTTTCCCAAATAAATTAATACACAGTAGAACTGAAAGAGCAGTTAAATAACGTGTTCTCTCTCTTCTGGCTTTAAACCTCGTCACCGTCGAAGTCACTAGAGGCTCGGAAGGGACGAGAAGGAATTTTGGCCATGGCCTTTCTCAAGAAACCATCCCGGCATTTTCCTGGAGTAATTTAAGAAAACCACGAAAAACCTAAATCAGGTCGCACGGAAATACAGCACGCTGTGCCATCTTCTGGCTGCATTGTTGCATTACGAACATGCTAGTTATCTTTCTGTTTCATTTCTCGTTCTCGAATTGTAGTCTTTCGTGATTAAATAATGTGTTTAATTAATTAATTTAATTTAATTACAATGGAGCACAGGCTCCGGTGGCAATTTCACTACACACCCATCTTCCCCCTATCCTGCACCTACCTACATTTGCCCTCTACAAATTTTATCTTTAAATTCTTTCAAAGTTTTCGGTAAATTATTCATCATTTCTCTTGGTAACTCATTCCAATCCCTGACACCCTTACCTAAAAAAGAGAATCTTCCTACACCCTTGTGCCTGAAATCGAGCGCCAGCTTGTGGTCATGGTCATATTTTCCCTTCCATGCACTACTTTTCATACCTATTGCAATATCTTTCCATGCCTCATCGCCAGTATATGCCCCGTACACTCCCATGAACCTCCTCATCCTCCTCCTGTCTTGCAATGAATCCCATTCCTGCTCCTTTATCATATCCGTCACTGATTGCATTCTGCGATAATTTCCAGAAACAAATCTAGCAGCCCTTTTTTGCACCCTCTCCAACTCCTGTATTTGATACGTAAAATGAGGGTCCCATACTACACTACCATATTCGAGCAATGGTCTGACCAGTGTTCTCTGCCGAGAAAACCCGGTATGTACTTTTTAGTCGTTTTAGGACTCTTTTACCAGAGCCTCACCTTACCTTGAGGAACACCGTTTTACGTTTTACTGACACTGTTCGGTTTCTGGGCCTCATTTTAGATACTAGGCTAACCTGGCTACCACATCTCAAAGATGTTAAAGCCAGGGCCTCAAAAGCTCTTAATATTTTAAAATGCCTGTGTGGCAGGTCGTGGGGCGCTGATCGCTCCTGCCTGTTACAATTTTACAGAGCCTTTGTACGGTCGCGGCTGGAATACGGTTGTATCGTGTATGGTTCGGCACGGGACAGCTATCTCCGTATATTGGATAGTGTCCACCATGCTGGAATTCGGCTCGCCACGGGTGCATATCGCACCAGCCCTATTGTCAGTATTTGTGCTGACTCGGGCGAGCCGCCGCTTACCATCCGCCGGCAACTCCTCATGGTGCGACACTACCTGCAGGTTGCCATAACACCTGGCAGTCCCGTGTAAGACATAGTTGTACATCCCAACTACGAGCGGCTCTATACCAACCGGCATAGAGCCACTAAACCGTTCAGATACCGTACAAAGGCTATTTTAGAACAATACGGATTCGAGCTTCCTTCCTTTTATCACCAGGGTTGGAGTAAATCTCCTCCCTGGCTTTTAAAGAGGCCCAGAACAATTTTAGATCTGTCCCGGCATAACAAACTGTTAACCGCTAACAGTGTTTTTATTAATATTTTTACTGATATTTTAAATCAATATCACAGTTTTACCCCGGTGTATACGGATGGGTATAAGCAGGCTAACAGTGTAGGGTGTTCAGTAGTGTTCCCTCGAGCGACTTACAAATATAAGTTGGATAGCAGGTGCAGTGTTTACACTGCGGAGTGCTATGCCTTGCTAAAGTCGCTCCAGCATATGAAGGCACGGCGTGATATGAAGTACCTCATATGCTGTGATTCCCTCAGTTGTATTCAGGCGTTAGCAACAATGTACCCAGCAGACCGTCTAGTCCAGGACATCCACGACGCCCTCCTTTCCCTTCAGTCCTGTGGGAAGGAGGTCGTATTCTGCTGGGTACCCGGCCATGTGGGAATCAGGGGGAACGAGGCAGCTGATGAAGCTGCCAAGTTAGCCTGTGACAAGGTCAGAATTGACTTTGATCCGGTCCCAAAGTCTGACCTTGCCTCGGCGGCGAAGAGATTTGTTTTTGATGTTTGGCAGAGACAGTGGCTGGAAGTTGAGCATAATAAGCTCCGGCTGGTCAAACCGACCGTTCAGCCGTGGAGCAGCTCCTTCCAGCGGGCGAGGAGGGATGAGGTTCTCCTTACTCGCCTCCGTATAGGGCACTGTCCTCTGACACATGGTTTCCTTCTCCGCCGAGAGGACCCTCCGGAGTGTGATGCATGTGGCGTACCTTTGACGGTACGCCACATTTTAATAGACTGTGTACTGTTTTTAGACTTAAGGGCAGACGTTGGCTTGGCCAACGATCTGACCCTTATTTTAAACAACGAGACCAGCAACGTGGCGAGTGTTTTAAAATTTTGTGTTTTGGCCGGTCTAGTGCCTAAAATTTTAGGCAGATCGGCCTAGTTTTAAGATGGATGGGTGGCCTCTTTACAGTCACCCATGCATGTGCATAGTTATAATTTTTTATATTGTTATGATTCAGGTCTCGCTGGCCACTATACAGCCAGCGAGACTTGTGTTTTTAATTCTCCTTTTAATATTTTTGGCCCCTTTACAGCCATCGAGGTGCTGTACGGTTTAAAGTACCGGTGGCCCTTTTAATGCCACGTGTGATATTATGATTTATTTTATTTGCTGTCTGCATGGCCGACCCCTTTACAGGTCGACCATGTAGACAGTATTTTAGTACATTTAAAAGCCACAGTAAATGCTGGTTATTGATAGGGCGCTAATGACCCCGACGTCGACGCGCCCTAAAACACCAAAAAAAACAACAACAACAACAACAACGCGCGTGAAGCAGCGGGCAAATGCTAGTTAAGAAAAATTTAAATGCGGCATAAGTTTTCTGGGAGAAAAAATCAGTATGCTACGATTTGCTGATGACATTGTCTTGTTAGCAGAGAGGGCTGAAGATATTGAGAAGTTATTGAATGGCATGAACAAAATACTGAAGGAAGATTTTGGACTGAATATAAATCAAAGTAAGACAAAAGTGATGAAATGTAGCAGAAATGATACCAATACTCGTAGATTAAATATAAAAATAGGATCGGATGCTGTAGGAGAAGTGAGTGAGTTCTGTTACTTGGGAAGTAAAATTACAACCGATGGCCGAAGCAGGAATGATGTTAAAAGCAGAATAGCACTAGCAAAAAGAGCCTTCATGAAAAAGATAAACCTTTTAGTTTCAAATATTGATCTAGGAATTAGAAAGAAGTTTTTTAAACTCTATGTGTGGAGCACAGCACTTTACGGTAGCGAAATATGGACTTTAGGAATACCGGAAAGAAAGAAACTTGAAGCATTTGAAATGTGGTGCTACAGAAGAATGCTAAAAATTAGGTGGACAGACAAAGTAAGAAATGAACGAGTTTTGGAAATGATGGGTGAGAAAAGAAGTTTATGGAAGAAGCTTACAGGAAGAAGAGACAGGCTTTTAGGTCATATTTTGAGACATGCTGGATTGGTTAATTTGTTAGTGGAGGGAACAGTCGAAGGTAAGAACTGTAGATGTAGACAGAGATTAGAATATATGAAGCAGATAATTGAGGACGTGGGTTGTAAGGGGTATGTAGAAACGAAAAGGTTAGCACAGGATAGGAAGGGATGGAGGATTGCATCAAACCAGACTAAAGACTGATGACAGCAAAAAAAAAGAAAATGGTTTTGTTCCTCGTTGACTTCGAGATCATCAGAGGAAGAAAACGACTGTGGACAAGGAACGGGGGGAACGGGAACGAATTTGTCCATGGAATTTTGAAGGAACCATCCCGGCATTCGTCTGGAGTAATTTGGGGAATCCATGGAAAAAATTAATTTGGATGGCGCGAACGTGACGCCAGATTGTTACCACTCACCCATGACGCTCGGTATTCAGTATCAATATCGACTTAGGTAACATTAGAATTGGGAACAGCTACCAGCAAGAATTTAAGTCACTATAAATTCTATTTGGGTTAAAGTACAAAATCTGATTACCACAACCAGGCTGCTCGTGTTCCGTTTCAGCTTTCGTCCCATAAAAGAACTTTTACGTCTGCCTTTTATGATTTTATTGTTGTGATATAAAAATCTTATTGCTGACTGCTGAGTCACAGTTTGCCAGTATTGTGATGAAGATATTGTAGTCTGTAATAGTCTACACTACCCCGTGAAACCTGATTCTATAGCTGAGGCTCTCGCTAATGAATTACCACCGTCGTAGAAGTCACCCATTGTGTGCTCTTAGTGGGATGACGCAGGAATAGGCAGTTTCCTAGTGTATTCTGATGTCCTCTGAGCTGGAAAACTCCCCTAAAGCTAGTAGGATAACCAATGGCTTCTGGATGTACAGGACAAGGTAGAAACGAGAAACTATTAATATTTTACGTTAAATAATCAAAACGGAAATATTCATAAACAACTTTTTCAAAGGTAAAATATTCAGGAGCTCAAATGCCTCCTAATCGGAGCTTCGAGAAGGCTGGTCGGGAAGAAATATCGGGAGAATGGACGAAAAAATGTAGAGAAAGTTATGAAATGGCTTCGCCGAGGTATTGTTTGGGTAGGTAAGGATAAGGTAAAGGATTTACAAAATTTCTGGTCCGAGGAATCCTGGGTGTCGACAAGCTGTTGACTCTCTAGTCAAGATACACGTCAGGAGAATGTGTATGGTATTACTGACTGGGAGACCCGGAAGGGTAGTTCGGCCGCCGGTTTAACGGTTTTCGATTTGTTATGCACGTTCCTCTATCATGGCTAACTAAGCTAATATGGTAATTCTGCCGGCTAAAGGGGACCTACAGTTTAACGTGGGATCCGAACCACGGAAGCATACTTCACATCTCACAACAAGCTGTGCCAGATGTGAACGCCCAATTAAAAGCCTTTGAAAATCTCCGCTGAGACAGGCGTTCGAATCGTGGATCTTTCGGTCGCCAATCAGACGCCTTAACCATTGAGCCATCAGGTTCTTAATGTACCTATATTAAAGTCAAATAAATTAAATTAATAAATTAAACCGAGACCAAGAAACTTATTGATGTGATGAATTGACTCGAATTCAACAGGGTAAAAGAAGCAACGTGGAAGATTGAGATGGAAATCAACGCACTAAAGAACTTTATATTAATCAAGCATTTGAAGGATCTGCAAATGCAAAACTAGCATACAATTGCTAAAACAATCCACATGAACAGGAACTGAACACCTTAAAGAGACAGGCAATTGAGAACAAAATAATAATAATAATGAAAAACGAACGGTGGAGATTAAACTATTTCCTAGGGCTCTTAGAGCCAAATGCTTGTGTCTGAAGGAGCCAGAAAGATATCTGCCGAGGCCGTATTCAAGGAAGAATTCTTGGAATGATTTTATAAAACCAAGAAATACCTGTATCTGGATGATAGATCTCCCGAATTTAAAGCAAGAACGTTATTTCGTTGTCTCGATTATCACAGGAATAAAGAGAAAACTGTTAGGCCTACATGTGAAGAAGGAGCATAGCACTATCAATATCTTAAAATTAAACAAACAAGAAATAAAGAAAACCAATGAAATTTCGCTCTCAAACAACTGTGAAGTAGCAAAGGAATATCGCCATAAGAATCAGCCTAGAAGAAACAGCACACATGAAAATCAAGAAAAGGTTTTGAGGAGTTTATTGTATGTAGAGTTTACGGAGAAATGCCTATAAACGCGAGACAAAAAGCAGGCAGAACGAAAGAAAATGTAAAGAAAATGAATGAATGAATTACATTAGACAGTACAGTAGTGGAAAATGAGGACAACTTTGATGCTAATTATATGGGAGAAGCGTGTGTACACAGAGTTTTATATGGTTTTGTAAGATTTAATTTTTAAGAGTATGAGGAATTGAAGGTTTGTTTAAAGTTGATTTCAGCAGTTTACTAGACAGAGGATAAAGCGAAATATAACTTACATGTTCTAAGGAAAGAACAATTTGCCAAATGTGAACAGTTATGTGCGTTTTTAAAATACTTCATACTATAAGGTAATGCACATAAACATAACAGATAGCTACAAGAGATCTGACGGAAGACCCGTTTTTTGTACAGAAGAAATATTTCTGGTGTTCTGATTAATATCAGCAAGTCGGTGCGAGAGATACAAGCATAGAGTTTTAATGTATGGAAAAGCGCTGAAGTTAAATGTATAAACATATTTAAAATGTAAGGGATTCTGGTCTAAAACAATGAGATGCAATTTATTTATAATCCATACGATTATGGGATGACTGTTAACAGCAAAGCTTCATGAGAGGAAAGGGATTGGAATTTAGTCTACAACTAATGTTAATCAGAGTAATCAAGAAAGTGAATCAAAACAGTTACGAACATAATCCATAAATTAGAATGAATCAGTATTTAAATATTTATTTCTAGCTGTTTATTTGTTAATCTTATATATTTAAACGAGCAATTCTTGTATATATATTCGTATATTTGGTATCTCGGAAACGGCTCTAACGATTTGGATGAAATTTCGTATTTAGATAACAATTTGCTTTTTAAGTTTATCTAAATAGATGCCTTCCCTGCAAAAACGTGATTTTACAAAATACGAATAATTTTTTGTATTTGGTATCCCTGAAACGGCCGTAACGACATCTCGTAGACGTTTCAGGAACCAGAAGGCCTACTGATAGTTTCTCTTTGGTTACAACAAAGAATTTTGATATCTTTAAACGGAAAATTCTTGTATACTAGCTGACCCGTGCGAATAGTACCGTGATCAGTCACCGAATGGTAATACAATAATTTGGAAATACGTAAATGCAAGTATTTATTAATGAAAGGTATTTTATTTTGAAGAGTAGTAATAAATATCACTTTTAATGTAAAAGGTCATTATAATTAAATGCTACATGTTTAATAGAAAAACATTTAAAAAGTAGATACTTAAAAAATATTTGCTTTGGCAGATATCTTTTTTAAAATCTTCTTTGCTTTATAAAGCTTCTTTGAAAACAATATTAGCAGCTATAATGTGATAATCGTTGACTTTTTTACTGTATGTGTCTTTAGTAAAAAAATAAATATTAATGAATCTACAAACTCGTGAAAAATCTACGTACAAGTGTCCATACGAAAAAACTTTCTGATAAACACAATCCTGCCTTTTGAAGCGTCTGAACTTTTGCTTTATTAATGTTCATATGGTTACTCCTATTAGGAATTGTTACCTTATCATATGGAAAGAAAGGCACGGTTGATCAGAAGATGCGAGGTGTGAGCATAGTTTTATCGGAGTGAATGAATTTAGCACTGATGATGTACTCGTCTAAGTTAATTACCACAAATCGTGCACCATTAATTAATCCCTGATTAGCATTAAGATTTGTATTCAACATAATAACAGCATTTTTCTTGAAAAACAATTTATGAATTGGTAAACCAGGCGATTCTTGTAAATGGTTTCTCGGAAACGGCTCTAACCTTATCTCGTAAAAGCTTCAGGTACCAGTAAGTCTACTTCTCTTCGGTTAGAACAAGATATTGTGAGCCTCAAAATTCCTAGGAAGCCTTCAAGAAAAACGTTTTACTTTAATCGAACTTTAATGAAAATCGAGAAATCGAGAGATGCAGAGCGAAGATGGGTCGCCCAGGTACTAATATAAGTAAGTGTAATAATCGAGAATGTCTTGAACCCATTTCGCTTGCGTTTTGAAAGTACTTTGAGGTTCATCATTACGTTTCCATGATTATTAATACCGATCAGGTACGTCTGTTTGATCCTGGCTGCTTGGCTCTGGTCAAGGCCAATCCACAATTGAAAGGTCGGACAGTGACCTGATTCTCGACCTGAGCAGCGGAGGTGTCGATTCGTCAGGGACCAGAAACAATCTGGTGAATTATCGAGTCCGAGGTCCTCTGTTTGCTGCTAGCCACTCCAAGTTGTCACAGCGTGGCCGCAGCTTGAGTCAACGGGTTAATCGGGACATATGTGTTCCCACTTCAACAAATTCTCTCAAGTTTACAAGCAAACCACAGACACCGTTTGGCTCGACCAAAGCTAAAGACTTTGTGGATCTTTTCCCCTCCATTTTTATTACTTACGTTAGCCGAACAGAACAATATCTTCTTCATCAGGTTCCCAATTCACAAACATTGGATCTTAACTATTTTGGAAGCTTAAATTGTATTTATCTTGAGTTGAAGCCCAGTTTTTGTCCATGAGGTGGAACGACTTAATGATATGTTTACTTTTCTAGCTCGGTGACTAATGTATGAGCTTTCCCAGGCTCAAAAGTTTCTAGGTTTAACATACATGCAGGATTTTGACTGTATTTTTCCCTGGCAAACATCGATAATGTATTATTATTACTTTTTTTCATACATGCGTGAAGGGAGTAGCCGAATTAGTAGCCTCTAGAATTAAGGAGTTAGTCAAGTGAAGAAATAAGATTTTTTTTATTTCATTAAAAATTATCGACGTGAGCGGACGTCAAAAATAGTTAATTTTGAAACTTTTCTGTTAGTTAATCTGTCGTAAAGACATTGAAATATGAAATTTTTTCCGATAACTGTCATATGCTTTACTTCAATAAATACTGAAAACACTCAGCAAGTTGCGAATAAAGGAAGCTAAACTTTTTATTTTGTCTTATATTAATAATATTTTATTGAAGGAGTCCTTAATTAAGAGTGTATTGCATCCTAATGGACAGGATGGATAATATATACACCAAATTTTACTGGACTTGAACGATTACACTATCGGAATGCTGAATGATTAAACGGTCGCCTTCCACATTCAGCGTTCCGAGATGACCAGAAGTTTTCAGATATTATACTTTGTTCGTACGAGCTATTTTCCGCAGATCGGATTTCACATTCCGACTAACATTTGGCCAATTTTTTTTTTCTCTAATATGTGCAGAAACTACAGTTAAATCAAATTTGTGTGGTCCTAAACGTTCGGGTGATGGTGTTACAAAATTGTTGCTTATCGGCGATAGACGTACAAACAGGAAGCGTCTATAACCAGCATCAATTACAAAAAACAAACTTCTCAGAGATGTAGATTTCGTTAACGGCCTGCAAAATCTCCGGCAAGTATATGAATTGTAATTTATGGAGGAAGTCAAACTGAAGTACTACAGCAAACGGAAAAAAATGGAAGTACCTAGACCTGAACGAACGCAAATACCCGAACTACGATACTAAAGCAGTGATCAGACGTCTCACCTATATGCGTGTCTACAGCTGAGGTCCACTAATCTGAGATCAGTGCCCTGGTGGAGCTTGACCTGTTACCGCACCGACAGCCCAGGGTTCAGAGGATATCAGTCTCCACTCGAGAGCGCTGGTACGACACCTGAACTCAGGAGGTGTGCGGCAGTCGCTCTGCAACATGGACCCGACACTGCTCGATCGGATAGAGGTATTTATAAGATGCAACTAGTGGTATATCGGAGATATATGCGATTAAACCGATAAACTGGAGCATAATGCATGTTCGAAACACGTTTATCCATTGATTTTAAGTATGTAGGTAACGGATGTATCTTCCAAAAGAAGCTCCATTGCAATAATTTTAGCGAAGTGCTTGGACATTTCGAAGACACTAATATAAACAATCCTCATCAGACTGCATAAAGGATATGCACATAATTGATCATCGTAATGATTAATCATTTTAAACAACACCGTATTACTTATCAATACTAAGCAGTGTGCAAGAAAGTTAGGAATAATGATAACAGTAATGATAGTGGCGTATGTTACTTGTACTTATTTGTGGAGAGTAATCATCATCAGATTTTGTGTGACTCCAAATTTTTCGATATCATCGTCATCTGTGTTCAAGCCGGTAACCTTAGAATATAATGGGCACATCGAAATGGACTGACAGAAATTACTTGCAAGGTAGAATGAGAGCTGAACGTTTTCTTTTTACTTACTGTTCCAATTGTCAAACTAACAGAGAGCGTCCAGTACTAGGGTGCTGTATGAAACCTCGCCATAAATTCCGATAGAAGGAAAATGTTTATCCCATAGGCAACAGCATCATGTACATTGATCAGCCAGAACATTATGACTACCTACCTACTATCGATATAAACCCGTCCAGGCGATAGCAGCGTCACCTGACGAGGAATGACTGCTGGTCAGACACACGCATGGTGCATGTAGTATCAGTGACCGTGCTATCCATGTTTAGAATGGGAAAGGTGCGCGATCTATCCGAGTTTGACCGAGGGCAGATTGTGATGGCCTGGAGGTTTGGCATGAGCATTTCGGAAACTGCACGACTTGTCGGGTGTTCGAGGAGTGCTGTGGTGAGTGTCTTCAACAAGTGGCGAAACCAAGGTGAAACCACGTCCAAACGTCGAGGGGTTTGGCGGCCACCCCTCATTGTGGACGTCGTAGGCTGGCAGATTGGTAAAAACAGGACAGGTGGCGAAATGTTGTGGAACTAACATCAGACTTTAATGCTGGGCAGAGTACAAGTGTGTCTGAACACACAGTGCACTGAACACACCTAACGATGGGTCTCTGCAGCCGACGACCCATGCGTGTGCCAATGTTAACACAGCGACATCGGCAACTACGACTGAAATTGACATGTGACCATCGTCACTGGACGTTGGCGCAGTGTCAGAGCGTTGCTTGGTCTGATGAATTCCGAAACCTTTTTCATAATGTCGATGGGAGAGTGCGAATCCGTCGTTTTCCAGGGGAACAGCTTCTTGACACCTGTACTGCGGGACGGAGACAAGCTGGCGACGGCTCAATTATGCTCTGGGGAACATCTACGTGGGCATCTATGGGACCAGTGGAGCTCGTGCAAGGCACCATGATGACGAATAATTATCGTAACTACCATGTTTCCCTACGGCAGTAGCATTTTTTAAAGAAGATGTCACAAGGCCAGGAATGTGATGGAGTGGTTCGAGGAACACACTGGCGAGTTTAAATTGATGTACTGACCCCCTACCTTTCCAGATCTTAACACGATTGAACACACCTGGGATTTGATTGAACGTGACGTCAGAGATCATCGCCTGCCTCCCTGGAATTTACGGGAATTAGGTGACTTGTGCGTGCAGATGTGGTGCCAACTCCCTCCAGCGACCTACCAAGGCCTCATTGCTTCCACGCCAAGACGCTTCACCGCTGTTATCAGTGCCAAGGTGGACATACCGGCTATTGGATAGGTGGTCATAATGTTTTGGCTGATCGGTGTATATTTGGGCATCTCTGGGCAATGTACACCAGCAACAAGAACAGGTGTTCTATTTCTACTTGAAATATAGTCTATCGTTAAATGAGTTCAAGTTTTATGTTTCCTTTATGATCAAGTACACGCACAATATCACTTACTTTTAATACCTCCTAGATTTGTTATCGTTCTCGTTAGAGAAGCTATGTTACAGTCAGGATTTGCATCAGAATAGCAACCGCAGGCCGGCGCGAATCGCATACAGTCTCCGATTTCTCGCCGGCTGAGATACGGCGTCATTTCATGGTATGTTACAAGACAGTTAAACTATACAGTGCTCCGCCTCGCCTACGCATATTTATCTGACGACCTCACTATTCTGTTGTAACGTTGGTCTGAGGTAACGGCTTGTAAA